>JARKHS020021732.1:0-312500 GCA_030143305.2 Amblyomma americanum | reverse complement strand
CATAGAACAACGCGTTATATATTAATAGCTTAAATTTCAGTGGTAAAATATAACGAAGCCTCCAGAGTACTCCTGATATTTTGGCAAGATGGGTTAATATATGCTGCACGTGTGAGTTCCATGATAAGTGCTGATGAAATGTCACACCAAGTGTCTTTGCTTCTGAAGCCACTTCAATAGGATTATTGCCGATATGAATGTTAAAGCTGTAGATAATTGGCTTTTGATAGGGTGTAAATAACACAGCTTTGGTTTCTGCACTGTTGATCTGCAGGGAATTTCTATTGCTCCATTCGTATAAGTTTTGTAGTGTCGAATTTACGTTATTGCACAAATCACTGGGATTATCTGACTGAACAAAAATACTTGTGTCATCGGCATAAACAATAAGTTGTGATTTCTCGGCTATATTCCCTATATCATTTATATACAAGTTAAAAAGCTGTGGCCCCAATATGCTGCCTTGAGGAACGCCTGCATTCAAGTTCATTAGAGAAGAAAAATTGTTATTTATAGCAACGCATTGTTTTCTGTTTGAAAGATATGACTTGAGAAATTCCAAGGCAATGCCTCGAAACCCATAAAATTCTAATTTTGCTATCAGCGTTTGGTGATTTAAGCTGCCGAATGCTTTTGTGAAATCTATGAAAATGCCCATTATTAACTTCTTATCCAAAAACGACTTAAGGATTATTTCTTTTTGTGTTAGTAAGGCTAACTCTGTGGACATACCTTTCCGGAAGCCAAAGTGGAAAGGGGAAATTAATGAATGCTTATTGCAGAATGAGTCCAGCCTCAGCAATACTAACTTCTCAAGCGGTTTTGAGAGAACGGGAAGGACAGATATGGGGCGATAGTTTGAAAATGCGTTTTTATCGCCTGATTTATAAATAACAGTCACTTTAGCACGTTTCATGCTATCGGGAAATACACCTGATGACAAACATAAGTTGTATATGTGATTGAGCACTGGCAAAATGTAGTCTAAGACAAATTTGATCGGTGTAATTCTAAGACCATCAATATCTCTTGTGTTGCTATTGCTTAGTGATGTAAAGACCGAACGTATTTCATTCTCACATGTTGGATAAAAAAAAGCGGTATGTTCGTTACGATTACGCAAGTAGCTCGTCACACGTTCATCATGACCACTTTTTACTAAGTTAACAAAATAGGAGTTAAATGCGTCTGCGAGTTGAAGGCCCTCGAGAGTTTTTCCGTTTTGTGTTACTTGAATATCGTCATTTCTCGATTTATTGCGGTTCATGATGGTATTTAGAGCGCGCCATAGCTCATCGGTGCGATTATTTGCCCTGCCAAGTAAGCTGTTAAAATAAACCTGTTTTGCATTTCGAAGAAAGCGCGTCACAAAATTTCTGTACTTTTTAAAAGTAGCGAGGTCTGCTGGGTTCCTATTTTTTATGAATTGCGCATACATGGATGTCTTCTTACGGATCATAGCAAGGCATTCGGCCGTAATCCAAGGCTTCCGTACTCTTTTAGGTTTTTTAACATTTTTAATTTTGAAGCAATCCCTGTAAACGCGCTTGAAAATATTGAGGAAAATATCATATACCTCATTTGCTTGGCGAGATTCGAACACGGCGTCCCAGTTTGTTAAGGAAATTTGAGTCCGAAAATTGTCAAGCGCATTAGGAGATATGTCCTCAACTGTGAACGTTTCTAGAATAGCTTTTCTTTTATTCTGAGTATCAGCATTCCAAAACATATATACTGGCAAGTGGTCGCTTATACTAGTCGCAATGACACCAGCCCTTATATCGTCTATGTAACGGTGGGTGATGAACATATCTACTAGTGATTCTGATTCTACTGTGATGCGCGTTGACTCTGTAATGACGTTCTTGAAGTCGTGTGACTCAATGAGTAATGTGAAATCCTGTGATGCAGTACTATGCTTAAGGAGATTAATATTTAGGTCCCCACCTATAACTAGTTTTAATTGGTTGCTATGGACAAAAGAGAACATGTTTTCCAGGAACTGGTAAAAGGCATCTAGATTTCCAGAAGGTGGGTGGTATATAACTGTAAACATATTGCAGCCACAAACGACAGAAAGTGCCTCATAATTCTCATTTGAGATTGAAAAATCTGATAGTAAGCTAGCGGGCAAGCCGGCTTCCACTAGTTGTAGTACTCCTCCACCGCGTTTGCTTTGCCTATTTAACTAATAGGTAGTGTACCCAGGTAGGGTCAAGGCATCATATTCAGTTGTAAACCAAGTTTCAGTTAACATTACAATCTGAAATTTAAAAGAGAATTCATTAAGAAATTGCGATATGTCATCGTGCTTATTTCTTGCTGATTGTACATTACAATGGAAAAAACCAAAGTTCCCCCCTACCTGGGGAAAAACAACGTCATGTGGTTCAATCATGGCGGGCTTAGGAATAATGCACGTTTTGTTGCCGCGAGAAACAGATATACGGTGGTAGGAATATCGGGCACACGAACACTTTTCATCCTGTGATCAATTTTGGGGGGCGTATTCAGGTTGCCAAAAATGGCTTCTATTGAGTGGAAGCCTGATTGATTAGGATGGGCTGAATGGTATTCATGAAGCAAAAGAGTGACGTTGCCGGACAAGCTTGCGCATGTAACTTTGGGAGTGATAATTGTATCTGCTCTTCGGACAAGAAGTGGCCTTCCCGTCATGAGACCATGATAACAAGGGTAACAAGAAAATTCCGAAAACACGGCAGCATAATCGCGCAGAAATGTTTCCATGACTGATAAGACTGAACTCCGAAATCGCTTTGTGGCACCCGGAAGTTGTTTAAATGATCTTGGACAGGTCAGACATACGAAAAATTTTAAGCAATGGCTAGTTTTAAGCTTTTCGTGCAAAAATGCGGCCGTTTCGAACCCAAACAAATTTCCACCCAACCTCGCGTTTTCGCGCCACCGCGCTTCCGAGGAGCCTCTTCAGCTGAGGACACAGATGCTCATTGACATATACGGTGTCAGAAGTGTCTAGGCAAAAGGTCAGTTCCCACAATGTTAGCTTTACGAGCCTTTTCCAAGACTGCGTCACGTTTCTTGCGGTGTACAAACTGGACAACAATGTTTTTATGGCTAGAATTTTTGGCAACTGGCACACGGTGCACAATTTCGATGTCTGATGCATCGATTGGCTCTCCGGCCTTTTCGCCAATCTTGCCGAGAATGTCTGCAAGATTTTCGCTTTGTCGCACAGGGACACCTTTGATCTCTAAGTTGCAATTTCGGGAGTATTGCTCACACTGAGTCAGCCTGTCCTCATCAGTTTCCAGTTTCGTTTCGAAGGCCTCATGCTTTGCGTTCAGGGATTGATTTTCTTCTCGCAGTCTTTCGTTTTCTGCTTGCGTAGACTCCAGCAATGTTTTACTTTCCTCGTACTTTTCACTGAGGAATTCCACTGTTGCTTTAAGCTCCGCTATTTTATCTTCCATTTCCTGTTTACACTGTGCAAGGTTTTCCTCGAATTCAAGCCTTAACTCTGCAATAGCAGCCTTCGACATATCAGAGGTCTACAGCAGGTAAGAAAGTTTCACACAACACTGTCAAGAGTTTGATGTGCCTGGAGGCTGCTAAAGGCTATGCACAGAAAGTAACAGGGAAGCACAATCAGGCAGCAGCAGCAGCAGCAGCAGTGGCGAAGGTGCACTAAAACAGACAGAGTAAATATAAGGTCAGTGCACGTTAAAGAACCCCAGGTGGTCGAAATTTCCGGAATTCAACAGACAGAAATCTATATTTCACAAGTGAGTTCTAGACCCTATTGGGTCCTTGGGCCACTGCGCGGTCCCGCACTGCATCTAGTAGGTCATGTCTGGACATGACGTCGGCAGCCCGAGTCACCGCAGCAAACTGCGATGTCGGGTCTGCAGACGTCGGCAGGGCCTCCCAGTCCTCCCAACTCGAGATGGCGTGCTGTCCCTGCGGGGGAGGGTCAGCAGGACAGCCGAAAAGGATGTGGGAGAGTGTGGCGTTAGAGTCACCGCATAGGGAGCATGCAGAGAACGTGCCACAATAGTGGGATAACAGCTGAAGGGACGACAGAGAGCGAGTCTGGAGCAGTCTGAAGAGGATCTGTTGGGAGTGCGTAAGAAAGGGGTGGGGAGTGGGGTAAGTGCGACGGTCCAAACGGGGTATTTGCATGAGCTCCACAAAGGTGTGCGCCCGCTCCCTCGAGAATCCCGGATCGAGGCTGTCCTGAGCCCGGCAAATCAAACCTCGGGCCAATTTATCGCCAGCCTCGTTTCCAGGGTTTCCAGAGTGAGCCGGCACCCACTGGTGCTCTACCATGCGCGGTAAATTTTGGGTAGCGGTGTTCAACAATTTCCAGACATGGGTGTGAATCCTGCTGCTGCAAAGTTGGACAGAGCCGTTTTAGAGTCGCTGAAGATGTATTGGGAGTCCGAATGTGCAAGGGCTAGGGCGATGGCGGTCTCCTCTGCCTCCTTGGGCGTACAGACCGAGGGAAGACTGTGAGTTAGGGGGTGAGGTATGGTTCGATTGTAGGCGACTGCTACCGGTTCATGCGCTGTGCATGCGGCGTCTACCAAAACGGCATCGTGGGCTTGCCCGTAATACTTATGGAGAGCATTAGCGCGAGCTACGCGGCGAGGGATATGATATATAAGGAATGACGTTTCGAGGAAGGGTTTTCACAACGCGAGGTGTATGGATGTGTCGAGAGATGGCTATAAGGGTTGACTGGTTAGCTGGTATGTTGATGCAAAGGGAGGAGAACATATGGCAGTCAGTGGCGCTAGTGGCAAGTCTAAGGTACTGTGTCTGAAGGTGCGCCAGCTAGTGCCTGAATAGAGTTATGCATGCCTAGTGCAAGGAGTTTGGCTTTGCTAGTGCTACTAAGAAGGTTTAGGGCTGCCTTAGTCGCAAGGCGGATCATGGCGTTCACGCGTTCGGTTTCCGTGCGGTTCCATTTGAGATATGGGGTTGCGTATAGAATGCGGCTAAGCGTAAATCCATCAAGCCCGTAAATAAAACAAGCCAAATCTTTTCCTGCTTACTTACCTGCCCATTATAAGTACTTTTGTGCAAATATTGATGCCTTCTGATGTTCACAGGACGTCTGCTTTTCTAGGCAAGTGATTTATCCTGTTAATTTCCACAATTAAAGCGTTTTCCTGACTCCCATGTTTTCAGACACGAAAGCTTCAGTAACATGCCCGGTATCGCTGTCTGGTTATGTCGGATGATGGAGTGGAAACGCAAAGACGCCCTGTGCTGTGCGATTACAGTGCCCGTTAAAGATCCGCCAGGTGGTCGAAATTATTCCGACGCCCTCCACTACTGCACCTCTTTCTTCCTCTATTTTTTCACTCTCTTCTTTATCCCTTCCCTTACCGCGCGGTTCAGGTGTCCGCCGATATGTGCGACAGATACAGCGCCATTTACTTTCCCCAAAACCCAATTTTAATTTTTCATTTACATCTTAAACGTGCACTGACATCGCATAGCCACATAGGGGCCTCGCCAAGGTGACTCAGTGGCGAGCGCAATCGGCTATCGAACCGGAACACCCGCGTTCGAGGAAGGCCGGGCCGGCAGTGTTTTCCATAGAAGCGAAATGAAAAGGCGGCCGTGTGCTGCTGCTACCCGCCGCGGTGGCTCGGTGCTTATGGCGCTTGTCTGCAGAGCCGGAGTATCCAGGTTCGATCCCGGCCTCGGTGGCCGGGTTCAGTGCCGCGTTGACGAGGTGCAAAGAGTCCACGACGAATGTTCACGAGAATATGCGGTGTTGGATGCTCGCAAATTCGCCATGCCGATGGACGTGTTATTCTGCATTCCGGCGTGAAAGCCTAACGCGAGTTGTTATTCAAGCTGAACACGGAAGATCGCACCGCTATAAGGTGATGCTGGCGCATAAAGCGGGTTGGTGGTAGTGGTTTTATTAAAAATAATTGTAAAAAGGAAGGAAAAGATTTTTGCTAGCCCCGGCATCTGCCATCGATACTGAAGCACCTGAGCTGGTGCAGCGGAAATAAAGGACAGCAGGAATCCCAGTATCCTAACGAGTTCGAAACAAACAGGCTAGGTCGAGTACCTAAATGTGTTCGAAAAGAGAGGCGAAGCAAAGCAACTAGAAGTGCGAGAAATAGAAAAATGAACCCAAGTATAGCTCTTTGTGTGTCAGGCTGGTTCGTCCAGTGCATAAAATATCTCAAATATGCTTAAGCCACCGCTGTCATCCTTGCTTCATGGATGCACCAGACCAAACGTATCTGCCGTGAAGTCCGCTATTTCCAACCAGCTGCCGTGTAATAATGCGCTCGGCTGGTAGTAAAATAAATTCAATAGAAAATATAAATTCAATGCAAAAGAAGCATAGTATAGAACTATATCGATACTGAAAACAGCAGATCAGGAAGGAAGCGTTTTATGATAACTCAACAGGCAATGCCCTACTATTTGGAGCAAGGTAAGGATGTCTTAGAAAGCGCAGCTATAAAAGAAATTTAACAAAGAAGATGACACATGTGCAGTGTGTGGTAAATCTGTCAAAACAATAGAACACCTCATATTAAAATGTGACAGTGTCTATCCTGATGTCGATGCAGGCACAGTCACTCTTCCTGAGGCCCTAGGGTTCAGAGAAAACAATAGTCATGTAAATAAATCTGTGGTGGAGATTAGCAAAAAGCGATTGGAGATTTGTTGGCTCAAAAGCAAAGAGGTGACATAAGGTTAAATGTGTAGGATGACGTATATGAAGAAAATGGCGAATTTTAATACCTTACAACACAGTTAAACAAAAATAAAGAGAAAAAAGCTGAAGCATGGTGGCTACTGTCATCACTCCGTTTCAAAGGGTACGCTCCTACCTTCCATTCATCCATCCGAGGGATGTTTCCGGAAAGAAAACATCCGCGAATGTTTGGATTTGGCCTTCTCCACGTGTGCTGAGCACAGAGATGTGAAAACTTGAAGCTCCCGTAGCTAACGCTTTTAAGTAAAAAAATATGTGCAGGGGGGTATGACTGGACCGATTTTAAGGCGCTGGCTTTCCACCCAGTGTTTTTAAGGGCCGGCCCCTTAAAAGTCGGTCCAATCATACCTTCCTGTGCCTTTTTTCGAGACAATAAAAGTCTTTCAACACCGCCTTAAGTCGAACAGTGAGACAGTGTTGGCAGATAATTTTTTTGCAGGCAAGACTACCGCTTGCCTTACGTCACACTAAACACATCAGCCGACTCAATTTTTTTTTGTCAGAAATGTATGTACAGTTTTGATTCATTTGCATGATGCGAGCAATGCAAGTTCGTTTTTTTTTCTCTACTACTGCATGTGCACGACGTAGTCCACATGCATGTGCACGACGTAGTCCACATGCAGTAGTCATGAATGTGTTAATCGCTCGCCCGCTTGCTGTTGTTGACAGGAAGAATGAAAAGGAAAGTGCGCGGGCGTGCGCACTGCCCTTATCTGAGCCACATCCACTGCCACGTTCTGAAAGTTGGAGAGTTAAAGGATAGGAGTGCAGAGTGAAAGAAAAGACGCGCCGCCGCTGCTGCTGCTGCTGTTGCTGACATGAAGAAAGAAAATGAAAGTTCACGGGCCTGCCTGCTGGCTCAAGCCAAACCACGCTCGCTGCTGCGGGCTGAAAGTAGGACAATTAAAGGATAGGAGAGCAAAGATAGAAAGAAAAGGCGCGCGCTATTATGCCCCGGGCCGATCCGAGAGTGCTTCAAGCACTCCGCCATATTCCAAAAATAAGTTTCATATCGTGGGTCCAAGGACCCGCAGCAGATATTAAATCAGGTATAAGGTATCAGATATCGCTTCGCTACAATACACTGCAGCGAAGTGCACATATATATATATATATATATATATATATATATATATATATATATATATATATATATATATATATATATATATATATATATATATATGCACCCACCGTGAGGCGACACCTCCTCTCCCTCTACCTCAGAGGAGCACATCTGGTGGAGCGAGAGGCGACGGCGTCGACGCCGGCGCCATCTATTGGAGCGCGGCTGCGTCGTTGCTAGGCAACGACGGCTCAATGTCGGTCACGGCATACGACATACGGCATGCGGCATACGGCGCGACAAGCCGAAATGGCTCGCTGGCTGGCGTAGTAAAGCTTTCGCATTAAAAGGAAAGTGTACGGGCCTGCCTACTGGCTCAAGCAGAACCACGCTCGCTGCCGCGTGCTGAAAGTAGGAGAGTTAAAGGATAGGAGAGCAAAGATAGAAAAGGCGCGCGCTATTATGCCCTGGGTTGATCCCGGAGGCCGACCCCAGAGAGCTTCAAGCACTCCGCCAAATTCTAAAATTATGTTTAATATCTTGGGTCCAAGGACCCGCAGCAGATATTAAATCAGGTATCAGGTAACCTGGGCCGATCCTGGAGGCAGTGCAATACCGGGCCAACTCGTACCGGAGTGCTTCAAGCACTCCGTCATATTCCAAAAATAAGCTTAATAAATTGGGTACAAATAGGACACGCAGCAGATGTTAAATCGATATGTAGTTTATATATGTCGTGTGCGTTAATCGCGAAACGAAGCGATGGAGACCGTCAACGCTGTTTTTTAACTGAAAATGATTTTGAAATTGGTTTTGAGGAAAGTAACTGACGCAGTGATTGTCTCGCATATCTCGGTGGACACCCGAACCGCGCCTTAAATGAAGGGAGGAAGGTGGGAGTGAAAGACGGCAAGAGGTGCCGTAGTGAAGGGCTCCGGCATTAATTTCGACCGACCGGTTTAGCTAGATCTTGTCGTGGACAAGGAGTGGCCACACAAGCAATTGAAGCCCATGGCGAACGATAGATCGATAAACTACCACACTACGTAGGCGTCGCTTATACGCCGCTGCCATCTCAGAAGCAGCCTCGTGCTACGACTGTTTCCAGGTTGGACGCGTTGGAGTTTTGATGGTTCCATACCTTCAGTATAACTACGCAAGAACAGAAATGACTTGCGCGAAATCTCAGGACTGCTTTTGGGCTCTTCCACACAAAAAGGCCGCCACCGTCTAGAAGACGCTGAAGTAACGAGCGTTAGCTGTTTGTTTTACTAGTCGAACAAAGGGAATAAGAACGCGCCGCTCATCTCGAAAACAGAATGTAGTACCCTTTGCCCCGCCGCGGTGGCTCAGTGGTTAGGGCGCTCGACTACTGATCCGGAGTTCCCGGGTTCGAACCCGACCGCGGCGGCTGCGTTTTTTATGGAGGAAAAACGCTAAGGCGCCCGTGTGCTGTGCGATGTCAGTGCACGTTAAAGATCCCCAGGTGGTCGAAATTATTCCGGGGCCCTCCACTACGGACCTATTCGTTCCTATCTTCTTTCACTCCCTCCTTTATCCCTTCTCTTACGGCGCGGTTCAGGTGTCCAACGATATACGAGACAGATACTGCGCCATTTCCATTCCACCAAAAACCAAATATTATTATTATTATAGTACCCTTTGAAACGAGGTGGATTGACACCATGCTCGGCTACGCGTGACGCACGCCGCCTAGTGGAGCGATCGCCGCCTGGCACCATCTATCAGAGAAATTACGATGCACGTCTACCCGTTGTCGACTTACACCCCCTCAAGGTGTGTCTCAAACGGAATTTGCTTCTTCTGGGGGTCAAGGTGGGCCTAGAATTCGACTTGCGGTGCGATATGGTAAAGTATCAATTAGTAATTGCATGTATAGAGTGTTTACCTATTATTGAATTGTACTTTTATTTCTATACCACAACCCATAGGGTTTATTTGCCTACCTAATTTGGTGCACAACTGTCCCCGGGTGGCTGCCCCTTGTTATCGGATTATATATATAGCGGAACGAACCTATGCACGTACAGCGGTCCCGGTAGGGGGGGGGGGGGCAGTCTTCATACCTGTTAGAGGGTATTTTTTGGTCAGGGGAGGGAGGAAGAAAGAGAATAGGTCACAACCAATTTTATTGGCCGCCATCTTGAATTCGAGAAACCGAAACTATGCCGCCATTTTGTCCCCTGATGTCATACTCACAGAGTTCCACCTGTCTCCACCATATTGGACCGTGACGTCACTATTGGCACGCGGCAGGTGGTTGTTTCTACAATGATATTGTAGATGGCGCTACAAATCTAACTGCGAGATGTGCTGTTTTCTAGTTGCTGTTTTCTAGGGTGGTAGCAGACCCCACGAAATCTCGAAACTTGATGAGTAAGAGCTAATTCTCTTAAAACAAACGAAAACGAATTGACGAGCGCGCACTATGGGACGCGCACGCCTGGTAGGCTCAATCCTTCTTCATAGCATTCTAGCCTATGTTTCGCCTAGCTGTGCGTTTTCTTTCTCCCGAATCGGCCTAGCATTTCGCAATCTATGTGGATATTCTGGAAAATTAGAACGTTTTGTTTGCGACCTTAATTCCGAAAGCGTTCCATTTTGAAACACTACGTTATCCGAAGATCGCCTGCGCTAGCGCTCTGTTTCAAATTCAACAAGTGGGCGTGATAGGTTAACGTTACTTCAGGTAGGTAACGTCACGTCAAGTAGGCACAATAGTAATTTCATGTCAAGGAAATGTTTTTCCTAAGCGCCGAGAGAGAGCAGATAAAGGTACGAGATGTTGCTTTTTAAAGCTTCTTTAACAAAGCAAAACAATCCTTTTTTTCCCACGATTCACTCCTGCGCGGACGAAGCTCGTTTGATCCACGTGTGTGGGTAATGAGTCAACAACGAAACTAAACAAAAACACATGCTGAGCTGAATGTATTGACGACAAAGGAGAAACAATTATGCGTGACGAAGACACGGGTACTAGTAGCGGCAAGTGAGAGCCAGCGCTTTCTAAACAAAGGAAGGGTTCTGTCACGGACATTAAGGAACTGCAATAGTAAGAGCACTCGGATTAACATCAGAGGAGCGACGAGAGCCCTGCATTTACAAGCAGCCACGAAGTCTTAATAAGGAGCCGTGCTGACAGCGGCGAAGTGATTAAAATGTAAATGTACCCTAAACTCCGTGCACTAAAAAATTACACAGCACCACTACCAGCTGCGAATGAAGCAGATGAGGAGTGGTGAATTAAAAAAAAAATACGGAAGGTGCTTTCCCGAAAAGTGGGGCGTCGTGGCGCCGCTGCCTGCTTAATTATGGAAATTTGAAATGCAGACGCAGCCCGGCTTTTCTTGGCGTATACCAACAATTTTCTTTTTGTTGCTTTCTTGGTAGCGGTATGAACATTTTACGCCCCACAGGAAGTCGTGTTTCCTCTTTCTTTCTGTAGTTTTACAAAAGAGAGTAAGAAGTGAACGGCGCAAATAAAACGAAAATGCCCAAAGGATTCTTTCTGCTCGGCAACGTTCTCCTTTGACAGCATGCGCCGATGTCTCTTTTATTGTGATTGATTCGACTTAGACTGCAACGAGGTTTCCTTGGAAGAATTTCCTAGCCCAGCTGTAAGTGTAGAGATGGCGATGTGACCCCCTGTTTTCAACACCGACCTCCTAGCCCCGATCAATGCGTCCGCTGTTTCCAGGCACTATAACTTCGCTTGAACTTATCCTAGGGGTGTCTCGAAAGATCGCATCGTCAGTCACCGCTGTATTGTCTCATTTCTTTACTTCTTTGTTGGCTAAAGTTGCGCTTTTCGACCGCCATCATTACATCATGGTGTCTACGCACGCTTTCATGATGTAAACGACGATTAAATTTTAAGATGGACCGTACAAACAGAACTAGAATCTGTCTGGGACGTTTGGGGGGATTTATTGTCGCAACACATCACTATTAATATCCAGTGTTCATTTCCTGCCTGAAAAGAGAGTTGGCCAGATAAGGAATGGCCACAAAACACATCTTAATCAGTAATGTGTGTTCACGAAATCGTGCCTTGTGTGTTTTAATCAAGATTTGAGTAAGAATTTGGGCACTTATGCTGGCGGAGAGTGGACTGAAGAGTAGCTATGGATATCTCTAGCTTCCTCATTTTGGCAGAGAACTAACAAGCTTTGCACATTTTTACATTCTCTTGAGAATGTCTTCCGTAAAAGCAGAGAGCTCTTTTTGACCTCGTGAGCTCTGCGTTTGAGGTCGGAAAGAGACCTTAACGTTCCCAGAACGTAACTTTTTGAATATTTATTTACGTTTAAAAAAGCAGCAAAATTAAACTCACAGATCTTTTCCTTTCGGATTACAGATCACCTTTCCTGTGGGTGAAATGACTGTCTTGTTTTTTTTTTTATAAACAAGTGAAATAGACGAAGCCCTTGAAAAAGATCGCAAGATAAGTGGCAATACGAGACCATAGTTAAACAGCTGGAGATAAGTATTCACCTGTATTTACTGAATGCCTTAATTTCTTCTCTTAACTCAGTTATGTTGTTGGTTTCTGCGTTCCTGATGTAGGCTTAGGTTGTTTGGCAAAAAAAAAATAAAGCAGAGTTGCAAGTATCACGTCATCTTCCATAATCTTTCCCATAACCTCTATCATTCTCTTCAAATTTCTTAATGCGGAGAGACAAAGTGCAAGTTATTAAAATCAGAAAAGAAAGGAAAATGGGCGGGGCATACATCTTCTGACACCGATATCGACTCTTCTGAGTGGACAGCTATGCCCTTATTGCGCGGTACCCATGAGCGCCACACCCTCAAGCTCGTGTAGATGACACCATTACAGCAGGTATTTTCATCTGGAGAGCCTGCTTCCTACGTTCTTCGAATCTGTGCAGAACGCCGTGATGCGTCACTGGTCCAGAGATAAGGAATCCTGTAACGCAACCACTCTTCGTCCCACTTGATCATACAGCTCAGGCCAAAAACACTTCCATGACTGCATGCGGCACTACCTCAAACAGTGCTTACAGCCGGTCATGTATTATCCCGCACCTTTATGAAATAAAGAGGGCAGGGCATATCGCTTTAAACCTCACAATAGAAGCGCAAGAAGACAAATATGAAAGAAAGGCTTACATTTAAAGCATAATTGATAACTTGTAAACTTGAGGCTTTCAAAAAGGATGACAATTTCCGCCATAGGAGACGAATCTGTCGCGGACAACATACCAAATTCTGTCCTGATTCGTTGAAAAGAAGAAACGAGAATCTACACAATTCCGACGTGATTCCTGCTTTCCGTAATCATTCTCCGCATAAGGAAATACTCAGTCTTTATTTACAGCCGTATAATAAGTATTCGAATCTTAAATATGCGAAAGCTTCACCGCGAGAATTTTGTATAGAGTGTTATATATAGATCAACTTTTTTTTAGCCCACCAAAGAGAACGCACAGCGTTGTGATGAGAAAATTGCTTTGTTTTTATAATGCATAGCTCTAATCAGTCACGCATCAGAAAGTGGACGCGTAAGTATAGAGATACGCGGACAAATGCATCAGTAGAAGAACTGCAGATTGGGCTAGTTGGTGATGCATAGTGGTGGTTCGACAGCGCAACAGCACACACAGACCAAGTAGGAGACGAGACACACAGACCAGCGCTGACACACAGCTATAAGCGGAGATATGACAGCTGGGTTAGAGAAGTCTAAATTGTGACACATAAAAGACGCCCATGTACTAGAAATAAACTGTAGAAGAACTGCAGATTGTTCTAGTTGGTGATGCATAGTGGTGGTTCGACAGCGCAACAGCACACACAGACCAAGTAGGAGACGAGACACACAAACCAGCGCTGGTTTGTGTGTCTCGTCTCCGATACACAAACCAGCGCTGGTTTGTGTGTCTCGTCTCCTACTTGGTCTGTGTGTGCTGTTTCGCTGTCGAACCACCAAAATTGCATCAGGACATGCAACTTGACATCCACACCGAAAGAGAGAACATAGAACAACTTCAAGAGAAAAAGCGAGCTAGGGTCTAGCAAGGGGAACCCGCACATAAATATTTTTGTATTAAGACCAATCCGCCTGCGAGTTCCTCGCAGCGCTTCTGATTGTAGCTAGCGTTCCCGTCATCTGCCCCTCTGTCGCTTGTACAGGCTTCTGAGCGTGACACTCTCGTGATCGAGGATGCCCGTGCAGATGGTCAGCGGTGGGCTCATACCGAGAGAATGCGATACGATGAGCTTGGCCTGTAAAAAAAACAAAAGATTAATAGAAAGGAAGGCAGGGTAGTACACGCTGGTGCTCGAGCGCTCAGCGTGACAGGATAGCTCTCTAAGGCATGCCGCAATGCCCACAAGCCTTTGCCAGAGCAACCGAATCGCCCGCGGAGTATCCGGCCAGTCGCCTCCGCTTAGCTTTGTGCCCGATAACACGCCCACCACACCAGTCAGTTCTCTGAGCTGTCGGCCAGCACCAAGCCATGAAGGGCGTCGAATAATGGCGACCTATCTTTAGACACCATGTTTGTCGCTCAATGCTCTCATTTTTTTCTCTCTTTCTGAGAGTGTCATAAAGGGCCCAGTGATATCTTTATTCCGTAATTCCATCTTCGCTCCTAAACACACTTCTATATATGAGCGAAAATGGGCACAGAAGTTCGCCTCTTTCATTTCATTTCTCCGTTCTGCCTGCTATCCTTTATTTCCGCTGCCCCAGCTCAGGTGCTTAAGTATCGATGACAGATGCCGGGGCTAGCAAAAAATCTTTTCCTTCCTTTTTGTTATTATTTTCTGGAAAAGCACTTACTATTTGAAAGCGCTGGTTCTTAGGTCATTTAAAAGGCGAGCAGCAGAAATTAACGCAAATTGAAGACAAATATCTCAATACGATTCGTAAAACTATCAACGTGAGCTGGTTGACATGAATATTGCACAAGGCAAGCAGTGAAAAAACTCAGATACAGCAGTGATTTTTAAAATTTTTGGCTTTTACATTTTATTAAACTATGTAGCAATCGCAGTTCTGTGCAATATAGAGGGCGTTGACGTTTTCTGGATTTTTTGTTTTACACCGGGTATTGTCAATTAGCCATTTGAAATGGGTCGGTGCGGCCGCGACCGCAAACGCAACTTCATTATTTGTAGCTGACCTCGAGATTCATTGCTCCTTCATGTTCATGTAGCAATTGTTATTCTGTGCAATATAGAGGGCTTTCACGTTTTATGGATGTTTTGTTTTACACCGGTTACTGTCGATTAGCCATTTGTCATGGGTCGGTGCGGCCGCGACCGCTAACGGAATTTCATTATTTGTAGCGGACCTCGAGATCCATTGAGCTTTCATGTCCACTGAGAAGGAAAATGTCAAAATGTGGAGATATCAAAACTCATAAAATTAAACGTGTGAAAACAAAATGAGGCCGCCAGTAATTTATACTGACTAAGAAGCATGGCACCTTCGAGCCAAACCTCTGTGCGCTTGGGTTCACGGTATCAAACTGAACGAAAATGAAATTTCGATATCAGTAGAGAGAACAGATATAATCAATGATATGAAATTTTGCAGCAAAGAAAAATCTATGTACTTCTGATCAGGCTAAATACATCGATATTTTAACACAAAAAATTAGTGAAGTACAGCCGCAGGCACTGCTATAAAAATCAGTAAAGTAGCAAGAAAGGCAGAAGAAAAAAGAGCGGTAAACGTAGTAAAAAAGGCAGGAAAAGAAGAAAGAGCGGTAAAGGTGAACCCGCCGCGGTAGCTCAGTGGTTAGCGTGCTCGGGTACTGGTCCGGAGTACCCAGGTTCGAACCCCACCGCGGCGGCCGCGTTTCAATGAAGGCGAAACGTAAAGGCTCCCGTGTGCTGTGGTGCGATGTCAGTGTACGTTAAAGATCCCCAGGCGGTCGAAATTATTCCGGAGCCCTCCACCAATGCACCTCTTTCTTCTTTTCCTCTATCAGTCCCTCCACTGTCTCTTCCTTTACGGAGCGGTTCAAATGTCCGCCGAGATCTGAGACAGATGCTGTACCATGTCGTTTCCCCCAAAACCAATTTCATTTTCAAACGTCAGAAATTCGGGAATACATAAAAAGAAAAGCAACAATTACTAATATCAAGGGAAGAGTTTCTGGCTCTGATTGATGAGAAATAGGTATTGTAAAGAATTTTTGCGTTACAGATAATTTATTAGAGATCAATGCCAGTGCTCTCCATGCTTTAAGTAGGGACGGTTGGCTTCCTTCAAATGCATGTCATAGCGAGCGCAATTATCTCTAATAATAATAATAATTGGGTTTTGGGGAAAGGAAATGGCGCAGTGTATGTCTCATATATCGTTGAACGCCTGAACTGCGCCGTAAGGGAAGGGATAAAGGAGGGAGTGAAAGAAGAAAATAATAAATTATCTTCTACTTTTCGTTCTTCAACATTTTATCAATGGTCTTGGTTCTGGCAATCTTGATGCTATTGGTCACATAAGAGGGTTCGCGGGTAGCTGCCATCCTCAACTTTCAATCACGCCCCATGTGACAGTCACGGTAATACAAGCATGTTCTAAGTGTACCGGTACGGACGAGTGTGGCACTGGTGAACACTCTCACGCATATGTTACACACGACACGAATAAAGATAAAATTTCTGCAGCCGCTGCATAGCTCTGTTGGTCAGCACTGTAGGGGACTTAGGGAGGTCGTGGGTTCAGATCCCCCGAACGGGAGGTCGTTTTTTTCTTCTACTTTGCAAGCACTGACCTTTGAGGCAAAAAGTAATTGCACTTGTAATTTCCAATTGATCAACGCCACTAACGAAAAGCCAACCATATCATCGCTTTAATTTCTTTGATTTCGGCGATTGTTGGCTTCCTTCAAGTGCAGTTCGTAACGAGCACCAACCAAGACTAAATAGTCAAGCCCGACAATACTTACGGCTATAATAACAAGTGAGGGACTTTGCAAAATTATTCAGCCGGCACTCATGTAGTCCCTGCTTTCAACACCGTCTTCAATGCGTAATGCAGCCGTTAGGAGCACTGCTTTGTAAGAGCCTAGTTTAACTAGTGGGAAAAAGTTTTGTTCCCCTATTCTGTGCTCTTAGTGTGCCTTGCGTCCTGTTTATGCATACTGGACATTTTTACATTCTTTTAAACGGCTGGACATATTATCGACGTAACAGGGGCCTGTTCGACCCTTAACGAGATGTGGTGTTGAGGAGCGGCGTTTGAAAGTTCCGTAATAAGGGCAACGAATGCAAATTAGATGCAAACTGTTGAACTGCGTTCTGATGGGGCGAACTGCTGGTGTCTCGGGCAGCTGGCTCATTTTCACCGCAATCAGCGAGCGCTCTTAAGAACTATGAAGCTTTTATTTTTCTGTTTGGACGCCACTTAAACTTCAAGCCCGCATTTCGCACAGTATAGATGACTTTGAGGTGACGCGGCACAAGTTTTAGCGTACCATTTGAAGTATTGCCTTCTGGTAAGTAAAACCAAGTGCTGGGCTAGTTGGTGCATACTGAACAAAGGAAAAGCGCTGTGGAACTTTGCCTTCTGGCTTTACACAATAAGCATGTATAGCTTGCACACTGTGATGTTAGATATGTGCACCACAGTTTCCTTAACAATACACTGCTATAGCCGTTTTGTGGGTTCATTGAAAGAACATGGCCTGACGTGATGGCTAAATGCACATGCAGTCAGCGATTGTGCCCAAGGTCGTGGGCCCAACCCAGGAAGTGGTGGGCGCAGTCCTGCGCAGGCAGAATGTGCGAACGCCGGTGTTGGCAGATTTCGGTGTATTATGGAATTTCTCAATTGATCCAGAAACACTCTAATACCTGTTTTCTCATTTTCCATAGTAATATTGTGGGCATTAAAAATTCAACAACCGAGTTAAATTGTCTGGAACAACAGCAAAGTTCAGATTTCTGCGGCACAACACTTCAGAGACATCAGTTCGTGCCTAAGGATTCTAGCTTTAACGAAGTATAAGGAAGCTAGATAAATATTTACCAGCAGGCTAGCGGCTACCGATGCCGCACATTCTTTTAATGACAGGGTCATATCCTAATAAGACTCTTTGCAGAAACATGAGGTTGGCCCCATTTTATAAATATTTCAAGACAAACAGTTCGGGACACTACTAAGTAACGGTTAGCTCCAGTGTTATAATAATACATGATTAAAATAAACTCCCAGCCCCTACTTCAAAAGATATGGTAGTAGCCTTAATAGTAGTATCCGGAGTATGAGAGCAGCTTCTCGGAGAGACAAAAAGTCATGGACGCCACCATTAAAAATTTCATAAAGCACAGCAATGATCCAGTTTATAAGCAACAGTGCCTAATCTGAAAGGACATAAGCTAGTTATTACATTTGGGCACTACGGTGCATCGCAACAACGCATTCAGAATTCTTTCATTGTACCCAGAAGTGTGAAAATAGCTTTTCTATCGTGAACTCAACAAGTACTAGTAGATGCTAGCTAAATCACTGCGCGCAGCTCTGCCGTAGCTAGGAACAACTGAGTTCTTTAAGAGGAACTCAGAAAACGCTGATCTCTGTCCCGTTTGCGTACAACCTGTGAGCACTGCTCGGCGCCATTCTTTAAAAAAAAACACTTGCATTTTAGAGTTTGGTGTTCGCGAAAACTGTCACCATGAACAGCTCTTTCCCAGAAAAGCGTGATCTGCTTTGTCGCAGAGCCGCACACACTAAACGATGAAAAGTGCGTGTCGGCCCGAATGACCTGCCAAAGCCCCTCTTCACCTTGAAGAGTTCGAATAAGTAGACTCCATATTCACGTATGTGGAGAGACCGGTTCGTCGCTTCTCTTCATCATAGGAAAAGATCTATTTGACAAAAAGAAAACTTTGTTGGTGCAAGTAATTACTGATTTAGAGTTTAGGACGGCTTTTCTGTTCCCAAATATGACTTTAGAATTTTAGGCACCTTAGCGTTAGATAAATTGGTGGCCGATTAAACGCTTAGACCGAATTGAGAATTGTAAAAAGGGTCTTAAAACTTCCTGCATTATCCTACACAGTATTATACGAGGTGAGGATCTGGCTAGTGGAAGGTAATACATTTCATCTCAATGCATAGGAGGGCACGCCAACCGTGTCAGTCTTCAAATCTTAGTTCAATCTTGATGCTGCGATATTACCAGTGGAAAATGAAATGCGTTATAGTGCGTGAATGCTGAGAAACAGTGCAATAAAGGTATGTCGGCAGCACAAAGTACGAGAATAAGAACGATAGCGCAGAGTTCTGCATTATTTATTTGAAAAAAAAAAAAACAGTCGAGGAAGCCAATCTGCAAGCAAGCTCCTCAACTGTCCACTCGACATGTCATGGCTATGAGACACAGCCACTATGCGAGACACACTTCTCTCAGGCAAATTCACACACAACCTCAACTTAAGCGCTCCCCCCCAAAAAAGGGAAGCTTCAAGAGTTAAGAGGTAATCGAATCACGGTGGATAAAAATTCTTGAATATAGAAAAAGCTGGAAGGTACAATTATATCAATTATCTGGCTAGATCTAAAAAGAGCAGATGTAAACATTATCCACAAAAAAGTAGAAATGCGTAAAGGCAATGAGGGTTCAACGAAGCTAAGAGATGCAGTATGAAATTTGTATGCAAAAATAAAACTTAGATGGGAAAACCTAAACAACGAGGAAGAGGATTACGGCTGTGAATGACACAGGTCTGGAACTATTCGTACTATAGTAGGAAACAATAATTATCGAGCTTAACGGCGAAAACGAGACAAAGCTAAAACCTAGATACATCTCGTGCTACGTATGAATAAAACATATATGCATGGCGTGTCTGTTAACCATACACCGTAATGGATGCCTGCGCATCTAAAATAAACCCGCCGCGGTGACTCAGTGGTTAGGGCGCTCTGCTGCTGATCCGGAGTTCCGGGGATCGAACCCGGGAAATCCGGATCAGTAGCCGAGGGCCCTAACCACTGAGCCACCGCGGCGGGTATGTTAAAGATCCCCAGGTGGTCGAAATTATTCCGAAGCCATCCACTACGGTACTTCTTTCTTCGTTTCTTATTTCAATGCCTCCTTTATTCCTTCCCTTACGACGGGGTTCAGGTGCCCGCTGATATGTGAGAGAGATACTGCGCCATATCCTTCCCCAACAACCGCGTTTCGATGGAGGCGAAACGCTAAGGCACCCGTGTGCTGTGCGATGTCAGTGCACGTTAAAGATCCTCAGATCTTCTTTCTTTCTTTCTTTCTTTCTTTCTTTCTTTCTTTCTTTCTTTCTTTCTTTCTTTCTTTCTTTCTTTCTTTCTTTCTTTCTTTCTTTCTTTCTTTCTTTCTTTCTTTCTTTCTTTCTTTCTTTCTTTCTTTCTTTCTTCCTTTCTTTCATTCTTTCTATGAGTCTGTATTTCTTTCTTTCTTTCTTTCTTTCTTTCGTTCTTTCTTTCTTTCTTTCTTTCTTTCTTTCTTTCTTTCTTTCTTTCTTTCTTTCTTTCATTGTTTCTTTCTTCTTTCACTCCCTCTTTTATCCCTTCCCTTACGGCGCGGTTCAGGTGTCGCCGATATGTGAGACAGATACTGCGACATTTTCTAGCTCCGAAAACAAATTTCAATTCAATTTTAATTTAATCTAAAATAAAAGCTAAAAAACCTGCTCGTAATGAAACTTGCCTAAACTTTGAAATTACATTTTTTTTATTCCGCTTTAGGGAAGCAGCACTGCTTACCGACAGTCCTTTGCACACGCAGACGCATGAACAGGCGCCTCGTGAGTGGGACTCTGCCTTCAGATTCAAAAAACAGAACTGAAAGGCTCATGGTACAGATTTCCGATTCAGCTAATCATGCTGCATTCTCGGCTACCGGCGGTTGGCGCAGTCATTGAAGCCCCCTATGACCGACCGACAAGAGCTGACGCCAAGAGGCAAAAAGTTGCCTCGTTAGTGCACACTCAAAATTGCAATGCGATGCGCACACACCTACAGATTTCTAGACTGTTCTCGGTACATTACCGCAGTTGCTTCTGGCCTACATCAAGGACCACGTTTGAGCTCGATAAAAATGAGCGACCTCTTTCTGCGAGTGAAAAAGGTTGGCTAAATGAATGCAAAATATTTGACGAGCTATTTACCACCTGCCTTGAAGGCAACAAATAACTAAGAAAATTGGCGTGCAGAAAATATTTTATCAAATGCAGTGGAATGAAATTTGCGGCTTTAATTTAGTCTTCTGTATTGCTGCATCCAAAAAATAGAATTAAGAATGCTGCGCATGGAGTTGTTTAAGTGTCGTAGTGTTTTCGCTCAATGGAATGGCGAGTAGCTCCAAAGCATCTCACTACCATTGGTTTCAGAAAGAAGTTAGCAAGGACGCAGAAATATGTTTTTTTTAATCCTAAATATTAGGCAAACGCGCTACTTTATTGTGGCACAAAACGAAATATACGAATTTGGTTTTGATCCCAGTGGTATTTTATGCAGTCCCGGTCGCACTACGTCACCTGTTCGTGACGAATAAAGCATTTTACGACTTGTACTTCACAATTTCCCCTTAATAAAATCTGGTTTCATTGCTACAGCGAGTTATTACTTCCACACGTGAAAAGTTAACATGAATTAAGCATTTAGACTATGAAATCTTTTTCAGTCATTCATAAAAATAATAATTGGTTTTTGGGGAAAGGAAATGGCGCAGTATCTGTCTCATATATCTTTGGACACCTGAACCGCGCCGTAAGAAAAGGGATAAAGGAGGGAGTGAAAGAAAGGAAGAATAGGTGCCGTAGTGGAGGGATATGACGAATATCTATTACAGTCAGCCTGTAATACACGCCCAGAATTCTTCGGAAATAAAAAAAATAGGGTTTTCTTAACCAAATTCTCAAAGCACAAAGTGCGATAGCATTTGTTGTCTGCTATGGTGTTTGGAGTGAACGACTAT
The DNA here is from genome assembly GCA_030143305.2 of Amblyomma americanum. Classification (NCBI taxonomy): domain Eukaryota; kingdom Metazoa; phylum Arthropoda; class Arachnida; order Ixodida; family Ixodidae; genus Amblyomma; species Amblyomma americanum. Next base: position 290,737 of record JARKHS020021732.1, on the reverse strand, counting down.
TGCTCTTCTCGCGTTTCCTCGCCAAACCTCCATTTAGTACCCATTTCATTGTCCTGATATGGTATGCAGGAGTTCCTTTCAGTATCTTCAAGTACCCTACATGTGATTATCGCCACGGGCTATGACATTCCGCCCCAATAATCCACTTCACACCACCCACTGATCTCCCCTAATCCACTTTAATCTATTTTCTCGGGTGGGCTGTCTTCTGAAATATTGAGGGTCCTTTTCATTTTTGGGGGTGGGCCAATTTTCATATTTTGGGGCTCATCAGATGTTCAAATGTGACGGTGCTCTACGATCGGTACACTGGTGGTCACGTGGTGTCGATAACATCACGACCCTCTCGGTCACATTCATAGACCGCTGTGTGTCCTCACACCTCTAATGGCAAGTGGTGCAGCGGTTAAGTGATTCGCCACTGCGCCGGAAGGTGCGAGCTTTCAAGCACAGCCACCGGTGGGGCTTGTGAGACCCAGGTTACTCTTCCCGAGGTCACGTACGGCTCATTTGTGCGACCACGGTGGGAAAATACCAAATGCATTCAACTGCCACGTGCCACGTACCCGCCGCGGTGGATCTGTGGTTAGGGCGCTCGACTAATGATCCGGAGTTCCCGGGTTCGAACGAGACCACGGCGGTAGCGTTTCGATGGAGGCGAAACGCTGAGACTTCCGTATGCTGTGCGATTTCAGTGCATGTTAAAGATCCCCAGGTGGTCGAAATTATTCCGGAGACCTCCACTACGGCGCCTCTTTCTTCTTTCTTCTCTCAGTTCCTCATTTATTCCTTCTCTTACGGCGCAGTTCAGGTGTCCTCCGATCTCTGAAACAAATACTGCGCCATCTCTCGGCCAATAAGGGAATTTGATGACAGAGAAGCAGGATATTTTCGGGAGATCGCCACATAGATCCTATCGTGTTAAAAAGATAATCGAATGATATGCAAATTTTATAAAGCGTATATAAATACATAGTTTCAATGCAAATTTAAATCTTCCCAGATCATGACCCGATAAAGTCATGCGACAACCTCGCCTAGCCTTGCCTTCAGAAGCGAATAACCACCCTTATGCATAAGGTTCCCAATGCAAGCGGAAATAATAAACGAGCTGCTTACGTAAAGATAACAGGGATGTAGGATAAAAAAGGACTGTCTGCTCAAGCGTCCTCTATGCCACCATTTTTTACCGGGTAATTGGAGACGATCTAAGGAGTCAGAGCGCTGCAATCGAATAGCTCGCAGCTTTGCAGCAAGCATTTTCATTCAGGCTGCTTACTATAACATGATGCACTCCAAGCGACACATTAATCTTCCTTAGTTCCTTCTGAAACACACAGAAACTCGTTTATGTAGAGAAGGGTTAATTTACTCTTCTATTAATCGGGCGTGACGTGCTACCTTTTATACAGTCACGGGGCAAGGTTTTTAGGGAAAGACATAGAGGAAGGCATTTTTGTACCGGCGGCTGTTTAGCCTAGAACTCTCTATACATTCGCTTTGCCTACTTTGCTTTGTAACGAGCCAAACAATGTACCTTCAAACGCTTTAAGCGCCGGACACAGATGCACACTATTTGCTTTGGTTGTGGTGGTAGTGGTTTTATTAAAAATAATAGTAAAAAGGAAGGAAAAGTTTTTTGCTAGCCCCGGCATCTGCCATCGATACTGAAGCACCTGAGCTGGGGCAGCGGAAATAAAGGACAGCAGGCAGAATGGAGAAATGAAATGAAAGAGGTGAGGGGACAGGAGTAGAGGACAGGGGGAGAAGTAATATGTACAAACTATTTACACAATAAGTAATGTGTCCAGGTTGTGCGCGTGATTAGTTCAGTTTAGAGAAATTAAATCACACACGCGCACAGCACTGTGTAGGTTACAACTGGAGTGGGGCGTCCAGTTATTAATCGTTCAAGGTAGAACTCGCGGAGCGTTCGGTCACTGCGTGTAACTACCTGACGGAGAACAGACGGGACGTCAAGCCCGTGTGTTCGATGAATGCACAGAGGCTCACCAAAGTTCGCTCACGAGTGCGCGCACTGCCCTGCGGCCACAATAGCGTCTTGATGGAGTCTGGTAGTATGCCCTGCGCCCTATAGGCCGCGAGCATATCGCGACGAGCATCGGCGAACGCGGAGCAGCGAAGGAGCAGATGTTCTAGTGTTTCCACTGCACCGCATCCGTCACACACATCACTCGTCGCGATTCCGTGACGCACCCGTCGTTCCCCGGGCCACACGCAGCCGATGCGCGCGCGGAGGATCATTGCACGTTGCGACCGTGTAAGTGCGCGACAGCCGGTGACACTGTCGATGCGCTCACCTCCCGCGATGCGTGGGTCGGGGTGCTGCTTTCGGAGATGGTCGTGAATGACCGCACGCACGTCCTCCAGCGCAAGGGGCAGATCGCTGGCAGGTAGTTGGTGTGCAGCGGTCGCGAGGTCGTCAGCTTCTTCGTTGCCGGCGATGCCGCAGTGACCGGGCACCCACTGTGCACGCACGGCACAGCCTCTCTGCGCGAGGCGCTCGATGCGCGAGCGAATTTCCCGCACTAGTGGGGTACCGCGGCCGTTAGATTGCAGGCGGCTGAGGGCGGCGCGGGAGTCGCACAGCAGAGCACTCCTGGGCGGCGGAGGGCCGAGGGTGAGCAGCAGGTCCAGCCCGAGCCGGATCCCCATCAACTCCGCCGTGGTGGAGGAGCCCAGGAAGGTTGCGTGTTGCTGGCTGTGCAGTCGCAGGGCGGGGATGGTGGCCGCCGCAGCAAGGGAGCAGCTGTCGCGGGCCACTGAGCCGTCGGTGTACACGAGGAGATGGTCCTGGAGCTCCTCGTGTATGACGGCTCTGGCCAGCTGCTGCCCAGCGCAGAGGGGTGTGCTCCGCTTTCCCGCGATGCCGACGATCTCTCGCTGTACCTCCGAGGCAGCAGGCCAGGGCGCGCAGGAGCCGTAGGGGGGTGGGCCTTGGGTCAATTGCTCATACTCGAGCAGCGCCGCGCCCATTCGTGAGCGCGGGTGCGAGCGCATACGCTGCAGCAGCGAGCCGCCGTCCGGTGCGCGGTGAAGCCGGTCGATGTGATTCAGTGCCCTGCGCGCTGCTTGGAGCTCAAGGGGCCACGCTCCTGCCTCGGCCAACGTTGCGGCGCACTGCGAGTTTTTGGGCAGGCCTAGGCACACGCGCAGGGACTTGCGGTGCTGAAGCTCGAGCTTCTTCCAGCACGGCTTGCGCACCGTGACGAGCGGCAGCGCATAGAGCACCGCCCCCAAAGCTGCGGCATTGTATAGACGCAGCGCGGCTTGCTGGGAGATGCCCTGGCCTCGAGCGGTGAGCTTGTGCACGGCGGCGGTGATCCTCTTCATCTGCAGACAGGCCTTGGTCGCCGCGGGGCGGAAGGAAAGGCGCCAGTCGATGTCCAGGCCAAGGTACCGCACCGATTTACGCCAAGGAATCGGAGTCCCGTCCAGTGACAGTGGCGCAAGGTGCGCGCGCGAGCGCGAAACGCAGGCCATGGCCACCGATTTGTCCGCGCTCAGTGACAGACCAAGGCCGCGCAATCTGGCATCGATTGCGGTCAGGGCCTCCTGAAGGCACCCCCGCACGCGGAACGCCTCGCCCGGTGGTCCCCGGCACCACAGAGCTATGTCGTCTGCATATATGGACATGTACACATGGTGTCGCCCGCTCGTGGGGAGGGAGGCCGGCACCACCGACATGGCCACATTAAACAGAAATGGTGATAGGACAGAGCCCTGTGGCACGCCCATGTCGACCGGGCGAGGCTTGGAGAGCTTACCCCCTACTCGTACGCGCATGGTGCGCCCGCTCAGGAAGCCATGAACGTATCGCAAAAGGCGCCCGCTCACACCGGCCCCCTCAAGCACCGCGAGAATTGGTGCGCGGTGAACGTTGTCAAAAGCGCCCGAGACGTCCAGTAGCAGCAGCAGCGCAACCTGGCCTGCTGCCCTGGCATGCTCCAGCGCTGTAACAACGTCCGATATAGAATCAGCCGTGCACCGCATCCCACGGAAACCCGTCTGCCGCTCGTCAAACAAATCAGCCTCCGCAGCCCGCTCGTTCAGACGCTGCAACGCCATATGCTCCATGAGCTTACCTGCCGCCGATGTTAATGCCACTGGCCGGTATCCGCTCAGCTCTGTAGGTGGGCGCCCTGCCTTTCGGATGGGACAAACGACCGCGGTTCGCCAATCCTCCGGAAGCTCCCCGCGTTCCCACACCAGGTTGATCTGCTGCAGGAGGATCTGTCGTTGCTGCGCATCCAGGTTTCGCAGCATTTGGTATGTCACCCCGTCCGGTCCGGGCGCCGAGCGGCGGCGGCAGCGCTGCAGCGCATTGTTCAATTCCGCCGCGGTGAACGGCGCATCACATGGACCTTCCGAGGCGACGGGCGAGGGACTGGCGTCGCTTCTGGGGCTCTCAGGAGCAGCTATGTTAGCGGCGTTTGCGGGGCTGGGCGGCGCGAACCGATCGGCAAACCGCTCTGCCAATTCTACAAAGCTGAGCCCGCTGGAGATTGCGAGGGCGGCCAGCGGTTGACGGTTTGCCTGTGGTTCGGTGATGCGCCGTAGGGTGTCAAACAGCCTCCGCGAGCTGACATCTTCCTCCATCCTTTGGCATAGTGAAGCCCACTGCCGGCGGTATAGCTTGTTGGCGTGGCGGCGCGCTGCTGCGTCCAAGCGGTTGTAGACAGTCCAGTCGGCGGCTCTGTCAGTCCGTCGCGCCCGTCGTTCTGCGCGATCTCTCTTCTCGCGCAGATTGAGCAGCTTCATATCAGGTGTGGGCTGCCCTGCCCTTACCTCTGCTCGTTGGGTGGCTGCGAGAGCGCTTCGGACTAGACTTGAAAAGAAATCTGCGCCAGTGGCCGCCGCCTCGTCGACCGCCCGCCTGAACGCACTCCAGTTGGTAATGGAGTAGGCACGTTTGGGGCGCGCCTCCATCGCAGTGGGTTCAATTAGGATGGAGTAATGATCCGAGCCCCAGAGAGATGGTGATCGGCGCCATGTCGCCTCGATGCCTCTGGATGCGAAGGCAACGTCGATGCAGGAGCCGGTTGTTCCGCGTCGTCGAAAGGTGGGCTCGCCGGTGTTCAAGGGGGTGAGTCCCAGCTGCGTTGCTGCGTCGTGCAGGTCGTCTCCCCGCGCGGAGTGGCGCGCACTGCCCCACGCACTATGGTGGGCGTTAAAATCACCACAGATGATTTGGCGCGGGGCACAGCACGAAGACACAGCACGAAAACACAGCGCGTTCCACGCGACAGCTGGACGCACATAAACACTGGCCACCGACGTGTCAACACCACCGACGCGCACTGTCACCACCACGCACTCCTGGGCATCAGATGTCGCCGCCGCCGAGCCGACGAGCGTGTGCTGGACGTCCTGCCGCACGTATATCGCGCACCTTGATTTCCCGGGGCGATGAGATGTGACACAACAGGGCACTGCAGCACAGGTGGGTTCCTCGCACGTGGTGGCTGAGTGGTAGCCAATGTAGCCAGGTAGCCGCATCTGGGGCTCCCCGTCATGTGAACGTACGTACGTCTCCTGCAGCGCGATAACTTCCGGCGAGTCCTGTGCGATGCGAACTCGCATTTCGGCGTACCGCGCCGCAAGTGAGCGCACGTTCCACTGCAGGATGGATGGTATGCGGGAGGGAGTCCGGCGGCTAGCCATCATGCTGACTTATCTGTGCGGGAGCACCCGCTGCTTCTAAGCAAGCCCGGTGTCCATCGGTGCCCTCCGGGAAAAGTGCGCTGAGGGCGCGCAACGCCAGCTTTAGGCGCGCGATCTCCGCGTCCCGTGCGTCAGGGGGCTGGCCGTGAGAAGCGGCCGCAGGCTCGGGCCGCGCTGTACGGGACGCCGGGCAACCGGATCGCCGCTGCCGCTGCCGGCGCTGCCGTTGCTTCTGTGTCTGCTGCTGCTGCTGCTGCTGGGGTGTTCCCCTAACGACCTGCGCATAAGAAAGAGCGCGCGGCGTCTGCTGATGTTGCTGGGCTGGGGCCGCTGTCTCAGCCTGGACGACGGCTCGGACAACCCGCCTGGACATCGGGGCCATGGATGTGGCCATTAAAGTGGCCACGTGACGCTCTCGCTGCCAGTGCGGGCACGCTGGGTCAATGGCTGCGTGCCGCCCCCCGCAGTTAATGCAGCGGGGCTTGCTCGCGCAGGTACCAGGCTCGTGTGGCCCGCCGCAGCGCGTGCATCGGGCAGGAGCGCGACACACCTCAGTGGCATGCCCAAGGCTGGCGCACTTGGCACACTGGAGCGGCCGGGGACGGCAGGGGCGGACCGCGAGCCTGCGCTTGAATATGGTGATGAACGCCGGGGGTGTCGGCGCCGCAAAACGGAGAGCGAGTGTGCTGCCCGACAGAGACGCCGACACCATCGGTACCGTTGACTCCGCCGCCGCTAGCAGCTCCTCCACCGTCCGGCGCCCGTCCACACCGAAGACCAGGCCGGAGCTTTGATTCCGAGGAGGAGGCTCCTTGGCGCAGACCGGCACGCCGCGGATGACGGCCGTGGCTAGCAGGGCCTGGAGAGCATCGCTGCTCCCCGCGTCCACTGCCACCACATTCCGCCGCATGTTTACCCGAACGGCGAGGACGCCCGGGCGGGATCCGATCTCCTCGGCCAACTCCCAGCCCTGTTCCCTGGTGAAGGCGGTGCCCCGGTTCGCCGGCCGAAACAGCACCGTCCCCACCAGGCTGGACGGGACCTCCACGGCAGCCGCGGCTCGCTCCAGGGCAGCTCTCCGACGCCGCTGCGCCTTGGTAGTGATAATGCGCCACGGGACCAGGCTGGCCCCAGCATCAGCGTCGCCGCTGCCTGCGGGGCATTGCTGCGGCGCGCCGCGGAGTTGGGCGCGCTCGGTGCCAGCAGACGAAGCCCCAGCCGCAGCCTGGTCTCGTGCGGCGGGATTTGGTGAGGTCGCACCCGTTTTTCTTCCGGACGCCGTCGCCCCACCAGCAACAGCAGCAGCATCAACAGCAGGCTGGAGGTGGGCTTCATGGGGCTCCTGCTGGGAAGGCCCTGCTCCTTCGAGTGTGGAGGGAGAGGGAGCAGTGACGGTGGGGGGCCTTCGAGCTTCCCGCTTGGTCACCGCGATGTCCCTTTTGGTTTCCGAGTCCCTCTCCTCCTCGGACCCCGTTGAGCGTCGCCGTTTCCGGAGAGCAGACTCGTCCATTGGGGTGCACATGCTCTCCTCGGCTGCAGGTGTCCGCGGTGAGCCCGCAGCAGCAGCATCAGGGGGAGAGGGCATCACAGCCGGTTCCCCAGGAGCAGCAATGGCGGCAGGAAGCGCAGGGGTGGCCGGCAATGGCGGCTTTCTTTCGGAAACGAAATTATCGCACTGCGATTGGTGAGCGCCGGGAGTGTATGGTCGACTACGTTAGTTGCGGAACACGAACGTGTGTGGTGCGTACCGCTTACCTCACAGATGCTATGCGACCTGATTAGCATAGTAGTTTAAGTTTATACAGGAACTCCTCTGGCGGTGTGCAATTAGAAATTTGATTATCGTCTCTTTATTTATTTGGCAGTGGAAAGTGCGCGTGTTTCTTTCACTGCTATTTTGCTGAAGAAATAAAAAACTTGCATGAACGCGTAAAAACGTCAAATTCTTGTCCTAAAAGGGCGAAGAGAAACAGTGATGGCCAATATGTAGGAGGCGCAGGGTGTAGGATCTTTGCCAAATGATGCTTGGCTATGAAGAACTCAGAAGGAAAGAATAGCAGAGCCCAACCACTGCCTTCTATTTGTAAGCAACGACGACTGGACGAGGTATACTTTGAAGTGATGGCCCTTACTTCACTTTGCAGCTGCTCTGACAGAAGGTTTAATACCACTTTTTTTTTGTCGCAGCAAGCGCGAATTTGCGCGTCTTCCTATGCGCTTGCGCACATGCATATATACAAGCATAATAAAAATAATAATAGTAATTGGTTTTTGAGGAAAGGAAATGGCGCAGTATCTGTCTCATATATCGTTGGACACCTGAACCGCGCCGTAAGGGAAGGGGGTAAGTAGGAAGTGAAAGAAGAAAGCAAGAAAGAGGTGCCGTAATGGAGGGCTCCGGAATAATTTCGACCACCTGGGGATCTTTAACGTGCACTGACATAAAACGCATGTGTAGTCACACTTGCGAAAAGCCATCACCATGGGAATACAGCGAGGCGCGTGTTACTCAAAGCTGATGGAACTGCCTAGATGCAGGAGGTTACAAAATGCTTGGAACAATGAACAAACACGCACTTTTTGCTTTAGCGCGCCGAAGAGTGAAAGCGTTTCCTTTACGTAGTACGTTGAGAGCACCAAGGAACGCATGACGCAGGTGTATGTGGTTGAAGAGCGGCGCAACATAAAACCATACGGCGCGACCGGTCAAACACGGTCGCTGTGGGCTCCGCCCCGCCGCTACGGGGAGAGCCAACGAATGAACGTCGTGAGCGGACGCACTTCACCTCGGCTCAGTGGATTTTTACTCGGGACAGCGAATTTTCGACCTGAAATGGACTGATACCACCAATAATCGGTCAGTGATGATGTTCGGCACCCGTTCCCACCATTTTCTGTGCAATTCCGACCATTTTTGCCCGAAAAAGACTCTAACGCTCCGAGCCAGGCGCGGAACGCTAGGCCTCGCGTTGTGCCTAGCACAACAAGGGCGGTCCTCCAGCCCACGCCTCGCCCCGCGCCATGCTGCGCGGCGCTGAAAATGAGTTCGGAGGCGTCCCTGCCACCCACAACAAATGAAGTCTTGGATTCCGACATGGACTTAACCGACTTTCAAGACCGAACGGAGAACGGTCTGACGACCAGTTCGTCCCCGGCCTCGCCACCGCCTACTACCCCTCTGCCCAACGGCTGGAAGATAGCCTTGAGCAGACATCAAGAAAGGAAGCTTCGCAAAGAAGCCAGGACTGAAACCAACAGCCAAGTGCAGGGCAGCACCAACTCCCAGGATCCCCCACTAAATAACAAACATCCTACGCCAAAGAAACGCGGCCTTCGAGTCCGCCTCCCGCCTCTATCACAAACGGACATCAAAATCGTGATTCGACCTCGCCGAGGACTCGCTTTAAAGAACATCTCAAATCTCGATCTTGCCCAAGCAGTAAGTAACGCCTGTCCAGAACCGCAGCAGTTGGAAGGAAGGTACCTCCTCCGCCCCCATTACGGATCAAATATCCTCGTAGCGAGCACTCTGCACGCAGAAGTTGCCAACGAACTTCGACAAATCAAGACACTGTCCCTTGGAGACCTCACTCATGACGTGAACGCCTACATACCTTTCACAGAGCACGACAGACAGGGCGTAATCCACGAAATTCCGGACCATGTGACACCGGAAGCTCTCCAGACGGGCCTATACACCCGCTCACGCGGGACCACCGTACTCGACGTACGACGCATGGGCAAAACATCGTCAATGCTGATCACTTTCAACAGCCCGACCACCCCCAAAGTTGTGTACTTCAAGAGCGCGGAGTTTCGTTGCCATCTGTACTGCCCAGCACAATTCTGCTATGTGTGCATACAGCCGGGTCATCGCTCAGATGTGTGCCCCACGCCAGACCTGGCGGCCTGCATGAGATGCGGGGCCCAAAATCCTCCTGATGGACATCAGTGCCTGCAGAAGTGTGCTCTGTGCGGAGGAACACACGAAACCGGCAGCAAGGAGTGCCCCAATTGGTTCAAACCACTCAAGCAAAAGCCACCATCCGTCCGATCCTCCACCCAACCCATCAAGGAACAACACCGGTCCAGGAAAGACAACCAGGCCCGAACTCCGACGCCGCGCTGGTTCAGCCCGGACGACGAGTCATCCAGCCAAAGCTGCAGCAGTAGGAGCAGATCGAGATCCGTCTCCACCAACCGGTCAACCCCTCCTCCCCCTGCACCCAAGCAAAAAAAAAAGAAATTAGCCGGCCACACCTGGGGCAAGCCAAGGCCACGGACAAAAAGGTGAGCTGGGCAGAGCTCGTTAAGAACTCTCCCGCTGTTCCTTCGAACACACCCACTCCACCCAAATGCTCAGACTGCGCAAAAATGGCACGCACTATCTACAAGCTACGATCCCAGGTAGCGGAGCTAGCCCGCCAGTGCCCTCCTCTCACCACCCCCCACGTTTAACCTCCCCGACCTCCCGCGCCCCGGGACGTTGAAACTTCCCCTAAACCACTGCTATCACCAGTGGCGACACCCACTCCCACACCTCGCCAACCGACAACCACCCCCCTCCCCAACACATATGAAGAAATAGAGAGACGTCTCTTGAATAGCATTATGAACAACATAAACCCCCTTCTCACAACATTCACCTCCCAGCCCTCAGCCCAAATCGCACAAATAGGCGAGCGCCTGGACGCACATGTCGCCCAATTTGTTACCCTACAAGCACTGATTAACACCAAAGCCCCTAGCAGAAAACGTGTTACCAGCTCTGACAACCCTCGAGCAAAAACCTACCGTTGCGAGACCGCGGCGGTCGCTATGAGTAGCGACAGCGAATCTGTCAGGAGCTTTGCCAGCCACCAGGATGGCTCCGCTCTCTAAATCAGGCACTCCTGACCGCCCAGAGATCTGGCAATGGAATTGCCGAAATTTCAAGAGAAAACAAAGCCTCTTGAAACAATACATCAATGTAACCCCTTTTCGACCCGATATAATCTGCCTGCAAGAGGTAGGAGCCGACCCGGCGCCGACTCTCCCAGGATATTACACAGTCCGCAACGCGAGCTCGCCAAAAGTTGCCACCCTTGTTTCTAAGGACATCACGGTGGTCGAACACTCCTTGAGAGAAAAGGAGATGAACTACAACATGATCGAGGTCATTCCCAACAAGAGGGGCCGCAAGAGCACCTTCGTTCTGAACGTGTATAACCCCCCACGAGCAACCAAGGCCGATTTCTCTGACATACTTCAAGAGGCAGATCAGCTAGCTGTTTCGCATCAGCTTATCGCACTCGGTGACTTTAACGCCCCCCACAGGGAATGGGGCTAAAAACGAACTCGCTGCGTGGTCTGAGCGTGGTACGAGCTCGGGATGCTATAGGCCTGGAAATACTGATCCTTTATACCAAACCCGCGAAGGAAACAGCGTCACGCGCTATTCATGCCCTGACCTTACAATCGTCAAGAACATCCATAACGCTACGTGGACAAATCTCGGAGAGAGCTTAGGTAGCGACCACTACATCGTAAGCACGTCTATCACCTCCGCAAACATTCGTCGCACCCTGGGAACAGCCAAAATCACGGACTGGACTAAATACCGTGCACAGCCAGTTCCTGAAGACCCCATTCAATCAATCAGTGAATGGAGTGAACAGATTCGGAAAGCACACAAGGAGGCCACCACCGAAGTACAATGCACACCCGATAATCCGGCGGTCGATCGTCACCTTCTGAAGTTGTGGCAGACCCGACGGACTCTGGTTCGCAGATGGAAACGCCAACGCCTCAATCGTCCCCTGAGACTCCGCATATCACAGATCACGACAGAAGCACAATAGTATGCACAACACCTCTCTCAACAGAATTGGCAGGAATTTTGCGAGTCACTACGCGGCACGCTGGGGACCTCCCGCACCTGGGCGATCCTCCGCAGCCTCGTCGATCCGCAAACATCGCGGTCTGCCACTAACCGTACACTCAAGAAAACCACCCATCTGTACCCCGGAGACGACGCGGCCCTCCTCACCGCCCTCAAAACCAAATACATCGGCACCCCCCATCCTCCCAGCACAATCTCGTACACGGGAGGCCCAAATGAGAGGTTGGACGCCCCCATCACCACTGCCGAGGTTTACGCCGCGGCTCGATCTGCCACACGCAACGCGGCAGCTGGCGCGGACAAGATCACAAATGGGATGATTCGAAACCTGGGCAAGTCGCAGATCGAGGTCCTCACTACCTACATAAATGACACCCTATGGGAGGCGGGAGAACTCCCTGCAGAGTGGAAACACTCCCAAATCGTGACTATCCCAAAACCAGGCAAACCACCCAGCCTGGAAGCATTACGACCCATCTTCCTCACCTCTTGCCTGGGCAAACTATACCAGCGCGTTATCCAGACCCGCCTCCAAAACTACATAGAGGACAACAACCTCTTTCCACCCACTATGATCGGCTTCAGGAAAGGTCTTTCTACGCAAGACGCTTTCCTCCTTCTCAAGGAAGAAGTACTCAGTAACATCCCGAGAGGCGGCGGCACCTAACCAAGGCACTTGATCTGAAAGGCGCTTTTGACAACGTTTCTCACGACGCCATCTTGAAAGAACTCAACGCCCTCGATTGCGGACCCAAGACCTTCAACTACATCAAAAACTTTCTCAGCAACCGCACGGCCACGACTGGCATGGGAGATATCCGCTCCGGCGCAGAGCAGACACCCAACAAAGGCACTCCCCAAGGCTCTATCATCTCTCCTCTCCTCTTCAATATAGCTATGATCGGCATGGTAAAAGCACTCGAGGCTATTGAAGGCATCGGCTATACTATCTACGCTGATGATATTACCATCTGGTCCACCTGGGGTTCCCTTGCCGACGAAGAAAACACCCTACAAGAGGCAGTCAATTGCGTAGAAAGACAAGCAGCAAATTGCGGCCTCCGCTGCGCACCCGAAAAATCCGAAATTATCCGCATTCAGGGCTATGCCTACAAATCTCCCGGCGACATCGAGGTTTACCTCAAAGGCACGAGAATAAAGGAAGTCCCTCTTATCCACATCCTGGGCCTTTGTCTTCAGAGCGACAGGAAAGCCAACCACACGTTAGAGTCTCCGTACAACTGCCCTCCAGATCTCCCGCATGATTCGGCGCATCACCCGCAACCGAAAAGGCATGAGAGAGGAGGATACAATTCGACTGATACAGGCTCTAGTTATGAGCCGCCTGTCATACGGTCTCCCATTCCTACCCCTTCTGGGGAATGAGCGAGACAAAGCGGACCCCATCATCCGTACCGCCTACAAACATGCGTTAGGCCTCCCGATGTACACGGCCAGCTGCCACCTCGAGGACCTGGGACTGACCAACACAATAGAAGAAATTCGAGAAGCCGTCCTAGCATCGCAAAAGGAACGCCTCCTCACCACCAAAGCTGGACGCGCAATCTTGGAAAGAGCGGGTTCCCCGGCTGACATACGCGCCGTCCAGGACAACCAAGACCTACCCTCAACTCTGCGAACTCGCGTGTATGTAGCTCCACTCGAGAAGAACATGCACTCGGACTCACAAAAGGGACGACGAAAGGCGCGAGTGGACTATCTGCGCCGCACACATCGACAGGCACAAAATGCTGTATACGTCGACGCAGCCATGTACCCCCATTCAACAAACGCGATGGCAGTCGTCTTGGACACCAATTTCAAGGAAATCGCCAGCGCCTCCCTACGAAACTGCTCTCCCACAGTAGCAGAAACTGCTGCAATTGCCCTCGCCATCCAGCACGGCGATGCCACGGGAAATGAGCTAAAAATTATTACCGACTCCCAGTCGGCGTGTCGCCTCTTCCTCTCTGGCAGACTTCCACACTCCGTCGCTCCCATTCTGACTACCCCACAAGTTCAAAATACCACATGCAAGCACCAAATCATTTGGACTCCTGGGCACGAGGGGCTCGAGGGAAACGAGGCCGCGGACAGTCTAGCTCGAGGATATACTAACCGAGCGACTAACCTGCCTGACCTCACCCCTCTCCCCTCTACGTACTGCGAGCGCCTCCTCCTTCTCCGAACACAAAGTCAAGTCTGTTCCCCACCACACCGTAAGCTAACGGCGGCAGAGGCGAGAGAATGGCGACAACTACAGACGAACACCTTTCCTAACCTACACAAGTACCACATCATCTTCCCCGACAGATATGACAGCATCTGCCCCTGGTGGGGCGGAATTCCAACAACATATCATGTAACATGGGGCTGCTCCGGTCCCAAGCCCCCCGAACTAGACAAACATCACTCCGAGGAACAGTGGGAGTCTGCCCTGCTCAGCTCTGACTTGGCGACGCAGAGAAAGTTGATATCCCAAGCAAGAGCAACTGCGGTGGACATTTTGGTCCTGAAATAACGACTCCACCCAAAATCTGTATTTTCGCCGCTCTATTCCGCCTTCTTGGAATAAATGTTTTCTACTACTACCGCCGCTACGGGAAGGAACGGGAGAAGCGTGGAGCCAGCATGCGCATTTTTTTTTTCTTTTTTCCACCCTCGGGTGGCCGCATGCCAATTGCCTTCAGGTCTCATCTCTTGTTTTACTTTTGGGATTACACCTGCGATGAAATAGTGTTTCCCGCTAGGCCTTTATTTAATTTCATTTATTTTATCCTTTTTATGCTCAGGGATTTCGCATTACAGAGGGGGTGGGGCAGTGAAGAACAATACATAGATCAAAAAGAGCGCTATATATACGAACAATATCGAAAAATGCTAAAGACAGAGGACCAAAACATTGAGAACATAAATACAGAAGTAAATAAAATCATTACAAAAATAAAACCTTAATTATATTCTCTGTATGGGTAAATATAATATATCACAATTGGTCTGATTCTAACAGTGCGAGTAATTTGCTTTTAAAACGCGCAGGGTCGCTAATACAAGTGGCGGTGGGTGGAAGATTGTTCCAGTCACTACGTTTTTTTTTTCGAGGGGGGGGGGGGAGAAAGGAATTAGAGCAGGTCACTGTGCTGCAGTGCGGAACAGCTACTTTTCGAGGCTTCCACACTCGGGTGGCCGCATGCCAATTCTCATAAGGCCTGTTCTCTTATATTACTATTGGGATGACACATGCGGTAAATGAGTATTTCGAGCGAGACCCTTTGTGTTATTAACTTAAAATTCCTTAAAATATAGCCTGTCCTGCATTAAACGTACGAGCTAGTGATCAGTTTCTAGCGAGCATAAGCACAAACCATAAGGAAGGAAAAACACCCAGACAGGCACAATTGTTAACTTCCTATAAATGCGGAAAGTCACAGTTTGTAACACTCTAAGTGTGAAGTGAAAAAGAAGGGAAAGATACAAAACGCCACATTGTGGCAGACCCACCAAACCAGAAGACAGGCAGGGAAAGGCGTAGCGCGCTTAATCAATTTTGAATAGTTTTTCTGTTCGTTGTGTTGATAGTTATCCTCTCCTAGAAAGACGATCTAAGCAAAAGCTGACTCGAATCCTGGCACATCCAAACCGCCCCGAACAACATCAACCGCACAAATAGAAACCTGCCCGAAGTATATGCCCAATGACTTCGCTCTGCAACTCAAAGAAGAAAAATCGCCATTGACCGCCTCCCCACAGTCCGGCAACGTGACTCTCAGTCTTACCCCCCCCCCCCCCTCTACTTCCTGCCTCGCCCTCCCCTACTTCCGGTCAGTGGTCAACTTATAGGTCACCCAATGTCCAAGTTCAACTAAAGGTCATGAGTCAAGGTCAGGGGTCAATGGTGCGACACCATAACTGTACTACATATGGTCATTCAAGGCTAGGTTGGGCTGAAGGTGGTTCGAGGTCAGTCTCCGGACTGCGCGACGGCTGCTTTACCTAGCGTAGCGAAGCCTTTCGCTTCAAAAGCAAGACAGCGCCGAACTGCTAAACTGCTTGCAGCATTCTCTTTTCAAAAACGCTTCGTAAATGAAAACTTCATTGGGTGGCTGTGATTCATTAAAGTTCGATCAACACGAGAATTTCAACGAACCACTTTCAGATGGGATTGCTGCTTTGGTAAGATCATTCTCCAATATTGCTTGAACCATTAAAGTAGTTAACGTAAGCAAATCTATCTGCTTTATGAAAATGCAGTATTATTAACTTCACAATCCGGCCTTAGTTCGAAGCACTACTGTGTAAAGAAAAAAGCCTTCCAAGAATATATTTTAACCTTTTCTGACTAGTCTTCGTCCTCAGTGCTAAAGCAGCCTAAAATAAACTGGGACAGGTCTTCAACGAAAACTTTTTAAGTTGAAACTCATCTTTTAAAAGTCGGCTGGGCTCCTTCTTTTGAAACGTTAGGTTTCAAATTAAAAAAAAGTTTTTTTTTTGTTGGAGACCTGCCACAGTTTATTATAAGTTATTCCATTCAGACTGCCAATTCTGTCAAAATGTTTAGTTTTCAGTCAAAAACAGCCTATTATTCATTTCTAGGGGCCAACATATTGCCCCAAACTTCCTTTCTGACAAACCTTAAACCGCAGGCGCATGACTTAGGGCTGCTATCGTGGATATTGAAGGGCCTTAAAGCAACTCGATACAGTGAAAGCATTGCTTGCGACGCGTCTGAGCGTTTTTCATCACGGCTCTGCATCCTGTATGCGTGACGATATTAAAACTGAGTTGAGAAATATACGTCATTCATGTTCCCTGAAGCGAAGTGACAGCATATTGAGCTCTTTCCATCGCGAGTGTTCTTTTTCCCTCTGCAGTTTCCTAAAATCCAGCTGTCTAGAGCTGTGCAAAAGCGGAATGTGTCCCCGAGTTTGCTCACGAACGAAAGAATTGTTCCTAAACGACCAATTACACATCTGCGTAGTCACACTTTATCAATATATCACCGCTACGCTTCAAGCCAATATGCGGCGAGTCCCCGGACTGGTGTCAAAATCTATAGACGGGGACATTCATCTTAGCTTCGGGGTAAGCGCACCGCAAGGAAACAAACCGAATTCAAGTGAAATCTCTGGCAGGCCACTCCAAAGTAATCTGGGAAGGAAGTGCCGGCAACCGCTGGATCGAAATTGCCCTTTTATCGCAAGCATGGGGACGTGGGTATGTCTGATTGGACATTTTTATTTAGTGTGCCATGAAAAGGAAGAAGAAAGAAAATTTAGCTCCAGTTCTCTCTTAAGGGCACAATTTAATCTGCTTAATAAATATGAAGCGCACAATTTTGTGAATTTGGCTACCGCATAGCAAGCATCAAACTTACTCGGCGATTGCACATACGTCGCATCTTGAATGGTCACCGCTAGCTAATAATATTAATAATTAGTTTCTTGGGGAAAGGAAATAGCGCAGTATCTGTCTCATATATCGTTGGACACCTGAACCGCGCCGTAAGGGAAGGGAGAAAGGAGGGAGTGAAAGAATGAAGGAAGAAAGAGGCGCCGTGTGGAGGGCTCCGGAAGAATTTCGACCACCTGGGGATCTTTAACGTGCACTGACATCGCACAGCACATCGGGCGCCTTAGCGTTTTGCCTCCATAAAGACGCAGCAGCCGCGGTCGGGTTCGAAACCGGGAACTCCAGGTTCAGTAGCCGAGCGCCCTAACCACTGAGCCACCGCGGCGGGTACCGCTAGCTAGAGAATCGCCGAACTTGTGAGTGGTAGCGTCTTTCAGGGGAAGCCTCTGCTCACCGAGCATGCACCTGAGTATCGTGGCGTTTTCTACGAGCGGTTCGGCCTCATTGGTGCTAATTTCAGGCTCAGGCTCCTGGAGTGTTAGAAGAGCGGCTTCGGCCTCACGTGCACTCATTTTGATCTCCTGACGAGTTTCCGAAGCGGCTGCGGCGTCACTAGCAGTAAGCTTAGGCTGCTGGTGGTGTTGCACGAAATGCTTTGGCGTCACGGTCACTAATGTTAGGCTCCTCGTGAGTTTCAACAGAGGCATCGGCCTTGCGAGGACTAATTTTTTGTTGCTGGCTTCTAGCAGGAGACGCTCCGGCGTCACGGGCGAATTAGAGAAGTGCCTATGGCCTCGCGAGCTGCTTCATCTATTGGCGCCTTCGAGTGCTTGACGGCAGGCGGATCAGTATCAGCTGCGGAGAAATATGGAAAAGTGTGAAGTCGTTGTTGTTGCGGCTCCGAAGCAATTATCACCTGTTCCGGAGGTGCAGCAGGTGGTAGCTGCTGCCGCCTGTTGCCTCTCCACTCTTCTGTTCTAAGATATCGCACCGTCTGCCGCACGTACTCCGCACCCCTTGCTCCTGGCGGAGACGTACGACCAGCCGCTGGAGACGTCATATACCGCTGCACCGAAGACCGGCTTCAGCGAAGCTTTGCGCCTAGACCCCCATAAACAACTTCGCGATATATAGTTGTCGCTAATAATAATAATTGGTTTTTTGGGGAAAGGCAATGGCGCAGTATCTGTCTCATATATCGTTGGACACCTGAACCGCGCCGTAAGGGAAGGCATAAAGGAGGGAGTGAAAGAAGAAAGGAAGAAAGAGGTGCCGTAGTGGAGGGCTCCGGAATAATTTCGACCACCTGGGGATCTTTAACGTGCACTGACATCGCACAGCACACGGGCGCCTTAGCGTTTTGCCTCCATAAAAACGTAGCCGCCGCGGTCGGGTTCGAACCCGGGAACTCCGGATCAGTAGCCGAGCGCCCTAACCACTGAGCCACCGTGGCGGGTAAAATACGGATTTCATCCGCAATTGAAATCCTCTTGGTCCGGAAAGCTCGTGAATGCGCCTACCAAAGCCGGCTCGTAAGGGATCACAAGGCCTTTGTCAGTGCTAGCTGCCCTGAATTTATGGGTGGGTAAAAACGAAAGAAGGCCACAAGAACTAACAGCTCGGCTGTTTCTACAGCGCTCGCCTGCGCGTCAAACAGCGCTGTTAGTGAAGCTTTTATGACTCCCACAGGGCACCTTAACTCTATATCCGGTATCGAAAGCAGTTCTCCAAATTTGTTCACCTCCCTAGTCGCTCCATTCAACTGCGTTGCTCGGATCAACGACAGTAAGCAAGTTATACAACATTCAAGGTAAGAACAACACAAGCATAAGCGATCTGTCACCAATTTGCGATCAAACTGAAATGTCCAGACGCATTTCCATTGTTTCGCGAGTACAGCAAGCCTCACACGAATCGCAGTTCTTTTCGAAACGATTTATTCTACACAGGCGGCGTTGGAGTGAATAGGAAGAAGGGCCCAGGCCCGTCGAGAGTTTTTGCTGCACTCACCATTTGCTTGATTTGATCAGGAACTCAAAGCAACCCTTCTTCATTCAAGTGCGCTGAACCAAGGTTCTCATTTCTTTGGGCAGCATTACTGAGAGCCGTGTTTAATAGGTAAATTGTGTTTGTGAGTGTGCGTGTGCAGGCGCGGGGGCGTGCCCGCACGCATGCGGAGGTGACTCTTCGCACGTGCTACGCCGCACTGCATCGCATCGCCTTATTGTAACAGCAAGGCAGAATATGGTAACTCAGCAAAGAGACTGCTTGTGTTTCGTATCAGACACGTGAAACACCCGCAGATGTCATTAGGCCGGAGTGTTTGATTCGGCCAGTCGATGATCCCTCGCATCTTTTGTGAAGAGCTCTTAATCTTTCAAAAGATGCAACAGAGGTTTTTGTTATTGCCTTGAGTTGTGGATCGAAAGAAAGGCTAGGCGTAAAAATTATTTGGACATTAACAACCTGGGAGCGCTTTCCGCGTCTACTCGTGATCTGTAAGTTATGCATCAAAACCGAGCGGGACAACCCCTGAGCCGCAGGGGCGGCTTTTTTCTTATTTTTGTTTTCAGCTCTTCTGAAAGCTGCAGAGTTATAGTGTGAGGAACAATAGAGAGGATGGAACGAAAACGTGATTTCGTTACGAAGCAAAAAGAATCACTTGTATGTAAGGCCAATATAAAATTATAATATGGTATATACGGCTGAAATGTAATAAATGCGCGAAACGAAAAGAAATAAAGCGTTATTACAGAATTCTACACCACTGAGTAATGGTATTTTTGAATGAGTAACAGTCCCGTGTGCTAGCTTTTGCAGTAACACTGCTCCCACTGGAATTGTGCTGTATATAAGTTAAAATGGATAAAGAACAAAAGAAAGAATATTCGTGGAGACTTCGTTTCACATGCCGTAATTCTGGATAGCTTTTCTGGTTCATCTTCACAATTGAAGCTAGGTGATCTTAAATATACAAAACCGGCAGGGACAAAGGCGGCAATTTTCAAGAGCGTTTCTTTAAGCATAAGATCTTAAATTAAAAAATCCTTTTCTGAAAATAAAAGGAAACTAACGCAAATTACGGCACTCATAACATATAATAACCTGAAATTTAATAAAAACTATCGTCACTGCAAACCTGTAACGTATACATGTCGACCGAAGTGATATTTAGTGTAGGCACTACCAGGAGTATTCATTTTACTTTCATTTAATCGCCACATTTCTTCAATGGTTTGTTGTTATACTGAGTGTGCTTGCTCAGAAGCAAAATTGAATGGTTTCTTACGGAAAAGCTACTTTACCAGATAAGAAATGCAGCGAACTTTTTTTGCAAAACGTTGTGACCCTTCGCACGCGAAAACACTAAATTACTTCCATACAAGGATACTAATTCCTAAAGCTTTCTTACATTTTTATTTTGATGCCTTATTTCTAGCCTGCATTATGGAGGGAGAGAATGTGCACACAAAACTTCATGCCAGCTGTAATTAACGGCACTCTCAATGGACAATACGACTTGGCTGTAATCGCTGATGGCAACGCAATGTAAAAATAATGAGTGAAACTTCGGTGCACTCTCTTCCATGCGCACGCGTTCACAGCGCGAAAAAGCGCCATTCATGACGCTTGTCATGATGGGGTTACTTTACGAACCTGCCTAAAATTTGCTTAATGATCAGTGCTACGTATTCAACGCGCTCCTCCAGCTAATTTCGATGTAATGCAGAAACAAAAAGGCTTTGTCAGTGTTTGTATCACGTGCGTCATGAATAGACACACTTCAAACGACTCTTTTGTTCTTGATCGCTAAAAGCACTTTCTTTGTTAATTCTCTACCTGAAACCCCCCTTTATTTGCTCTCTGATAGGCTGCATAGGCAATTCTGTCTCCTATTCTCATGATCACACTATACGCTCGCAAGCTCACTCTGCCGACCACAATCACAGATCATTATTGTTCAAGTATTTGTTCAGGCGTCGGTGTCTTCTTATTGTCCATCTGGCTGGTTTGATAATTACCTTATCCTTCTACAGATGTGCTCAACTGTCGGCTTTGAGCTGCTTGAGTGCGCTGTGAGCCTCCCACACCTACGACAATAATAATTTCTTATCTATCTAACATTTCTTCCCCCAATTCCCTCCACCGACAGGGCATCGACAAAAGGCCCACTCACGGATATCATATTAAGCCTTCCCTATACCAGCTGCGGCTTCCCGATCGCAACTAACTTTCCGGCCTCTTCTGCCAACTAAGGTTTGTGTTGACGTCGACTAGGTTTATTTGTTTATTTTTACTTCAAGTCTATCTGGCAACCAAAAGACACCACGTGTTTTATAGTTTGCCTTCGGCTTGTTGCGCATAAACTCACTTATTCCTGTTAATTGTACGCCTGGAGATATCAGCTGCTCCCCTTTGTTCTCCGATTCGCACTTCTCTTTTTGTATAACACTTTTTTCAGCCATAAGGTAACGAAGGAGACTAAGAATAGCACACCATGTGACAGAGAAAAAAAGGAGACTGGTGATGTTTAATTACACTTTACGTGGCTTTGAGAGATATATGGGTTCTCAAGAAACAAATGGCAGTTGAGGATTACAGTGTAGGCCCATGTTTCCGTTCTGTTTTGTCTTACGTCTGTTCTTAAGCGCTAAGCGTTACAAATTGAAATAACGATTTCCAACTAGCTTAAGTTTTTTCCTTATTTCCTCTCTACTTGCGACTCGCTTCAAGAAGGCGTAGCTCTTGAAGATTTCTGCCCCTAATTATTGCAGTCATGCTCAAAGGTGCGAAGTAACAACCAAAGGAAGTTTAGACTAAAGGCAGAAAGGAGCAACTGGAACTCCTTCCAAGTTTTATAAATAATAATCTGTGTGCGAGCGTGCGTGCGCACGTGGGTGTGTGCGCGCACGCAATCATTCAAGGTAAACACAAACCAAGCGCTAA
Source organism: Amblyomma americanum (assembly GCA_030143305.2). NCBI lineage: Eukaryota > Metazoa > Arthropoda > Arachnida > Ixodida > Ixodidae > Amblyomma > Amblyomma americanum. The sequence goes on along the minus strand of JARKHS020021732.1, from coordinate 268,875 downwards.
GATGATGCCTAATGAGGCTAGCAGTAGCGCTTGCACAAGGGTGCGCAATAAAAATATAAGCTGAGCTATGCAGAAGACCCACAAGGTCACCGAAACAGCTAAAGCTGGTGCGGGCACCACGAAGGCGCCGACTGTTCCCATGAGATTTATCGCTGAACGAAACGACAAAACAGCACTGACAAACGGGGCAAGAGAACAGAGAAAAGTGTAAAAATTACACGCAGATGATAATCTGCTCACACGAATTTCTTGCTCATCGTCTCGCCCAAACTGTGCGTAGAAAACTAATGTCAAGACAGATATCGAGGTCGTTACGCTTATCGAACAGCCATCGCCCTTTACATAGTGTTCTTTGGTTATACGGGAGGAAACGACGTTCAGAAAAAGAGCTGAGCACTTAGTCTCAGATAATCTAATTTTCTATCCTGTTCCCGTACACTATTGGACGGATAAAGACGAGGACGGAGGCAAATGATGGGTAGTAATGAGGATACAATAAGGGCGCAAACAGGCAAGAAAATGACCAGAGAGCCGGATCAAAGACGCCTGTCGAAATCAACACTGATATCTAGAGCATAGGCTGCATAGACATTGTCTTGGAGCCCCCCCCCCCCCCCCCCCCTCCCTTTAATCTTATTTGTCCCTCTGCTTCATGATGGCTTTTTTTTTATTTTGGTATCAGGTCTTTTTTTTTCTTCGTTATCTTCCTCGCGCTCGAGCTCTCCTCTGCTTCCTTGAAATTGTTCTCCATCGGTGTCGATAGCGGTACGTTGATATTATGGTGAAAGAAAAATACGTATTGATTTCGGGTTTTCTTTTCGCTTGGAAGCGATGGCGTCAGTCTGCATGTTCGGAGCTCATGTCACTTATCGTCATGTGAAACTCACTTCCAAGAGAAGTCCTGACTAATTACATCTAATGAGGCTAGGCTAGAACCTGACCGATCTGCTGACACGCTCTAAACTGATTGGCTTCCACGTAGGATGAGTTGAAAAGTTATTGAACAGATGTCGAGATTACATAAGCGCAGGTTTTAGGGGCTTATCCGCTCTTACTCCAGCAGCAGAATCATAATAAAGATGATAAGAAGCAGATCGAATGAGCGAAGTTCATGGCATGTAAATGTTATCATGACTTAGTTTTTAAAGGTTTGTTTCTTTCTTGAATCACACAGTAAATAACGGGCTAGAAACAAAGTCATGATAGTCTGATATCGCAGTCACTCCCTTAATTCCCGCAGTACGCTACAATAAACGAACATGACTGCTTTTATTACTTGTATATGCATTAGGTGCAAGTCAGCTGTTACACAATGTTTGATAATAATAAAAACAGTAATTGGTTTTTGGGGAAGGAAATGGCGCAGTATCTGTCTCATTTATCGTCGGACGCCGGAACCGTGCCGTAAGGGAAGGGATAAAGGAGGGAGCGAAAGAAGAAAGAGATGCCGCAGTGGAGGGCTCCGGAATAATTTCGACCACCTGGGGATCTTTAACGTGCACTGACATCGCACAGCACACGGGCGCCTTAGCGTTTTTCCTCCATAAAAACGCAGCCGCCGCGGTCGGGTTCGAACCCGGGAACTCCGGATCAGTAGCCGAGCGCCCTATTCACTAAGCCACTGCGGCGGGTGCCACAATATTTGAAAATTTTTAATTTCAGTGACAAGTTTGCGGAACGCGAAAGCAAACGCCAGCTCAAGAAAGCTAATGCCTTTTCTGAGTGCCTGCTGCCCTACTATTTCTTCTCTTATCTTCGTTGTTATTGTCTCTCAAAATAATTTTTCCTCGCTTTTCTTTTCGTGCCGTTTTATTCTTAGGAACTTTTGGGGTTCTTGTATTATTTACAGAACAGGGCTTAAAGACTTGCACTTAAAAATTACTTAGGCACTGTCGGCAGAAACGTTTCCGGGGCGCCAGTGGGCATAATAAAATTTACTTCCGCGCAATTTCATAATGCGCACATGAAATGTATGATCGTAATTGGGGACGTCTATGCTCTATCCGCTGGCACCATTGTCACGTGACCTGGCCGTGAGGCTGCTCCACAATATCTTTTTTTCTTAGAGAACATGCGTCCGCTGCACTTTTGCTGCCGATAGTACATAATGAAGGTTTACACAGCCTCGCATTGACACTAACAGCGTTACTGTTGTACTGTAGCTACCCTATTATAACATGCAAACAAACAAAATCGAGCCTCGAAAAGTGCTGCGCGTTATAATCGGATACGAATCATTAAATATGCTGGGAAGAACCCCAGCGTTATTGCTAACCCAGCTAGGCAGTTAAGTATTTTCGCACTTAGAGTTAGCATAGTTAGCGTCTTCTAGACGTGTGGCCCAACTCAGTCTTGTGCCGCTCATAAGACAACTTTTTCTATGAAGATGACAATCTGTAATTGTGGGAAGGAGGTCGGGAGGGGGGGGGGGGGTGTCAACCTATATGCGGAGCCAATAGAGCCAACAGGGGCTAAGGTAGCTTCGGCTAAGCAGCGGTCCGGACGCGTCCAGTGGCAGTTCCCGCTCTTGTCAGGATGCATAGAGGTCAATGTGCACAAAAAAGTAATAATTGAGCTTGCAAATGGGATCCGATAAAGAAAACAATTCAAATTTTGCGCCATTTACTAAACCCGCTTGCAATGAGTGAGCGATAGGTAGCGCGGATAAAAAATTTCTCATAGTGGCTTCACTTCCTCTAATCTCCGAAGCGTACGACCAGTCGGAATCGGAAAGTACTAGGCCGTTGGTAGTTCGGTTTTCAGCTTATAAAGCAAGTCAGCCGGGCCGCAAGGGATTGCGGTAGACATTAAAGGTTCTGTGCCGTTAAGGCCTTTCGGGTTCATTTTCATTCTACTGCTGGCATTGCGATTGCGTCGTTGTGAGATTGCGAAGAAGGGTCGAAACACCGACGATTATGAATAACGAAGCAGCTGTGAACGTTGCTTGAAGCTTCTCTATAAAATGTGCTTTTTTTATTTCGCAATAAAACGAAAATAAAGGAGTGTAAGAACTGGGTTTAAAGTACAATTGAAACTTCAAGCTGACAGCTATGAATTATTTTTCGGCAGTTCTGTACTGCTGGTTGAAAGTGGTCTTGCGTTACGTTTATTGCTAGCCTTGACCAATAACCAGCTTGATTGCGCTAAACTCTGCATCGTACGGAAACGAATTCCCGCGCAGGAATATAGCTTTTGTTCAGACCTGTTCGTTGACAATAGGAAGTGTTGGCGGGAGGTGCAAAGTAACCACAGACACAGGTTAATAAGGAACATAAAAAGAAAGGACGAGAATCACAATGAAGCGCTTAACCGTGTTGCTCGACCTTTTTACTTGTTTTTTCCTGACCTGTGTCTATCGTCGCAATGCAGCGCCCCCATATGCAACTCCCCGCGCAAGAGATCGCCTCATGCTATGAAGCCTGCTCTTGGTGTGATTTTACATGCCGCTCCACCTTATGAAAGCAATATTAGGAGAGGATATATTACACGATCTGTTCGCAACGAACGATAAATAGAAGGCAGTTGCTAAACATAGAGCGTGGCAATCCACGCGTCTTCCTCATCCTTCGAAATACAAAAATAAATACTCCAAACTCCAAATACAGAGCGGGGCACCTACACTTGCGAATGATGTCATCCACGCGTTCAATCTTGCCTTCACCGCTCTGTGTCGCTAGCTTTTTCGTTGCAACCAGCGTCGAATAGGGGCTTCCGACAATAATAGTGCCCCTGGAAAACATCCAATATTCATGACTTCAAATCAAATCAAATTTATTTCTGCTTGAAAAGGTACAGACAGCGGAGGCGCAGAAAAAGCTGTAAGATACAGCTTGACAAAGCCGCAGCCCCTTTCGCTTGGCAGCGACGTGACAGCAAGGCTTATAAAACAAAGGCAGTTGGTCAACGTATTAACAGGTATACAATAATGAAACCACAAAATGAAATGAAACCTATTAGCAGCAGTACCTAATATATACTTCGATCTTTCGCTAGTATTATATGAAGAGGCAATGTCACGGAAGTGTTCTGAATTTAAAACGAATCCCACTTAGTGGAATTGGAACTCCTCAGGAAACATTTTGTTGGCAAAAAGAGTTCAAAAAACATTCCATGAAACACATCTGGCTAGCAGCACGGTGCTTGGACATGTTGTTGCAATAGTTCTGCAAGGAGACAATTTTTTAAATCGAGGGGGTGAAATCTAGCCCGCAGTGTACAGAACATGCTTGCTAGTGAGGTGAGACGACGACTTATATGTAGCTTGAGGAGAGTTTGTCATTTTGTTTTCGTTTTTTTTATGTAAAGAAGGAAATTGAAGGCAAAGGGGCATGATTTTATGTACCAACATTTATTAGGTTCTTAAAGCAGCCATAATCATTTGCTGTTACGTGTCTGCGCACTTCAGGCGTGTGTATACAGTATTCAGCTGTTCATCAAACCCGCGTCTTTTGGCTGCTGACCCAAAAGACTCTGGTTCGATCGCGGCTGCGGCGGTCGAATTTCGATGGAGGCGAAATTCTAGAGGCCCGGGCACTGTGCGGTGTCAGTACACGTTAAAGAACCCCAGGTGGTCGAAATTTCCGGAGCCCTTCATTACGGCGTCCCTCATAGCCTGAGTTGCTTAGGCACGTCAAACCCTCATAAACCATAAGACATTTAACGCTTCAGAGCGCTTCCAACCGTTTTTTGTTAGAAGGTCTCTGATTCAATGAACTGAGTAACCAGAGCTTAAATTCCCAGGAAAGGATCATCGAGCCACTACAAACATAAGCCACCAAGCACTCCCCATCAGACATCAAGATACGAAGGAGACTTAAACGTTGTTTTACTGTGTGTCGCAAGTATCCGGCGCACTTACGATAGCAGGGCACGGCCGCACTCGTGGAATTCAGAACGCAGTGTAAATGCAACATGCAGGCACGAAGATCAGCATCGCTTCATTTCTTTCCGCACTGGTCGTGCCACAAAATGTCGCGTACTGTCTCGATTGAGCCTTGTCTTTGTTTCATGGCTGCGTTGAACGTAAAGAGGCATAGCGCTTCGCATGCATTAGAAAAAAAATTGCCCAGTAACGTTACTTACCTTATATGCTGGACGCCTTCTTAAAGAAAATATTCCGAAGAATAACATGACTCCGAAACTCTTAGTCTTTCTCGGGGCTAAAAAAGAAACTGCTATCTGCATAGTAACTGCAATGCTAATGAGCTCCGCCCTCCCTTTCTTGCTAAAGTGCGCCAGGTGCCATCATTCTTTTGATCCTTTCCGCATTTGTGTAACGGTCATAAATTCTCTCATTCAGCTAGCGCTATAAAAAACCGGTTTCTTTCTCTGAGTCCGCCGAACAGCATCCTATTTCTAACGCTTCTGTGCTCAATTGATAGCAGGACGTTCCAGGCCACAGAAAGGAATGAAAAAATCACAAAGTTGAGCTGCCAGGTTTATATAGGTTCGAATTGTTGGCGCTGCCTGAGTCCCTTCTGAAGCGGTTTCTGATTTCTTTCAGAGAATTCTACAAACGGACACCTGCACCTGACATTCAAGAGTGCTTTACAGTTCGCTGTCTGCGCAAACTGACGTACAAAAAGAGGTTCCTTCTCTGGCTTTCATCTCTGCTCATCTGCTCTTTAATTTATTTTCTCTCCCATACATAGTGGATTTTGAAACGACTCAAATACTTGCCTTCAATGGCACTCTTAAAATGTTTTCAGGTTGCTTGGCTACATGCTATGTCCGCAGCTGCATATAGTGCACGGTTTTCCTCGGAGGCATTCCTTATAAAAGCTTTGTTTTAAAGAGGAAAACAAAATCATTCTTGTATATTCAGGACCTTAACGACGGTCTCTCACCAAGAGAACCCGTAAGGTCTCGAGGGTGTGGATAAAAACTTGCGCTCCAGGAGGGAACAGCGAATTTTGTTCCTCGCACAATTTCCCAGTGCTGTGCACTGCTGTCAACAGGGCCTTAATAGCTAATTGGCAACTGTTGTAGATAATAAACGAAGCAAGCAATAATGGCTTGCCTCGTCGCCCACTTCTTCTAAAGTGCCTTTCCGTGTCGCTCATTTGTCCTCGGTGACTGAAAAATTGCACACTCTTAAAAATAATGACAATAATCAAGGCTGTTCATTCCCTTGAATTTTTTTGTGGGGGTTTAACTTCTAAGAATTTTTTTCGACCGGCGGAAAAACAAGCGCAGAAGAAGCAATCACTAAAGCTGTGGGACAAGTCCGCCACGGCATTAGCGAGGCCAGAAAGGCTGCAGTTATGATTATTGGAGTCGCCCTGAAACACAAACACGTAAGGCTTCATGACACAGAAAACAGCTGGAAAGCCGGGAAGGATGATTGCCGCTGTTTAGGAGGCGGCTTTGGGAAGCACACAGCTACGTGCCAACCACTGTGGACTTTACTACTGGTTTTCCCGCCTCGAAATGGAAGTAAACAAGTTTGCACACTGCTCGCGTTCACGAGATTCGCTGAGACAGCGTGATAATTACGACTGGAATTATTGCGTATAGGTCCTTTCCACACAAAACCAAAAAGAGAACGCCGGCCAGGCTTAACTAGCGTTGTGCAGGTGCATTCATGCGCACTAATGTGTTCCTCCAGAGGCAGTTCATTGCAGTTCCAAAGACAGCAGCGGAAAAAGATGCTAAACAGAGTGCACGGCAAAATTTGCTTCTTTTTAGGCACACAAGACTTTCACATAGCTTAATGCTCACGGGGAAGTTGCTATGCAACACAGCCCGGAACATAAGATGCTTTTTTATTGGGGCATTTCCTTTTCTTCTCTCTTTTCGGTGACAGTACGGATGGTAGCTTGTGTGGCAGGAAAAATATTAACCGTGGAAGGCAAGCCGAATGCCCGACAGGCAGCACCACCCTTCCCCGCCTCTTTCTCCTAGCTATTCTTTCTGCTATACCGCATAGAATTTAAGCGACAGTTTTCAGCATGTATTTATTCAGAAATAAAAAATCTCCAGACCTCTTAATCTCTAAACACCTTTAGTATTCAACGCACCTATTGACTTCAGGCAGGGGTGATTTGGACAAAAATTTACTTTTGCTCCAAACGACTCAATTCTCAATCATACGCTTTAAAGAACCTGCATGTTTTAGAGTGTGTTCATTGCCTTTCATGCACTAGAGACGATGTTAATTCTTTTTGTGAGCAATTTTGCAACAAACAGTTGAGGATCCGATCATTACGGTCATGAAACTCAATTTATTGCTGCCCCGTTTTCTGAGATCTGCCGCACTGATTAATCTGTCCGTAATATTAACTACAACAGTATTTTCAGACGTTGAGCCCCACCACCACTTCATTGTGCGGCATTTCGAAGCATGAGGTGATAAGGGCGACGTGAGCTAGGTTTTAGTAAAACTTCCGCGGACTCTTTGAAGATATTGCAGTTATTGTAGCATTCCGTCAAAAAGCGATTCGTCTTAACTTAGGAACAAAACAAGCCAACAAACGTAAACCACATTCCGCTTGCGATACTCGAAATCAATACAACCTGCACGGTTTTCCACTTTCAAAAGCTGTGACGCCGGGTTGACTTCACTGCCTGCTTTTCCAGGTACACATGAAATGTTAAACTTATTGATGTATTTGCTTGGAACCATGTTTTGGTTTAGTTTGTACGCCGGTTTCGTGACCCAGGCGTTGCCAGCATGCAGGTATTTTGTTTTCCGAAAGAGTTTCGGAAAAGAAACTCTTTAGCCAGTGCGCTGTTTTTCAATAAAGGATAAAGTGGGCATTAAGCCCACAGCTGTCTCTAGTATTATAATTATTATTCATGATCACTTTCAGGCAGATCATTTTAATTTTTTGACAAAATATCCGTTACTGCGCATCTACCAGCCAGGAAAAGCAAATACGCGAAAAAAAGTTGAAAAGTCGACATGTAGAAGACCTGTCTGGAGTACGAAAAAAGTCGCCTGCGCTGGAGAAAGAGAGAGAGACAGAGATAGAGAAGTGGTAGAGGAAAGGCAGGGAGGTTAACCAGTAAAATGTTTTGGTTGGCTACCCTGAACTGAGGGAGAGAGATGAGGGGGCCGTGAATGTTTAGTGTCTGTCTACGGCCATAATCAGACAGCATGAACAGCGTTCAGTAACCAGACGTACTGTGCAGTAACTACGTCGGATGAAAAAGGTTCGTGGTTGAAATTGAAAAGCCGCTGAAGATATCCGCAGGTGAAAAAAAAATTAGCTTCAATAAACTCCGAGACCAAGAGCTGCTTTGCTAGTTACTGTGTGCACCGCAAATCTGGGACTTACCGAGAAAAGAAACAACGCAAGAAGTTCCCTCAGATTGGAACGCAATTTTACCACCTGCTTGAGTACGAATTTCAATAACTTTACGGTCCTTGGTGGCCCGCTCCTCACGATCGATTGGCCAAGAGACTGCAGATTTTGTCCCCGACCTCATTAATTGCAGGAGCAGAGGATTAGACCTCATTCGACTCAAGGACACACGTGTTATGAGCATACACTAAAAAATAATCCTGAAAATGAAAAATTATTTACACCGAAAAAAAAAGGGCGAGCATGTGGGAGCTGACAAGAAAGCTGGCTGCGTAATCAAACACGCATAAGAAAATTGCACGGATAACCTTGTGAGATGAACAGAGAGCAGCATGGAGAAAAAAGCGTTGTGAGGTAATGATAATCCTCTTGCAATTCAGCCATAAAAATCGATGTGTACCAGGCGTTTGTTTTTCTTAAATGCAGGCGAGCGCTGTCTTGCCACGATAAGAGAGAGTCGCCGCTGTGGGATATTCTGGCTATGTGCTTGGATGCTCAGAGGGAAGTCGGGTGTTTAGCCTCAGCACCGGCGATCGAATTTCCGTCAGACAAAACGCCAACGCTGCCTGTGATGTGTAATCTTATTATGCGTTAAAACAAAAGCAATCATTTTTTCTAAATTATTCGAGAAACGGCTAAATTAGGGGCGATCAAACACAACTACGAAATAATACATTAACTGAACGGCATCGACAAAGAACTAATTCTAGCTCAGTGTGAAAGTGAGATACATCTACGCAAACATCTTAACAGTGTTCAAAAATACTGTCATCAAGGCTAGACCAACATATTAAGAACTGAAAAATAATTCTCTTTCACTTGGTCATCCTCCTCTTGTGACTTTAAACTGACGGGCAATGATGGCAAAGATTCAGACCCGATATAAATACCGCTTACCCTCGCGCATTACCTCGCTGATCACGTTTGCCAAAGCTGGCTCGTAGGATTAATGACAACGCTTTATGTGAATATTTAGCTGCCCTCTCGCTACAATGGCTTGCAAGTACATGATTCGAAAGCATAATAATGACCCGACATGAACTAGGCGGCAGAAAACTTAAGCCCTCTCTGGAAACTAATTACGGTTCTCCTATACAAGCAGATTACTTGAAGTCCTTGATTCAGCAGTTGGCCTCAAAGACACTGATGAAGATATCGGTCAATGAGCCTCACCACTCAGAAACAAATCACGTCGTCAAAGAGTCCGAACTGGATGAAACCTTAAAGAGAACCCGGGAATTTGTATGAGGTTATTTTTATTTACGTGTGTAATCTTGATCGATCAGATGTGCTGGAAAAGAACTCATGATTGTTTTCTTGCCGCTAATGCAGGAACCCATTAGAGGCGAGCTCTTCTGATGGAAGGAATTATTTTGTTCGGACAACCGATGCGAGTGCCCGATCAAACTCTAATGCGACGTCTCGGGTTCTGAGATCAATAGTAAAGCAGCGTTGCTCCCGCCCTTCATCTATTATTTTTTAGTAGTTGCTTCTTTTCACCGAAGCTATTACAAAAAGTTTTAGAGGTCCTTCCCGCAGTCACTGGCGTCTTCCGCTCGCACAGAAATATGAGCGCCAGTGATACGATGGTGCATATCGGTCGAAAAAAACGGCAAAATCATGTCAAAAATAGAACAAGATGTTATCTAGTTTTGTCGTAACGAGAGGTCTTTCTGCTGTTTTGCAGTATTTTTGGTTAGTACTGTAGTTTTTTTCCGCAGTATTTTAATACAGTTTGCAGTTCGGATGTACTTTCCTATAGTAGTTTAGAAGAACTTCTTGTTGGGCTAGTTGATGCATGGTTGTTCTTAAAGACAAATTAGGCATGCATAAAAGACAGACACAGGAAGACGGAAAGAGTGCAACAATCCTAAATTCTTTTCTTACCGCAAAAAATTTTGGTTGTTATCAAAAGTTTCTGATCAAAAGCATTACAAGGAAATGTGTTGCGACTGCTGAACGTTTTCTGTTGTGGTTTATTTATTGCCCTAATTTATTGCCCTAATTAAGGCAATAAAGAATTTGTGGTAGTCTGCATTGGAGTACAGGTTTATGTCAACCTTGCTAGTGGAGTGCCAGGAACTCTTACGAACTTAACGAAGTTATATAAGTTGCTGCCTCAAAGTTAAGCACCATTTTCGTCGAATTATGTCATAACGAGCAACGGCCAACATTCGCGCGTTTGCCGGGTACAAGGGACACGTAAAAACTGCAGGGGATAGCCACGAGATCAAGCGGCAAGATTTCATATCCCATCATGGGCCTCGAAGTGAATGGACACAGAAGGACAACAGATAGGGAGCGGTAAAACTGTGGCCGTTGGTAATAGGATGATAATCATCGCGGCCGATCTACGCACTTTTATTCTGCACCAAAACCTTCAGAAAGGCTTTTGATTAGTTGCGGGAACTCTTTGGCTGCATTATCAAACGTCGTCAGAGGAAGAGATGTTGTGGTTATTGGGAAGAAATCGGGTCCAGGCAAATTCAGCAGCCGTGAACACGCCTAGAGTAGCGAAACATGACATAGTGTAGGGTAATAAGCGGAGGAAGTTACCGAGATTTTTTTTAACAGTAATCTTTTTTGCATCCGTTTTTAATGACGTTCCTAGCCATCCCATTGAAAGAAGGCTTCTTTCATTGAATCACTGCCGAATTGTATTCACCTAACAAAAGCTATCTAAATTGCAAGCAGCTTTTTTATATAAAACCAGTTGTCTGTTAATTGTCATTCTTCGAACATGTGAATTTCCTCCTTCCTTCTTTCGCCCTTTTTCCTCTCTCTTGGATAATAAAGTGGAGACATGCCTGATTACAATAATTTTATTTTTGCGTGCCTACCCTCTCCAAAGTGGACGTTATAGTTCAGCGTGTTCTGGTCGTAACGCTATTAAAAAAAGTAGAGGAGCCCCATTCTGGTTTTTCATAACTGAAAAAAACGTTCGAGTAGGGCATTACAAAAAGGTTCTTTAATGAGGGAGTATTTTCACATTAGCATTCACCCAATTGAAGCCATAGGGCTGCAAAGAAAAGATATATATATCTTATTATGTAGCTTTAGCAATAAGAAAAGCTTCATAGTTTAATATAGAAAAGCTTTATAGAAGTCAGGTCGCTGGAGAAGGGTGAATATTTCTTCAAATGCGAAATCTTTGTGCAAGCACTATTTCTTTCCTGTGTAATCGTAGGCTGCTATTAAGGGGGTGATTTTAATAATTACTCCCTAATTACAAATCTACTCTCACTTTGAGTTTGCCCCTAAGCAATGGACAGAAAGCTTGTAATGGAATTAAAAACAACAATGGTCAATATATATATAATATTCCATAATAACAGAATCACGAGCATAACTCTCTACATTTACGCCTTTGTAGATAGCAAAAAAAAATTATCGCGCTAAGATTTTAACAAAGAAGTGAAACCAATTCCATAGGCGCAGTAAATACAAATGCACAAAAATATTAGAAAAGGCAGAAAGACCGAAAGCCAATCACGCAACAGTGCACACTTTTTTAGCCAAGCTGGTCAAACATGATTGCTTGGGTGCTCTTCACGGGTCACACCCGGGTCACCCATGTGAACGCGCCACAATAAGAAATCGATAGTTAGTCACAATTAGCACACACATAGGGCGCTCTTTGCGCGCATGAGACGGGTTTTCGGCTGGGGGCACCTTTGCCGCTACGCTTTTGTTCACCACTGCGTTATGGGAGCTCGCAAAAACTTTATTTCTCTTCTTTAAATTTATGTTCAAATAGTGCACGCCACAGTAAATTTGGCGATTCTTTAGAGAATCGCAAAATTTTTACCTTGAGCGTCTTGAGCACTTACGGAGAGGAAAATCCACAGTTGATCGTACGATCGAATGCGATAAATCTTCGTTAAAGGTATTGGTTATACAGATACATTGCGCTTTTATGATGACTTGAAATTTGCTTTCGCCGTTGGCTTCTTTTTGGGTGGAGGTTTCTAGAGGGTGTAGGTGGGTATAAGGGTGGCAGGTCTGACTTCTGGGGTGTTAGGTTGCACGTATTTGTACGGGAGGGGGGCTTCTGCAATATAAAGGAAGATGGATGTAAGATCGTATTGCGAATTATGAATCTTTGATCTGCGAGTGCCCAGCCAGACACCCAACTGGGGTTGACCCAGAGGAGGCAGCATGCGTGCCCGGAAGTTGCCCGGGAGGTAGAGGCTTCTCACAGACAGACAACGGGCTTAGTCAAAAGAGCCCTACACTGCTAACACAGATAAACGAGAAAGAGGTATAATTGTACCAATAACACTTCTCACGGATTTGCAACACCGCGAATATCTTTACAAGCATCAGAAATGTCTTTACGGTCTCAATTTCAGTAAGGCCAGAAACAATCCAATACACACGTCATCCCTTTTCGGAACTCTCCCCTTGGGGTAGCTCAGTGGTTCATTCACAGCTACAGCAACAGTTAAAAAAAGAAGCAATTCCTACTTGAAGGGGGCATTAGAGGCGTAAGAACGTGCACGGTACAGATGTTTGTGAAGACGACAGTGGATGCATTGAAGTTCAAATCATAGCCTCGTAACCTTCTTGGGAAAAACAAGAGCTATTGAATGAATTCAGAGTGTAATTAATCAAAATACTGCAAGTCAAATAAAATAACGACGGGAAAAGTATTTTGGTTGGTCCTTGGAGAGCGCCGTCTTCATTTTTGTGCGGACGGGACGCTGCACTGGGCTTGACAAAGAATAAACGAAAGAAGCACTGCAAAGCTTCGTGATAGGAACCTGAGGAGAGGTGGAACGGGGTGTGCCGAATTGCACACACGCGGCCCTACAAGCAACCCAGTCCTCCTCGTCAGAAACCCTGGCACGTCAGTATCGATAGGCGGGAGCCCCACAAGACGCCATTCACACCCGTCGGCTCCCGGCACTGTCGGTGAAGAAGAAGAGTCGATGGGCTCAGAAGGGCGTCGGCCTCCTCTATCTATGCATGTTGAAGGCAACGTTTGTCGCTTACACGTTTGCTTCTGATTTCTTGCTGGCACCCTGCTGGTGTTAAAATGAACCCGAGTGTCTTTTTTTTACGAATTTTATCATTCAGCCTATGTTTCTAAGCATACGTTTGCATGAGCATAAAAAAAAGAGACATCGGGCTATTTGTCACCGAAACGCTATGGCGCCCGTGTGCTGTGCGATGTCAGTGCACGTTAAAGATCCCCAGGCTGTCGAAATTATTCCGGAGCCCTCCACTACGGCACCTTTTTCTTCCTTTCTTCTTTCACTCCCTCCTTTATCCCTTCCCTTACGGCGCGGTTCAGGTGTCCAACGATATATGAGACAGATACTGCGCCATTTCCTTTCCCCAAAAAGCAATTATTATTATTATTATTATTATTTGCCAGGCAAGTCCTTCAAGCCATTGGCGGCTTTGACAGGCCCGTTTCTTGTGCTTTGTATTCTTTTGTGCAATAAATCTATTATTAATTATTATTATTATTATTATTATTATTATTATTATTATTATTATTATTATTATTATATTATTATTATTATTATTATTATTATTATTATTATACTAGTTGTCAATATCCTCCTTGCTAAAATTCGTTTTTTAAATACGCTGGAAACTTTAATGTCTACGTCGAGGCGAATTAAAAGCAATTACCACTGTCACGGAGCTAATATCGGCACTGTAAGCAGCCCGAGGACGCTTGCTGTTTGCCATATTTTCTGGAAAGCTAATAAATATCTCGGAGAGAATTGTACCATGAAATTGACTCTATTCTTTTTGGCCCGGACATTTTTACGCTTTACTATTTTTTCTCCATGGAATCAAGAACCTAATTTGCATTCATTGTCTTGGAAGTTTACCTGAACATGCCTAATTTCCTGTGCTTGTTTTGCTAGTATGCCACGCAGAATTTCTATGGAAGCCGGAGTTCGAATTATTCAAGCAGTAAACTTCAAACAGCAGTCAAAAAATTTTCTCTCGCCATTTCTGCACTTAGTACTTAGCAATAAATACGCATAACTTGCGCACGTCTGCACCGAAGGAGGCGAGCGTGTCAGAAATTAGCTTTCATTTAGCAAGCCTAACTCGGTGATGGCGTTTATGCTGTATAAAAATACCTTTCCTATTACAGCTTCATGCCGTCGGAATCTACGAAGAGCACAGTCTGCAAGAGGCTAGAGGATTAAAAAAGTCGAGATGCGAGCCAATAGTATTTGAGTGGCAGCCGTAAAAAGACAGCGATAGATGTTTTGTCCAAGTGAAACGTTTTCAATGTTACCTTGCTGCCTAAATCTAGTGCCTGATCGTCCAGATTGTGTGTCACCATACTTCGAAGCAAGCGGTACCATAATGAATGCAGAGAGTGCTTTCGCACCGTAAGGGGGGTGGGTGGGGGGGATTATAGCGGAGCCGGTGATCTTTTCACAAATGGAATTCTGCTAGTTTGAGGGGGCTTCATCTGCATGACATTATCAGCAGTGAAGTTTCATACTATTACAATGAAACATGCAACAAAAGCCTGTAGAGGGCGCACAGGAACGCAGATCAGTACGTGTCACTCTGTGGCTCACGTGTTCCGCGGCCTTCATTTTACAGACCACGCTGGAGCAGCGCTGAACAGCGAGCTCTCGTGCATCCCTATCACCACTATGTTTTTTTTTATCAGTGCATAGTTATGGCTGTGTCCACGCAATTAAAACGAAGTAGGCGAAAGAATAACTTTAATAATAAAAATAATTGTTTTTTGGGGAAAGGAAATGGCGCAGTATCTGTCTCATATCGTTGGACACCTGAACCGCGCCGCAAGGGAAGGAATAAAGGAGGAAGTGAAAGAAGAAAGGAAGAAAGAGGTGCCGTAGTGGAGGCGAAAGAAAGAATAACTTTACTCGCGAGGAATTAGCCAGGGCAACTGCTCGGTTCAATTACGCGTCATCTGCCTTCAGATACGTTTTTTTCTGCCATGCTGTGAAGCTGCGCGTAGAAGCGGCTTCACGTCATATTAACGCGGTTTCTTCTACGCATTGCACTGTGCCCTGATTTAACGCGTTAAAAATTGCCAGCGCGCGATGGCGAGAGGACAGGGTGGGTGGACTGTTGTCGCCGCAGCGACGCCCCGCCTAGCTTCTCGAGGGAGGCTTAAGTGAGTGAATAAGTGCTTATGTTGTCCCCACGCTTGCGTCTTTGTCAGCCACGCTGACGCGTATCCAATGGCAGCACTAGCTACCGCTGCGACTAAGCGACCTAGTTATTTTTCATTCCGCCTTCACGCTACACGACATGTGGCAGTACAAATCTGCTTTATATCCGAGCTTTTGTGCAACCACAGGCCGCAAGGGCAACTAACAACAAATAAAAGCGTGCTTGGGCCCTACCTGCCTTCGGCGTCAGAACAAAGTCACAGAGGTCTGAGACATTTGAAAAGAATAAATGAAAGGGCCTAGTCCGGCATTCCTTGGTCGTTCTGCCGTGACAGTGGTGGTGTTAACGACGTCGTTACAGCCATTCCCGGCGCGTGTCGAACAGAGGCCATTACTCGGGCTGGTATGCATTTTTTTTACAGAAAACAAATGGGAGTTACTGGCTTCGCTTTTGTAATGGTGACAGCGGCCAGTATTAAAAGATCGGGGCTATTGATTATCAAGTGAGCATTACGCGACAATAAGTTTAGTGATGAAGCGATGACGTACTCTCTGCCTTACAATGAAAGGAAGAGAAGTATGGTTCAGTCATAGGAAGCCCAAGAGCACCCCATCTCGGATTTATGTGGGCTTGGAAACAAAAAATAGAGGCGCGTTAGGCGTATCAGTTTTATCTCAATCGGGTTGCGGATGGATGAAACTGCTCTCTCCGCGCTCTTGAATAGTTTGATACGGCACTGCTGGACACTATAGCCAAGCGCCGAATGGTCTACCTGAGACATTTTGAAGTGCTCTTTATGGCCGTGTTTCCCATCCAGTCCGGGAATTTAGCACCTGCATTTAATATCTCCTTGTAAGCCAACCTCTTAGAGAGGAAATGTAAACTGTTGTATTATAGACCGACGGCTTAAATAACTGAAGAAACTAAATCACTAATACAAATAGTCATAATGAAAAAATCGCACATTTCTATCTATCGAAGCGCAGCCATACGGCTACGAATGAAAACTGTACAGATCCCATAGAAACTTCGTAGTAGCCGTAATGTCCCACAAAAACTTCGTAGTTGAAGAAAAATTCATCCTAGTTCTAGTTCGAGCCCGGGACCACATTTTAACTGGGGCAGCAGCTTTACCAACTGAGGTAACCGGGACTGCCATCACTTTTTTTTCTTTATTTGCCTTATTTTCAACACAACACAGAAGCACAACACGAAGAAATAAATCACGTCAAGCTTTCTCCAGCTGCCGGGGACTGCCATCACTTGGACGGCTATTATAGATTTTAGCTAACGCATGGGATGCACTGCTGCGTTTCACGTGTCCTGGAAATAAGAAGCCTGAGTTTATATTACCTCGTTCAGGAGCATTGCCGCGCTGCTCAAAATTCGAATATTTTAAACGCTTTTACGAATTCTGTGTGATAAAACATCACATCTCTTGAAGCGCAAGAACAAGACATTGAGAGTGAAATTCGTGGTATAGAACGCCACTTCTAGAACTAGGAGGAAAGGCTCTCAGTATTGCACGCCAGCTCAAGTGTCAAAGCGGTTAATCAGGTCACGTGCAATGCAAAATGTCAATTAGGCAACCAGTTCATACCCTTTTGAAAACTGTGCATCGGGACCATAAACAGCCCGGCCCTTGAGAACCTCTTTATTGGCTATTATAAATGAACTTCAAATAACTCGAAAAAGACGGCCATCAAAAACGACAATATTAAATAACAAATTCAGGCCTAGACATAGATGCTGTCTTTGTTAGGTAACAAGAAGAGTAGGAAATCTCATCTTCTGTGTTTTGTTGTGATTTGAAGAGGTGTTACTGCGAACGGTATAAGTCTCATTTGATGTAATGTGAAAGAGGACAGTTGAATGCTTATTTAGGCCCCTGCCTAGCTTAAGCAGTCGCAAGTTAATCAACATCGTTCACGAATTTCCGTACTGGTGCGTTTTTTTGTTTAGTAATTATAGAAAGTCGTTGAGATTGCTTTAAGGGGTTCTTAGCGTCCTTGTCGTTGCAAAATTTGGGGCAGTACAATATAGTCGCGCGTCGCCAAACACGGTTACGTCATTTCTCTGGTCTCACGTGATCAAAATTTGACCAGTTTAGATTACAGCAATACCCACTCGCCTGACGTTCAATAATATTGTTCTCTTTCAGGTCCCATTATGAGGTCGGTGGGCGCAGAAAAGTACCGCAATTATAGGTTTAATTCACTGATTGTTCCGAGGCAGAATACATGGGAGCAGTTACTTTAAAACAACAATTCCGCTTAAGTCTTTTTTTTTAACCATATTCAGCTAGACCGTCTGTGAATGACATGTTATGCTCCGTGTTTTCTATATTTTAATGCTTACTCAACTGAGCTTCCTTATCCACCCTAAAGCAACAAATTTTATGCTTTTTCTATCTGTCACCTACGCAAAAGCACATGCAAAGATGTAATCACGAAGAGAACGTCCGAGTCGAAGACACGATACGATACTCGATAATACCGATCAGAAATGAGTGGCCTTAGTAAAGTTTCCATCAGCACTCACTGCCACGCGCACAAAGCACTTTAAGAATTTCGTGCTTCATAGATAGGAAACTAATTTCTATCCATCAAACAAAGCAAACAGCTAGGCTTTCAGTTAAATCGCTACTAATCATTCTGACGGGGGAAAGATGGGGAAGTCTTGTACGAGGGTGCTTGCTCACCTTGAGAAAACGACAATCCATTTTGGTCGTGGAGGTTCGGTGACGTCACGGGAAAAACCTGGTTCTGTAATTTGTAGAACGAATATTTCCCCTAGCAGTAAATAAGGGATCATAAAATGAATGGTGACATTTCTTTTTTAGTATTGGTACCGGCATGTTCTATTTTTTTTTGCATAATAGGTATTTACGCGGTACGGCACTGCTGACCTGCCTACGCGCCCACGAGACCTTAATGCTTGCGTGTAATACAAAACGCATGTATGAAAGTAGAAAAGGGCCGCCGGAGTTCCCGGGTTTGATCCCGGCCGCGTTTTGATGGATGCGAAACGCAAAAGCTGCCCGTGTGTTGTGCCACGTTAGAGATCCCCAGGTGGTCGAAATTATTGCGGAGCCCTTCGTTAAGGCACCTCTTTATCTTTTCCTCTTGCTTTCAGTCCCACCTTCCTTCCTTCTCCTACGGCGCGGTTCGGGTGACCACCGAGATGTGAGACAATTACTGCGCCATTTCTATTAAAAAACAACCCAATAAAGACTAAAAGCGTGTCAATATATGGAGCTTATGATTTTAATGCAGGCCGGCAGGCTGCTTTCATGAATAAGTTTGGCAAATGGGTGTTTACATTATTGGGATTGAAATGCTATGTTTAGGCCCACGACCATATGATGCACACTTTGTTCGACATTCGTACTTGCTTTCATGTACACCCGAATTTTTACTTGAACAAGCTTCAGATTTCTGCTAGCGACCTTTTCATTACTTGCGCGAGCATTTTGTCGCATGTAGGTACTATGCCCAACGATCACACAAAAAAAAATTGGCACTTTTATGGTTATTCAGCGAAATGCTTGCCGTTGTGTGAAAGCCACAAAAGCTTAGTCACTATGGCTTGTTCGATGAAATGGAATGGCTGAGGCAGCAGATCGGAGAGAGGACCAAATATAGGACTGAATTTGCGGCTAAGGAGCATGTCTCCCTACCATTTGGTAGAAGGTCCTAAATTCAAACCCTGCCTTACCACAGCACCGCAATAGAAGGAAGCAAAAAACACCCAGGTGTTGAGATTTTTGCGCCCAACGCAAAAACTTAGAGGAGGAGATTGATTCGGAGTCCTCCATAGCGGCGTTGAAAGCACTGACGTTCACTTAGAGTAAGAATGGGTGCACTGGCCTAGTCAAGCCTTTCTGGCTTTTTGCCAGTGCACCCAGCATCACCTGGTGTTGAATAAAGATCAAATCAATTAAAGATCAAACCAAATCAAATCACTTGTCTCTTTGAGCGTCTATCTTATACGTAGGATCCTGCGGCGCTTAAATTATGTTTTCTACATCACAATGAAGGCGGCGACATACTCTGCGAACTGCGAACAGAGGCGTATGCAGGCAGGTAATCACGCACAAGTGCAGTCAGCGAATAGACGGATTTCACTATGCAGTTCTGTCATATTTCCTGCCTTTCTAAAACGCGGTTATGCTCATGCCTTTCAAACGAGAATTCGTGAGCAAGAAATGTACCATATACGTCATCCATCAGGTATAACAACAAGCCACTTGCTTTCATTTATTCATCATCAGAAGGTGCAGCGCACGTCATAACTGAAACTTTAAAGAGCAGAACCTAGAGTCACCGATCCCCGTAAAAAGCGAGCAGCCATTTCTGCAGTTACTCTCCACGAAGGGTAAACCGACCTGTGCCTGCTTTCAAAATTTCACAAAAGGTAGTAAACGTATTTACTGAGAATAGTGCATAGGCAGCGGCGAGATAAAACGTCTTTTTCTTGTTTCTGTCGAGGAATTTGAAAAATGATCGACTTCCGCGCACATTACACTGCAGGGCTGCAGGCACATTTTCCGTTCTATATGAAAAAATAGTGAGTACAGCACGAAGGTAAACATTAAATTGAGCTTTCTGAACATCCTTGAAACCGCAGCTACTTTTTCTTTCCAACATAGTGCAGTGACTAGTGCATGAGGAGAGAAATCCATATAACATCACATATTTTTGGCCAATAATCGTTTCCCGACGCTTTGCGGAAGACTTACAACGAAAGTCAAGATTGCCTGGACCTTAGAAGAGCGAAAACAGGCGATCACCTCAAGCTCACCTTTCACGAGCAGTTTGAAATGAAGTGCTCGACGTGGATCGCCAACCAAACAGTATCTGGTTGCAAGTTTTTGAACCGAAAAAAAAACATGATTCTTCAATATTTTTTCTTGCGCAAGGTAGAACTGGTGCATTTTTTTTATTTTCTCCTAGCGCCCCTCCGATCATTGAAATCTAGAAAGAATCTAAATAAGCAGAACAACACTTTTAATGGAGTTCATTCTTTCTTTTATAAACGCGGCGGAGAAGAACAATCGTAAGTTCTTTCCTGGAAAAAGAGTAAGAAAGAAACGAAATACTTAGTTGTTCCGGGAATGGAGTTCCGTCAAAGAAATTGTGTCCTTCATACTCAATTATTTCGTGGTCCTGGAAATGGCCCTTTGTGGAGAAGCACAAAGGGCGAATGGATAGAGCGTTAGTACCATGTCACCAAAGTGAACAAGTTTTCACACGTGTGTTCAAACCTGCTTCGTAAATGTTGAGCTTTTCAAATACTTCTCTTCTGTGTGATCGCTTTTACACTCATAATATATACATTACCAGTAGGAAAGGCGGGTTGGTGTTTTTTTTTTGTTCTGAGAATTTTTTCAAGAGCAATTTTGGGCGGCTTAAACACCTTCTCGCAACTCATAATAGCAGATTGAGCAGACTGTTATGAAAATGAGTGGTTTCAAATGACTTAGATGTTAAAGAACGCGACAGGAAACAGGTTGATTTGTCAACTCTTCCCACGGTACCGTTGTGGTGTTTCCTGCTACCATAGGCTTCATCCACCCGACAAAAAAGTTAAACTGATTTCAGAAAACTTAATGGAGAACAGAATTTGTGCGAAGTACTCTTTTTTGTGCCATACAGCTGGGGACAACAGTGCAAAACTGTAAACGCGTGGCGATTCAAAATAAAACACGAAAAGACTGCGGGGGAAAAAAAGATGGACCGCGTTCAGGTATTGAAAGTTGCAGTGGGGCGTTGCTGCACTTCAAGAGTCAGTTTTTGTGCAGAAGTACGAAACTGTCCGCGTAGAGCACTCAGCAATGGCAGTTTCTAGTGACAACAAGGTTAGGATTGAAGACATCCCAGTCCTGAATGCAATCATGAACTACACATTCTGGAAGCGGTGAAGCGTTTCAGAAGCATTGCCCAGATGGCCTACCTATTACGAAAAAGGACAACACAATCCCCTTAAGGTAATGGAAACACATTTGTCTGGTGCAATCTGCCCTTTGAGCAAATCATACGTATTTCTTGGTTCTTCCTCTCTGCAGATTAAGTGTCCGTACGTTCACGCTCAATTGACAGCTTCCTTGCTTCGAGTTGGTTCATCCTTGAATTCTCTTTTTTTTACAAAAAAAAGAGAATAATGTGAAAACATGAATATGTCCATGGCTGCTTGTGTTTCTTCCTTGTTATTGTCCCCTTTTTACTAGATACGTCGTTTTATCTCTTGGCATGCGCCAGCATTTCTCTCATAACAATGATAGTGGTCACCTGTGGGTGATTGTCACCAAAAGGTTAAGCGAATTCATCGGATATTAATGTCGCTATTCTAAGTAAGTGAGTTCGGCTATCTGATGCCTCCATCAACATAAACGGCCGCACCGAAGAGACAATCCACTACATCGTAAGCTACATCTGAGAACGAGTGCCCGCTTTGCTTTCCGGCTTCCAAATTGCAGCGGACCAGGCGGGCAGATGATGGGACAGCGTCATTGCCTGCACTTAGGTGCGTAAAACACAGCAGCGCAGTCATGCTATTCCCTTGAGTGTACACCCTTTAAAAACAAGACGCACTGCGATCATCACAAGACGGCACACTGCAAACGACACCGCTTGTAGGCTGAACTGTCAAAATGAGAAAAATCTAGACCATTAGGAAGATCGCACAGTCTGGATGACGGGAGAAAGGCAGGCTAAACAGCTTAGAACCCCAAAGGAAATAAAAGAAGTTGTCTTCCCATGAGGCTTCCAACGGCGAAGGGATCCATCGTGATCTACTTCACAACAGGGACATCGTGCCCTGAGAAGCAATAGTCAGTCTTGACGAGCACATCGTGCTGGATATTTCCTGCACTGTGAGGCCGCTGAGAGAACAAGAGCAAGTGGCGCAAAATCGGCAACCTTTAATCTTGCCTCCGGTTGGATTTGCCTGTCGAAATTGCGGCTGGGAATTCGGCGCCTTCGTGGAAATGGGTGGTACGGCATGGGAATAGGCCCTGGAAAGCAAGAAATAGCCTTTGAGGAATCAGATCAAGAAACCCGATGGGATGAGAAAATGAAAACGGCTCAGAGACTGTATTAAGCGCCTCTTGCGAGCCAAGCAGTATTCTCTATTTTGAATCAAGGATCGAAATCAAACGTAGCCTAGATTAGACGTACAAATCTTTGTAGATTGCAGCCTAGAGCTTATATTGCAACCCTAAGGCAGTATCGCAGCTGAACCTGGCATAAGTTATTCAACTTTATTGTGGACGTCGCACTCAATCCATGTATTACAAATAGGTTTGTTACAAAATAACAAACAACGCTATTTAGCAATATAACAATAAAGAATCTGTTAAAACAAAAGTTTCATGCAGCGTTGAAATGAAAAAACAAACACTTAGAAGAGATCTATTTTCAGATATTTTTTTTAGCATAGGCTATCATCCTCCACATAGGTGATGGCTCAGACTGGGGTGAAGAAGGAACCCATGTTTCTTCCTCGCAGTCAGCGTCGTGATTATTATAATCACCGTGATCATTCTCACCGCCAACACCTTACACATAAAGTCGCAAGTAATCTTCTGATCATAAAGCCAAGACGTGCGCTCTAATTGTGTTATTAGGACTGTGGATGCAATTAAATGCTTGTCGAGAGAAGGAGTTTGCACTCTCGGTGTCCCGCGTTCTCATTGCACATTCGGGGCATCACTAAATATTGTATGCGGTGATGTCGGATTTAGAAAAGAAAGAGAGCTCGAAGATGACCCTCGGGTAACAACGCTGAGGGTCGCCTGAGGGTGCAGAAACGCTGAGGGTGCAGGCGAGGGTAATGTTAATGCAGAAGCACTCATTGCCATGGAAGCACTCCTCTTAGCGCTGTGCGTGCTACTGCCAAATCTCGAAACGGCCCGGTGAAGGTGGCTGTGACTCTTAGGCTTCTTGAACAAGACGAAAGTTGCGGAGCGAGATAGCTGCGCAATAGCTTAAGCCCGCACAATGTTCAGGGTGTATCTACGTTTCTGTTTATGTTTGCTCCGATAGCTGTATGGCAAGAAGTCTAGCCGGCTCTTTTGATACTGGCGTGCTTGTTTCTACTGATTGGTGCGCGTTGCAAAAGTTTCGCTTCTGTTTGTCCTAACAGGTTATCCGATCTGGTATTCAAAGCAGAGGTTTTATATCAGCGAGAGAAATGAAGGGGTAAAGCAGGCTATGGTGTTAACGCCTCTATGCTGCAAACAATGACGTTACAATATTTCTGGAAGGGTACACTCTTTTTTGGGCAAGCTCCCCTTTATCGAAAAATAAGAATAAACGCAAGACGCACTGCAGTATCACGCACATTATGTTTCACCGCCGTGCTCCGCAGTGGCGTCAATGTGGCAGGCTGCAAGCGGCTGCAACAACAACGAAAAAACGCGGAGAAGGATGGTGATGATTTAAGCCGTAATAATTCTTTCCAGAATAAAGTGCCCCCATGATAAATTCTGCTTAACACTCGAGCAAATCCAAATCAGTCCAATGCGTTTATAAGAGTACCAAAGGTACCGCACGTCTCTTGCAAGAGTGTATCTAAACAATGCGAACGTGCAATTGCTGTTTGTGCAAAACGATGCCATCCTCAACGGCGCACTCCTGGAGAAATTTCGCGCTCACGCGGTAAGTTCGCAGTGGTGTGCTGTTATCTTCAAACACTCATTTGGCGAGTACACGAGCTATTTTCTAAAGAAGCAGCGGATAGCGGAATCAAGAGCCACAGAACCGAAGAACTCGAGTGGGGCGGCTGTGGACGGGGCGAATCACGGAGATGGATGTTGTTCAATCGATTGGGGCGGTTGTGGATGCGGCGAAGCACGTAGATGGTTGTTGGTTGGTGCGAGCTGTGGTCGCGCTTGGATGTCATTTCAAAATCTGGAATGTTTGCTCGGTGCTCCGTCGACTCAAACGTCATCTGAACCGAATGCCGTTAAAAAACTTCGTGTAGCAGCGTAAGTACGTCAGTCGAGTCGAATGACATTTGCATTGAAAGGCATTGAAACGCCCTCGTAGCAGCGGTATAAAAGCAATACCCGAGCGCAGCCATGCACTGGGTTCTTCTATCCTGCGCAGAGACTTCAATTTCGGATTAAGTGACCATAAAACGGGGAACGTTTATTGGTAATTTTCGGATAAAACGACGCCAGTAACTTTCACATTTCGTTGCCCTGCACGTCAAGTTAGGCCACAAGTAAAATCAAGATCGGTTGGCGAGGAGTGAAATTGAAGAACACCAGAAGGAAAGAGTGTTCAGGGTAGTTTTCGACGCCAAGAAAACTGGCTCATTGCGCAGAGTTAACCACGGGTTTAACGTGTAGGGGCAGGCGAAAACTAATGCGAATGTAAGGAGGCGGAAATAACAGGTGGAATGGAAGGTGAACGCGACGCGAAGGAGTAAAAAAGTTTCATGGACGGACAAAAGACTATGGTGGTTAACAAGCATCCATACTGTACGAACGCGTTAGCCGTGGAAAGAACAAATGTGAATGAAGAAAAAAAACGCATTCTTTTGCCAGTTTTATTTCTTCGCCATTTGCGTTGGAGTCGGTCTGCAGGGAAGATTGCAAGGAAGCGTGGATAACAGCGCCGAAAACGATGTGAAACAGGCAAGCAATAAGTGGAGAGGAGATGTCTGAGCACGCTTCGGTGGATTCCTCGAGCAGCCGGGGGTACGTTGCTTGGGCTGGTGCGAAGTACCCAGCGCTGATGCGGGAAACGCGAACGCGAACACGGGAGTTTCATAACGGTTCACAGGCTAAACGCAATACTGCGAATGTTAGCTTCTTTTTTTTTTCTTAAGGCCGTCTTTAGCTTCGGATTTCTCGGGATAAATGTAGTTCAAAACGGGAATTTTTTTATTGTTCCTGTCCATCCCATCGGGACTGCACGCATTTGTTTCCATTATTTACTTGGATGTTCTGCACAGAATGTGCTTCAGAGTAACTGCGGCAAGTAATTTTAACAGGAAGTCACTTTGCGTCACTACAAAGGTCACATATGATTGTTGTTAAGCTGGGAATAACCTCTTGCCCTGATGCCTTGATATCAATGTCGTTCCGATATTTCAATATGGAAACAAACAGTTGGTCAGCAATTGCAGACCAATTTCTTTAATCTCAACATGCTGTAAAATTTTGGAGCACATCATTCATAAACACAATGTACGGTACTTTTTAATAATAACGTTATTTCAAGTCATCAGCACGTTTCCCGAGCTGGATTCTCCATGGTACCGCAGCTCATTGAATTCAATCATATTACATCAGCACATAATTTCAGGAGCCAGGTTGGCACTATTTTTGTAGATTGCGCGAAGGCATTTCATACCGTGTGTCATAGCAAACTTGTGCTAAAACTCCTGACATTCCTCGGTGGTCGCAAACTAGTAGAGTGGATAAGAGACTGTTTGCACCTGAAGTCCCAGTTTGTTTCATTTAATCCGGAAGAGTATTTTACAGTTGACGTACGTCTGGTGAGCCTCAGGGCTTCATCCTTAGGCCCCTTCTATTTATCATTTTCATATAGGCGTCATCGAAGTAACACATAACACACCAGTAAGACTGCCTTTATACGCTGGTGATTGTGCGCTGTACTCGGTAATAAAAAATCCTGGCGACCAGCAGGTTTTGGATGACACATTTTTCGCTATTTTGTGTCTCGAGTGCAAAGAGGCAAATGGCTATCAATATGAACAACACCGTGACCACAATATTTACTAACGGCAGACAACCGTTGCGTTTCAGTTACTGTAATAATGGGCCCTATTTAACACGCGTCGGCACGTTGAAATACCTTGGGGTAACCTTCACGTCTAACTTGAAATGGCACACTCTTGTTAACACCATATGCGCTAAAACATTCGGAAAACTTCAGCACTTAAAACGAACACTAAAAACTCAACTATAGAATAGATGTTAACGTAGTACAAAACTTCCGTGGCCCATTCTTGAATACGCTTTAGTTGTCTGGTATCCGCGCTGCGCCTGTGATACTGAAAAAACTGGAATCTATTCAAAATAATAGTCAGATTTAATTGACACCATTACGACTGTAAGTTCTTACCTTCGTCACAGGCTAACGAATTATCGCTCCAGTCATTAACATATAGGCATCTGTGTGACTGAACTGCCATCCTGCACATGGTCGTCCATCACTTATCATCTATTGAAGCCCCTATCACATTCATCTGTAAAGTAAGACCTTATCTAGCAAGCGTATTTCACATTGTGTTCAGCTCCTTATATCTTTAAACGCTATACTTGGCCTGCCAGTTTGCTCTGATTGCAATAAATGCAGAACAGCGCGTGCTGCTCGACCGCTCTAGACAGGTGTGTGGCTTAATGTACTCACCACCTCGAAGGCTAACTGCTGAAGCCTGGGCTGTGCAGGTCTGCTCAAACGATAATTACGTAGGCAACTAAACGATTTCAGTACGTTCGTTGCTGAACACCGAAGCTTTAAGTAAAATAATAAAGAGAAAATTCGATTTAGAATTAAAGTTGGTGAAGGTTGCATTCCTATAAACTGAAAGCCTTCGCTCAAGCCTGAGAGGCGCTCGGCAGCGACCTTAACGCCTAATGCCATCCAATGGCAATGAGACCACTGTTTAAGCTGGCTCACGTGTTGATGCAGACTCATTGTTTATCACACGGAAACTGCTACTCTAAAATCAGTACAGACTTTGGAATAGTTGCTTCATGACAGACACAAAACCGGGATAGCGGAAAGCACCAACGGCTAGCACATGTGCATATCATCGCTCCGAATGCTGAAGCTGGCCGATATCATGCCTCTCCTCTTTTGCCCATAGCTTTAACCACCACTCTCGCTTTTTAATGGAACAATATATTTTTAGTCTCATGAAAACATAATGACACGTGTCATTTATCTTTATCGGGCGACCACGTTTCGCCGCCTAACAAGTGTTATCGCACAGCGCGGGACGCGCCTGCATCTATCCGAAGTTTCTGGAAAGTCATCGATGCTTCTATTCGCTGTCTGTTGTAGACGAACCTTCTGTTATCCAGATGTCACGTGGTGGTGACGTTGAAGAACACAGTAGCAATACTGTGAAAGACAAAACTAACTTTTATTGGGCGAACCTGTGCCCACAAAAGAGGCTACACTTACAGCACAACGGTAGCGGCGAGCACGGTCGGCGATCGTCGAAAATCTGATCCGCGGGTCAAGCGCGTCGGCTGCTATATAGCAGTCGTCGAATGTTCCCGACTAATCGTTGGGACCCGCGTGCCTTCCACAAAGTTCTACACCATTCACGTCAGGCGATGAAATCAGATAACATAAGGTTCGTCTACAACAGACAGCGAATAGAAGCATCGATGACTTGCCGGAAACTTCGGATAGATGCAGGCGCGTCCCGCGCTGTGCGATAACACTTGTTAGGCGGCGAAACGTGGTCGCCCGATAAAGATAAATGACACGTGTCATTTTATTATTATTTTGAATAAACCGCTACTACTACTACAACTAATGCAAATCTATGACGAAAATTTTACAGTATATTTTGGTGTAGACACCGAATCGCAACGAGAGTTGATGCGAAAGCGCAGACTGCAAGTTGCGATCGTGGAAGGTGTCATGCAAAACTGCAGAATCCCATGGGGCACTATAAACCTCACGTGTCGCAGAAGTTTACAAAGACAAATACATGCAAAAAACAGACGCCAGCTCGCCCTAAAGCCAAGCGTAAGCACGATAGCCACCAGGATGGAGATGTAGACATGCGGAAGCGGACGTGCTCAGTAAGAACGCAAACTGGCATGTTTACTCTCATGCATGCAGATTCGTAGGCTCGTGTCTTGAGCTCAAGTTGCGGAGAAAGCAGATCGCCAAACGCTCCCCTCTTTCGGCTTCAGTTTCTTCCCTGAGTGTGTCCTTAGGCCTTGACATTTGTGGCTGCTGGGTGGGAAAGTCAGCATGCCTTACTGCTGAAGCTAGCGTTGGAATGCTTGACTTTTTCATCTGATTCTTATGCGATGCGGTAAAATGGAAACGTTGGAGGAGGCATATGCAACCCTCACGCCAAGTGCTACTTTTCCTGCAGAGCACGTTTTGGTGATTCAGCGCGCAAAGTGTGGATGCAGCAGCGTCCACATCGAGTTGCAACACGGACGAAGGATAGACAATTTCTTGTCGGAACGCAGGCGCATTCAGATACATTGTCTGTTGCTCCGTGCTTGTCGTCTCTTTGCTGAATCGTTCCTTTGGCTGGGCTTTCGTTCAGAAGCAGAAGGGCTGAAGGAATGGCGTAAGAGCCGCATAGAAAGAGGTGACGAACTTGAGCATCAAAACAATTTAAGCGTGGTCAACAATTGGCCTAAGTAATATCTTAAAACAAAGGAAAGGAGTTCATAGTGTCGAGATAGTATTGAGTTTTCGGGAAGTAAGCGAGCAATGGGATAGCCGCTTGCTCAAGTGCGATGTACTCAACCGTGAAAACATTAACTAGAAGTGACGCGTCCTGTTAGCGAGGAGCAGTCCTTGTCAACGGTTCGGGTATCTTAGACTTCAAACCGAAAATGACGGCAAGCACTATTAGAGTTAGTATTTGGCGACAAACCGCGAATAAACAACAGATTAGTGCTTCACAGAGCTGAACAGCGCCCTCAGAGACTAACTAAAAACTACATTAACCGCTCCCGGCTTTTCCACGGACAAACATTTTATCGTGGGAGTCCAGTGGGGACGTTAGACGGCCTTTTTGTATTTCCGGATTAAAGTGCATGATTAGTTGTAACCCTAGCTGAAGTCAGACTAATTCGAAAAGTAGGGCCTATAGTTTCTGAAAAAATATCAACGATGGCCCCGAGTCCTTGTCGACAGGTTAATTTCTTCCACTAATGTGGCAGTCTGGGCATGTTGGTGATTGACGATGGAAATGTACAGCGTAAAGAAAGACGAGGACACAAGGAAGACACAAGGGACACACGAGCGCTGCATTTCTTTCTTTCTCGTTGAAAATTATAGGCTAGAAAGAACGAACAAATAAAAGGGACGTTCAGAATAGAGTTAAATGAGAAGAATGAGAATAATTGAGTCAAATAACTGCAAATCCGACGTACTCGCAGCATGTATAGTTTACATTTTTAACTTCTATTTTGGCCAGGATTGCTTCCAATCTTCTACGGAGGTTGCATGCTCTGTGGCCCTGTGGTAATAAAAATGACGTGCGCAATCATAGACCATCCTCAATGTTAACTATAATTTCTAAAGTATTAATTAGAAAGGATACTTTTAAACCAACTCATGGACTTTGAATGTGAACATAATCTGTTTTTCATA
Organism: Amblyomma americanum; assembly: GCA_030143305.2. Lineage (NCBI taxonomy): Eukaryota > Metazoa > Arthropoda > Arachnida > Ixodida > Ixodidae > Amblyomma > Amblyomma americanum. The sequence goes on along the minus strand of JARKHS020021732.1, from coordinate 239,102 downwards.
GAGGAACTAGGCTTTTGAAATGGATTTGGCGCTGAGCTTGTTTTTTTTTTTTGCGGCCAGGATTTATTCCTGTAGACAGTGAAAAGTGGGAAACTGTTGTTGGGGAGACTGGGCTACATCAAAAAACCTTTCGACGCCTAGATCGTACAATCTTTGCAAAAGAACTTGGATATTTTTTCGAGAGAAAGCTGCCTGTCTCACTCGGTTCTATAGTACCCAATTCAAGAATTCAAGAAGCAAATATAGGCGTTCAGTTTTTTTTAATCCGCTGCAAGCTTCTTGTTGACTACCACAGGAAAGCATCCTCAGGTCCAACCTCTTTTTATGTACGTTAATGACCTTGTAAGCATTGCGTCCGCTTCTGAATTTATTGTTTATGCTGAAGATACCAGCACTTTCTTTACTGAGAAAGGGAGTAATCGATCCTTAAAAGATGCGTACAATATGATACAAAGTGTAGATTTTTGGGTGCAGTAAGATTGATTAACAATAAACGCACACAGAATCTAAACAGTTGATATTTCAAAGCAAAAATATAAAAATTTTATGGAGCAAACAATTTTGTTAAATTTTCTTTTCTGTTGCTGGAGTACCGAATTTTCGGGCATTAGGTGCTACCTCCATACACATCTTGTGTTGCGACGCATATACAGCTGCCATACACCCACTATTTCAAGTATTCGGTGTAGTTTACCGAAATCGCCATATGCGGCCACCATATGTTAAATTGCTCATATGCAACAGCTTTACTTCCAAGCTTACCTATTGTGTTTTAATTTTGCCATCTAAAACTCAGCAGAACCTAGAAAAAATACATGTCCAACAAAGCTATTCATAAGAATTGTTGACTATGTTCCGAGCTAATTTTATACATATCACTTATTCACTAAGTATATTTCATTGCCGATTAATGCAGTGTAACATACATTGACTCGCTAAGGAACATAAGTAGTTAAATAATGGTGTAGTTATCTATTAAAATGGTCAATTTAGAAATCGTTGCTTCAGCAAATACAACACGCAACAGAGAGTCTTGCAAGGCGAAAACTAATCGGACGACATACTGGCAAGAAATGGTCGAAAACAAATTGCTCGCAATATTAAATTGCATTGATGATTGCATCATTGACATTAATAACCTCACCCTCAAAGCCCGGTATAGCTACTTCCAATGCAAATTCATACCGCTTTCAAATGAAGGTAAAATCAGCCTTACTGCAAATTATTTCGTTTAATTTCTTAATGGTAAGGAATATGTCTAAACAGATTTTTTTAAATTTTTACTAGGTATTCAAATAATACCAATATATATGGCACAGTTCTGATGTTACTTGCTTTAATTTCTCCGGAAAATTCTGGTGAAATTTGGGTGCCCTTATCTTGTGTGCTCAATTTGTATTTCTTTGAGTAAGTTGTGCTGTTTGTTGAGTTCTCTTGGTCTTTTTAAAGCTGCATATGAACACCAATAAACTCGGGTCATTTATTGCACAGCCAGAAGGTCGATGCTTGTATCAACAAATGCCAAGCTGGTTGCGTAATACTTTTATCTCAAACTGCTCCTTATTGCCAGCATTTTCCTCATGCCTCATGGTTTATGTGCGCCATACGTGACAAGGATAAACTTCAATAATTGCGCAGACATTTAAGCTCTGTTTTTAAGTGTACACGATGCGACAGCGTTAATGCGTCCCGTCAGCGACCCCAGTTGATATCAAACAGCATATTACCCGACCGCGTGCTGTATTAAGGTTACCACATCATACGACATACCAGAGTCATGGGACACAAGCATGCAGTAGTTCGACGTACACTCACCCCTCCCCGCAATGCACTTTGCTACTCGTTTAGTCACTACTCCTTTAATTAGTGCCACTCTGATCACCCACATACTAATCAGCATCCAGTTGTAAGCTACCAGATTATGTGAAAAGCTTAACGACACACATATAAGCCCCCGTTTTAACCGAATCCTTACGAACATGCCTGCGTGACCAAGAGGTAGGGTGTCTGACTAGCAATTCAAGAGTGAGCGGTTCCATTCCCCACTAATTAGCAACATCTTTTTTTAAGCGCAATTCATCTACTTGCGAGGGTGTTGTTGCGGGCTAGTTGGTGTACCATTGGTTAAAAGGGAACAGCGCGAACACAGGACGAAGAGAGGAACGTACAACACAGTACATCTACTTGATATGTTTGCGCATCGTATGATGGTTCAGTCATGTTGCAACTTTGTATTCACACTTTATGTAATGTCTTATAGACGTTTCAGCTCAGCCGTTACACATGTGGCGTAAAACCATTTCGACCAATCCGGCGTTTCGTGACTCAACAACGCCGGACCCCGCTGACGGGAGGCCGCATTTTCCTCTAAAAGGGTTCCTTAACGCTATCTCTGTAGGGAGTCAGGGCTCCTCAAGCTGTTCTTAAAGCTTTTACATCTCCTCCTCATAACTTTTTTGGCGCGGAATAAATTTGATTTGGTTTGATCAGATATATGTAAGACTGGACTTGTAAGGCCCACTAACCCGTGGATGACAAATGGTGGACTGGAAACCGGTTCCATGCGGAGTTGACGTGGGCGTCGGGAGCGTGCGGGCCTCGCGCCCACTTTGACCGAGTCAATGTTCCTGCATGCGACGACTCGGTCCCCACCGTATCGACCGGACAGACAATGGAAACATCATGGAGCAACCACACGTAATGCGGTCGGACAAGCAGCTAGGACAAAGGGAGCTGGGTCGGGAACAGCGCCCGCGTTTGAAGCCGACCGCGATGGACGTGACCCGTGTGTGCTTGCAAAGCTCTCGGCCGCAGTGTTGTACACAGCAAAGCCCATTTATGGTAATCGGTTCGTTGACCCCGCGGATGATCGATGATATTTGACCTGCTCGTTCTTTATTCTGGTAATGGCCTATAAGGTAAAGAAAAAAACTGTGCTGCGGCTCATATGGAACATTGCTAATAGGTTACCAGAGAAACAGTTGAACACGGCATTCTAAAACTCAGTATCATTTGCGTTTTCTGCTTTTGAAGTATTGGGACCTAACCTTTTCTTTTTTCTCCTCGTTATATTGCATAAGCCATGCGTGGACGCCATCACCACACATCAAGAAAAAGATACAGACGAGGTTAAAATGGTCACCGTTAAACGATCTGGTTGCAGCGGCGCTCGAATTGTGCAGGAATTCGATTTCATAGGCTAAAAGTACGCTGAAACAATGCGGTGTTTGCCCGATAAAAAGTTCAACAGCTCGCCGGTAACAAAGCATTAGTTCGCTTGCACTTGTTTTCGAGAACAGTTTAGCCGTGCACACTACACATACTGGAGGGAAGTAAAGCTTCTGTGGTTCAGTAACTACGCACCTCCGGGACAATGTTGAGAGAGAAGAGAGAGAGAATTTATTGACGGAAAAGGCAGAGAGGTTGGCCTGAAAAATAAATATCTGGCCGGCTACTCTACACTGGGGAACGGGAAGAGGAGAAAAAAGAGGGTCACGATGGGGAATGATGATGATGGAAGGAGGCAGGTGAGAAAATACATAAAAAATAAAAAAAACAAGGCAAAATTTCTAACATCACTAACGCGAGGCAAGGTCCATGTCGCTTGAAAAGCGTGAGAGAGCTCGCGTTGCCTGTACAGTTTTCAAGCAATATGGCCAAGCGCCGAGGATCAAATCCTCCGAGAGGGCCCTTGTGTCCATAGGCTTCAAAGCAGATGCGAGCATGAGTCTTTCACGTGCATATGCTGGACACACCATTAAAACATGTTCTATAGTCTCTAGCACGCCACATGCGGTACAGTCCGGGGAGTCCGCTTGTCCAATTAAGTGTGAGTATTTGCGCGTGAAGGCGACATTTAAACGTAATCTATGGATTATGCATGCAATAGGGCATGGTATTCCGCGAGGAACAGAAAAGGTCATCGCCGGATCTAGCCGTTTAAGGCGGACGTGTCGAGCGTCTGGCAGGGCCCAGTACCTAGCCGTCGCACTCCTCATTGATTCCGAAAGGAGACAAGTGGTGTCCGGTCTAGAGAACGGCACAGCTGTACGCAGGCCACTGCTGAAGGCGCTCCTTGCTGCAGCGTCGGCGGTCTCATTTACATCGAGACCGCAGTGTCCAGGGATCCACTGGAACACTATACGGTGGCCTTTTTCCTGAGCAAATGACAGGAGACTAATTATATCAAGAGCCAGAGCTTGGTAGGCGGTGTGGCGTAGGAAGCATCCCAAAATGTATAGCGCAGGTTTAGAGTCAATGAAAATGCACCATTCCTGAGGCGGTTCTCCGCACATGTGGCGAATCGCTTCCCGAAGGTCCGCAACAATCTTGAGAGTTTCGCCCACGGTGCTTGCGAAGGAATACCCGCAGGAACCATGCTAATGAAGCCAGCACGGTGAACTTTCTTGGAGAACATAGAAACCTTTATCTCCGTAGAGATGTGCGCAGCTGTTTCTTCAGCAGTGTGCAGTTCCCGAAGACAGCTATGCGATAGTAATGCTGCACCTGTGGCCCTCCTTATTTCGTTGTCTGTCTTCATAGTATTCTGTATAGCTTTCAGGTTGCATTAGGCTGTGATACAGCAATGACGCAGAAAGAAGAGGAAAGCGTCTCAACTCTCTAGTCTCATCTGACATTCTGTGTTTAAAGCTTTGAAAGTTCTTCATCTACAAGTATGGGAAAAGCCTGTTGTATACTTTTCATTTTCGTTATATGAGTTCGATGCCTTGTAGACAACTCGTAGTCATCGCCTAGTCACATTGAGGTTGCTGAATAAAATGCTCTTCAGGCACTGCGCAGACTTTTTTTTCCCTGAAACTGTGTTTTTTGACTTGCAAAACGACCATTTAAAACACCAAATAAGTCGTAATTTTTTTTTTTCACAGAGCCTCCAGGCTAATTCCTACTACATCAATACCAGCAGTACATTTATTTTCGCGCTCAAGCTTCTCCTAATTTCCCCTCTCTTAACAGAACTCCCAAACCAGCTCCTGTGCTCTTTTATCATACCGTCCTCACTTGTGAATACATTGGTCTTACTATGATCCAGACGAAGTGCGACCTGTTCTGGAAAGGTGGCCGCCCAATGAAGCCCGGATACACAACGTGAGCTGTGCGAGGCAGGCTTGCCTATTTCACAGCTTCCAGCGTGGGCTTAAATGACCTTGATAAGAACAGCTGCAGAGCAAGGCAGGCGTACCTTTGCACAGGAACTTTCATAGATGCATAGTTACGTGTGCGCCGGTGTGGCCATTCGGCGTGCGCTTAATTGGACAGTATAAGGGAAATTGGCGAGCATGGGAAGATGTACCTTTACTTAGGTACGCACCTACGCACCTCTGTATGCGGGCGAATAAAAACGAGACTACCAGATTCGGATAGCACGAAACTGGACACGAGAAAGGTAAAATGGACCCGCCGCGGTGGCTCAGTGGTTAGGGCGCTCGGCTACTGATCCGGAGTTCCCGGGTTCGAACCCGACAGCGGCGGCTGCACTTTTTATGGAGGAAAAACGGTAAGGCGCCCGTGTGCTGTGCGATGTCAGTGCACGTTAAAGATCCCCAGGTGGTCGAAATTATTCCGGAGCCCTCAACAACGGCACCACTTTCTTCCTTTCTTCTTTCACTCCCTCCTTTATCCCTTCCCTTACGGCGCGGTTCAGGTGTCCAACGATATATTAGACATACGCGCCCTTTCCTTTCTCCAAAAACCAATCATTATTATTAAGGCAAAATGCCTATACTATTCTACAGCTGCGTTAAGCTAATAGGACATGCAAGAACAAACCTTTCATGCGGCCACATCTTTCTATTTTTTTTAGTTAGCTGTAGTCATTTGTACTTGTTTTCTCTAAGTGAGAAAAACTTCCCCAACCGAGTTTCATACAAGTAAGTATATTTGACATCGGCCAGTCTGCTAAGCAGCATTTGCTTTTCGTAATGTACGTGCCTTAAACCGCAGAAACGATCAATCGAAAGCTTGGACAGAATTGAAATATTCAGCATGCATTGTAGCAAGCCCATGGGAAATCCTCGCATTCAACGCAGCTCGTTTATTAGTCGGTGGAGAAGTGTGCAATAGCTGCTAAGGATGCAATGGAAGGATGCGCACTTAATTAACCCTTTGCTGCTCCGCGTTCAGGTTTGCGGTCGCGAATTTTTTCTAGGCGGCTAGAGCTCTTTCAAGAAACCAGTGACGCTGGCTACATTTGAAATCTCTACTCTACGGCAACAGATTGTGGGGATATTTCTTGCCTAGGAAAAAGGATCGCTTTTCAATAACACCGCTGGTATCGATATGCTGTTACAAATTTTTCTTTCCCCTGCCTTATGTAATTTCCACGGGCACTTAATGCCTCAATAAATTAAATGATGTAAATATTGACTTCGCGAAGTTAAACGCTCCGCGTAGGATGTGGTGTCTGATGCTGTAATTTTGCTTCTCTTATGCGCTCGAATATTCTACTAAAGATACTGTGACCAGGTGGTCGTTGCTGAAACAGCTTTGAATGAGGAGGATAATAAATAATTGCGCATAAATGTTTTTTTCTTTAGGATAGCGCTGCAGTTTCATATGGGGGGAAGTTTTGACCGTGCGCAAATTATTAAAAGTTTTTAGCATTCAAGTTATTCTTGTGAAATAAGGGGCTGCCAATATACACATATAAAATCATATCTTCCTTAAATGGGTAAGTTCAAAAAAATTAATGTTCTTGAGAAGCAATTTAGCGCTACTGACGGAATCTGCTAAGCGCGGCTTAGCAGATTTCCCGTGAATCTAGATAATTGCCCGTGAATCTACTTATACTGCAGTGAGTTCTAAGAGACGATGCTAATAATATTGCACAAGAAGCAATTAAAGATATCGGACCTAAGCCCATTCAGCGTGACCTGGATGTAATTATCCAAGTACCTAGCATGCGTGCGAATATTCGCGGCAGCGAATAAGTTTTAATACAAATCGTTATTATTACTAATGATCCTTGATCATTCAACTTCAATCAACACAAGCGTTCGTCGTGTACCGGCCCATCTGATATCCCTGCAATTTAGCGAGATAATGCTCCCAGCTATTTCAAAGAGGGCAAACCGGCTCCTCACTAATTAATCAGGGTCAATCGCTTGAATGGGAGACTAATTGGGATCTGATGGTGAAACGCTGCATTGGCCTTCGCTAGGAACTAGGGCCACTCTAACACTAAATTGGAACCCCCTGCATGAGAAACTGGAATTCGGGGTCCGCAAATAATTGTTTACTGTTGCACTTATTTTTTTTCTCACTTTGATGAGACTTTAGTTGAAATCATAGTGAAGCAAGATGAAGGTGCAGAACTACCACTCTACTGTTCATTACATGAAAAATGTAATCACGTAGAGTGCCTATTCACGGCCGTCATATCCCGTGCTTGTTTTAACTGTAAGCTCCCAATACTTTTGGCTTAGAAATTCTGGAAGCCAACAGTGATCGAAAGCAAGGAGAAATATTACTATATATTGTTTAGAATTTTTGCTGTAGATGAATTAGAAATTGTTATCGTAATTTTTTTTTTGGCTGAGAGATGTTTGATTACAAAGGAAAAGAAAAAAATTGGAGGACGCTTAATATTCGTCTATGAAAAGAGTGAGACACGACAGCGTGTAAATTTAGGCATGGAACTGAAATCTCTACTACGTTTCGACGAGAATATTCGCAAGAAATTCTGACAGCTCACAAGTGAATGGTCGCCTACGTTGCAAACTTTGCCGCCCCCCCAAGAAAATAAAATTACCCGCTGTGATGGCCCAGTGGCTTTGCCAGTAGGATAGTGACGCACTGTCCCGGAATCAAATCTTGATTGTGTAGGCTGCTTCTCAATGGAGACTGGATCGAAACACGCCAGTTCGTTCTGAGAGCTGAATGCACTTCAAAAAACTAGTTGTGGCCTAACATGGGGCGTCTGTCATTACTAATTCATATTTATTTATTCATTTATTTGTACATACTGCAACACCCAGGGGCTAATGCAAGATTGGGTGTATAGAATACATGAAAAGAGTAAATATGTTCATAAATGCAAGCGTGCATACATAAAAAGTACAAACAAAATACAATATAGTATGAACAAAGCAAGGTGTCAGTGACATTCAATGGCAGCCAAAATTAGCGCAAATGAAAGTGAACGATTTTCACCGGGCAGGGAGCTCCAGCACTCGATGGTACGTGAGAAGAAGCTAAATTTGTACATGTCACTCCGTGCGTAAAGTGGAGAAATGTTCATACAGTGGTGGCGCCTAGTAGACAATGCTGGAGGAAAGGTAACATGGGTGTTCGTTGCCATAAGGCGCGGTGAGGTAATGATCATGTAAATATATTTGAGGCTCTCGATGTACCGGTGTGTTGACAGCGTAGTTGGAGACAATGCACTAAGATTAGGCGAGGGCGAAAATTCTGTGTCACAGCGACAATAGATAAAACGAATTGCCTTCTTCTGGACAGATTCAACTTTATCCTAGTATACATGCTGCTATGAATGCCAAACAACTGAGCCGTATTCGATAAGCGGTCGGATTAGCGTTATGTAAGCTACAAGCTTTGTGTGACGTGGTGCTGCACGTAAAGTGCGTCGCAGATACCCGAGTCTCTCCAGTTCTTTTCTGCATGTTAGATTGAGGTGCTTCTACCAAGACATGTTCGCAGTCAAAAGCAGTCCGAGGTATTTATATTCGGTTACTTTATTTAAGAACAAGCCATTAAATAATTATGTGAAAAGAGAAGGAGTCAAGGATTTGCTAACAGACATAGAGACCGTATTAGTGAAGTTTATTTTCATCTGCCACGTGTCGCACCACTGACAGAAGCTAGCAAAAGCATTATTTAAAAAGGTGTGATCCTGGGTGGAGGTGATGGGGTGGTACAGCACGCAATCTTCTTCATATAAGCGAATTTTAGTACATATGTTAGAAGAGAAGTCGTTAATGTAAACAAGAAAAAGAAGTGGACATAAAACGATCCTTGTGGAAGACGTGAAGACAAATCCACTGTAGAAGAGATACCCGAGCTGAAGGACGCGTACTGCAAACGAAAGGAAAGGAAACCGGCAATCCAGTTGACAACGGTCGGATAGTTTACTATGACATTGAGTTCTTGTAGGAGTTTTGGGTGAGGAACTGTGTCAAATGCTTTTGATAGTTCAACGAATATAGCGTCAATCTGGTTGCCGAGATCAAGAGAATGGGTGACATCGTGAGTGAACTCGGTTAATTGCGAAATGTTTCTGAAGTCATGGCGAAAGCCGCGCTTAATATTACTCAGAATGTTGCTAGCTTCAAGGAACCCCATGACAACTTTGAAAATGATGCGCTCGAGAAGCTTGCAAGAATGAGATGTGAGCTAGATTGGTCTATAATTTGTTAATAATTATGCATTGCCCGATTTATGCAAAGGAACAACTTTCGCGAGCTTCCACGAGGTCGGAACAGTGGCGCTGGATAATGATTTTTGAAATATGATAGTTAGGTATCTGCTCGTTCATGGCCCATAGCGTGCAAGAAATAAGTTGTTGATGTCGTCAGGACCAGGACATTTTTTGAGTGTCTAAATTCAAAATGAGATTTAGAACTCTCTCCCTGCCATCACAGATGTCAGTGATAGACGTACGGGGGGTAGGAGCGAAAGAAGGAAGTTCGCGGTTATCAGTTGTGAATACAGATTGGAAATAATCGTTAAATTTGTGTGGTATTACGAATGCGTCATTGGTAGCAACATCATCAATAGTTAGGCTGTTGGAGGCTTCACAACGAGGTAAAATTGATTTCCAAAATTCGCAAGGGTTACTTTTTATTAATTTCTGCAGTGTGACATGAAAATAGAGGTCTTTCGCAGCGCTAGTCTTCAGTCGAAGTTCCTCCTTCCCTTCATCAAAGTGGGCTGCCTTCAAAGGGTCGCCTGAACGCTTCGACCGTCGCATCCTGTTCACACATCGAGTCAATTGCAGCAAATCCGTTGCAATCCAAGGTAGATGGACATTTGTCTTTTTTGTAGCGATAGCTACATTATGGTCGCATTTCGAGCCTTCGGCGTGGCGGCGCGCAACCCTGTGGCGGCCGCGCCACCCTGTGGCTGCGCCGCCACGCTGTCACGTGGTTGGTCATGGGGGCGCGGAGCAGCTGCCGGCGGCGCGGCGCCGTGGCTGATCACGTGGCTCGTCGCGTGGTTGGTCACGTGACCAAGTTCCACTCAGCCAGCTGTAGCTATCGCGTCACTCTATGACCAGAGCTAAACCACCGCCAAATTTTTTTAAGCAAGCTTGTTTGCGAAGTCAGTGAGAGTCTTGAGCTGGTCACTGAGAACGGAGTGGGATGGATTAGAAATAAAGGGCTCCATGGAAGTTGTGTCGAGGGCAGTGATACGCGATTTCAGGGCCTCAAAACGCTGGTTTATAGACATATGAACTGACTTAATTTCAGCAATGTCAACCGCAATCCTTTTTTTGCTAGCGAGCAACTCTGCAAACATGTCGGATACAGATGGCGTAATCATGGCATCGCTATCGCTGCTGCTGTCATCAGCAGTCCCTGAGCAAGTAGCAGACAAACGATCACTGGACCCTGCTCTGGTTATTATCTGACTTTTAACTTTTGGTCCAGGTTTAGGTTCGACATCCCCACTTAAGAGGAGGCTACTAAGGCAGTGTACAGAAGCAAAAGCGTAACCGCGATCATAGCAGTGGGGGCGAGGAAGCAGCAGCAAAAAATCTCAACTAATGCACTGTGCATCGTCAACGTAACGTACCTGCACAAAAAGCAGTTAGTCCTTACATTTCATACTTTACCAGACTATACCGCGCCATACTATACTATATACTAGCATATAATACTTCTCTCCACTGTACTATATTATGTTATATTTTACTATAGTATACTATTCTATAGCGCACTATCAATTCCTTTCAATTCTGTACCATACCACACTGTACTGCCTCCGTAATACAAGCGTATGCTTTAAGAGATTGCTTTGCGCGTTTATAAAGTAACCTGAATGCAAGAATGAACCTCACTAATTCAGAAATAAGCTATCATTAAAACTTTGTTGTGCTATGTCGGTATGACCAGCCCACTACAATTTATGCAAAATTCATTGCTACAGCCGCTCTTGGAAGTGCATAGAGTGGGATCTTCTCATGTGAAGTCAGTGCGCTATACTCAGATCGGTGATATCAAATTTGCCTTGAGAGCTGTGTTCTGGTTCACTTTCTTCGTATCAGAAAATATTTGCAACAGGTACCTTCTACGTCCGTGCAAATCGCTCGCACGAAGGAAAATTTAGTACACGAACGGGGCTTGCATTTCAGACACGTAAACAACGACTAATGTGCAGGGGGGGGGGGGGGGGGGACAGAGTCCACGAAGGTTTGCATTCCTGTCATATGTTTAATTAAAATGAAAACAGAACACGATCGTTTGCTCTTTCGACATTTTTCGACGGCAGACGAAGCTGCTCGCAGTTGCCGGCCGGCTGCATAAATTACCATGAGCTGCTATATTTGTCCTAGCATTTAGCGTCCTCGACTTGTTTCTTTTATATATCACGCAGGATTGGGTGCACCGGGAGCAAGGAAACTTTATGCGTGGACCAGGGCACCATGATTAATTAGGATGGCGTCGGCACAACGTTGGTAGCGACGTCCACAGAGCAAGTTTCTCGCGGCAAGCGCTCCGCCTCTGCTTTGGTGAACCGAGGCGAAAGAGTTGGGAGAGTGAGTGTGCTCGCCCATGCGTTTTGGCTGTAGATGAGCAATTGGGGCGCAGAACCAACATCCCTCGGGCAATTTCCTGCGTCTTGTTTTTGTCTGCTTTCGCTCATTGTCTATTGTGCCCCAAACAGCAAAGTTAACGTCGTTTCCGCGCGCGGAATCTCTTCCTACCGCTGAAATGCATTCGTTAGGCCTAATGTGGACAACAGGAAGAAAAAGACCTAATGGCTGCAACTGCGAAGACTTGCGCAGGTTTTGTTTCGTAGGATACAACCGTACAGTTACGTGGCGATCGGTCTCACATGTAGCTTCTGGAATAGATCAACCCGAGCTATTTAACATTGCTGTTTGTAAGCAGATGAGAAAATGGAGTTACTTGTTGCTTTATACTAAGAGGTCACAGGCAACGGTGACGTCACGGTTCCCTCAAGTGGTCTCATGTAAAGTCAACCCTATCACAGCTGACATGCATGTTTCGAATATGGAAGGCACCTTTCACCCTAGGTGACCTTTTTAAGACACTTGCGATGACAGGAGGGATCCGCCTCTGTCGTCGGTGTGATATAATTATCACACCGCTATAGGGTCCTTCGCACCATATTAGTAGGATTGACGCAGCTGTCATTTGCATACCGCAAACGTCAGCATCTTATACTGAATACCTCATGCACTAAAGTGGAGCGCCAAACACACCTAATGTGTTACAGCGATTAGTACTACATAACACACGCGCCAACTGGGAGGAATGGGGGTGGGGAGGGGGATGCTTCGACGTGGCCTTGATGTCCAATACGCTCCACCCACCATGGGGAACGTATACCGCAAGTTATACATGTTTACACCTGTGGCATAGCTCATAACCTATTGCTCGGAGGCAACACCTTTTTCTTTTGCTACGGCGTGGAGTAATGTGGTTGCACTATGAGCAGTGTAACTGCTAACTTCACAATGGTAAACTCATTTTTCTGCCAAGATAAATGCCCAGAAACCCCATGGGTAATGGGGTGAAGAACGCCTTTAAGAATTAGGCACATTGATTTAACTAACATACATATGGAGCGTGAAAGATTCGATTAACAGAGCCTTAGACTCACGGTAAGCACAGCACAAGTACGGTGCTAGAGATAGGGGGCGCTGGTATACAACCTTCATTTATCCTTGCGCAAAACATGCTGAGGAACAGAACAAAGGACGAAAACGACGATTACACGTAACAGAATCACACACCGGGCTTTGATGCAACACGCTTAGAATAGATTGCACTGCTTTTCATTGGTGAAAAATATTGAAGCGCGTGTATTCATGCAGACGACCGAAATTTTTCTGGAAAGCATATCAAATTTTGGCGTCTTTACGAGTAAAACGACTGAGTGCTGAGTGCTGATTACATGAGAGTAGAAATGGCAGCCGATAATAGGTCGTCATAATCTCATTAACAGACCTAAATAATAAAATAACAAGCGATGCCTCTCATAAAACAAGAGTCGAGGTACATTTACCTCGGTGTTCGATACGGTCGCTAGAAAGATGTTAGTAAATATTCAGTAATTTTTATTTATTTTCTTTGTCCTCTTTTTCTAGTGTTTGGGAAATTTCTCGGAAGTTTAGAGGAGATGACTTAAATATGCGCAGAACTACCGAATGGGCACTTAACCTTCCTTGGACGTCCTGCGGACGTCCTGCAGACATCCTGAACGTCCAGAGGACGTCCAGGAGAGTTTCAATGCCCATTGGGTATTTTCTGAACGCTAATCATTTGGGTACTTTTGCACGCTATGCGGGCATATTTTTCTTTTTTTTTCTCAGTGCCGTACACAAGGATTCCATCCGACCCTGGGGAAACTGTTTGCCCGAGCTTCTTTGCTTTCCTGGTGGGATCGGTATAAACACGTGGCTGAATGCCGCGCGTATACATTGGAAAAGTGCCCTTGCATACTGGCTATAGACAGACAAGTCAAGGAGTGAAACGCCCAGACAAATAGCAAACATAAAAAAACAGAATGTCTCTGCCATAAATTAGGCCTGTTCAAGGCAAGATGAAAGATTTCCCTAAGGTAGCCAGTCGAAAGGATAAGCAGGCGACTCTACTACTAATGGAAGAGGAGAAAGACTCCACACTGCGGAATTTGGTCGATCTGTGAAAAAAAATAATAAAAGGTAGCTGTGGGCGCAGGACGTTGCCGAATGTGAAATGCATAGAATCGGAGATATGATAAAACACGAAGAGGCGCTGTGTAAAAGGAACGGGACTGAAACGTAGAAACGCAAAAAGAAAGAAATTTTCAGTCAGAAGTAACAGAAAGCAGTTCCGAGGATATCATCTGATTTGTTTTCGGGCAGATGTCAGCCTATATCAGGCAGCCGCCCTTTCGTGACCTTGTAGACTCCTGTAAGATTGAGAACTCGCCGCTTGGTCTCGTGAGGGAGCTGTCTGGGGTGAATGCCATAGCTTTTAAAGGAGATCCCGGATTTTGAATTCTCTGTCCCAAGCGGATTTCATGGCTGCATGCCACCGCGATACTCTCCACAGGGCCAAGAGCGCCCCGTGTCCCCAGTCGGCGAGAATGTTTCTGCAGATCCCTTCGGACAGTGGGAACTATTTCCCCGGCGAACATCACCCTTTTCTGTGAAATTCATAGTTAAAAAAAATCAATCCTTTTTTCGAGTCATCAGGATAGCATGCATGCGGGTATTTAATCAGTTTTGTGATCACTGCACTTCCGTGCGTCCTGCTGCGCGTGTCGATTCAGTATAGCTTAAAGTGAGTTATGTCATAAAAAAACAGCCGACGCTGAGGCATCGATCCAATATCGAGCGTTAACACACCCACTATAAATCACCGGTTCGGATCTCCGCGCGAGCTAGACTTTAACTTAACTTGTAAGATGCTGCCCGAAATGCGAAATCGTATGCCACCACCCGGAACACACAGCGACAAACGGTTGAGCCGCAGTGTTCATATGAAGATTCGTAAACACGTTGATTAAAGGTATATATGTCGTCGGTTTAAATTTCTGGCGCGAGACAGACTCTAACTTAACTAAGAAGTTTATGCTGAACGCTCAATCATATGACACCATACGGCAAACGGCAAATGGTTGGCCCACAAATTATACACGAATATCGGAATTAAGTGGCCCGACTTTGACGCCTGCAGGACAGGGATATAAAGGGCGTTTTGTATTTATCTGTCCAGACGTAAAAAATTCTCCCCCGCAAACTACTTGCTGTTTGTGCTCAAGCGTGGAACGACTGTGCGGAAAATTTTTGGTTAGGCGAGCGGAGGAGCATATTTGAGAGGATGCGCCATCTGGCGTTTGAATGTACTGTTTATGCATCGACACCCGCGCAGTTCCTTATCATTCTTCAGCTCACCACTTATGAGATGCGTGTTTAGAGTCGATTCGCTTGAGCAAATTGTATTAGGACAAGTTGTCGGGCTAGTTGGTGCTGATCCATTGTTGTTAACAGCGCTTAAAAATATGCACCGAAGATACAAAAAGATAGAAAACATGGAAGACGACGACTAACCGATAACTTGTCCTATTCAAGTTCATTTCTAATTCAGCGGGCTCTCTTCAGCGGCTGTGACGTCGTCTTTCACGTTTTCAACAACAAATTGTATTAATCTGGTATTATTGCCATCCGTCGGGCCTGTTCTAAACGCCATTTGGAATGCTCCAATAGTGTACGGCCTGCAGCTATAAGGTAGTTCTGACAACTCACCACATGTCTTGGTACCGGACAACGCAAGTGTATTTAATTTTGTGAGTCTTTAGAAGATTGCTGAATAAACTTTTCACCGCCAGTGTCTTCATAGACGCTCTCGCCTGGTCGCCATAGCCGCAAGATAAGACCTTCCGCCTCACGCTTGCTTTTACAGCCGGGCGAGGTCGAATTTCACGGTGTTATTTTGGCCGCGTGCTTGGGGACTCATTGTTACGTTGAAAGCAATAATTTCCTGCTCTTACTACTTGCTCGTCTGCACTGCGATGCGAATTCAAGTCCAAAAAGCGGCGAAAGAAATGACCATTGCTCGGTCACAAGAAAACGAATAAAATCAACAAAACCGCAGTAACTATGCGCTTCTTCCAAATACAGTTATCACAGTTGCACAGCCGTTAATGTCTTGTGCTCCATCGGTCACTGTTATGCTCTTTCACAGGTAGCTTATTTATTGCGCCCAAGATCCCATTGCTTTAGATATAGGTGGTATTATGAGAACCATTGGGACAAGGGTTCGGGAAATGTCTTATTGGGCTTAATAGCTTAGGTACTGAACTCTACCCCGACCGTAAATATTTAATAAATAAGAAAGAAAAGAGTCCGAGATGGATTACTGAGAATAGTTCAGGCATTGAGCAATACGACTGAATCACAGTATGTGCAATCTTTCTATGCACTCGCTTCATAAGCAGAGCTAGGGAACACTTAATGGCACTGCTCAAGCAAGCTAATCATCCGGAAACATTTTACGCAAGGAATCACGATAATATTGCAATGACTCGTAAAAAATTTGGAGGGATACTTAAGCTCTGGATTAAGGGTATAACGGGATAACATTCCAGCGCGCCTTCAGCGAACTGGGTCTTCTTTGCGTATAGCTTCATAGAAAGGGATGCTGTTCTTTCTTTCACAAGCACATAACGGAAAACCTTCCCCGCTTCCAACGACTAAACCATCGTGCAGCGGATGGGTTTGAATCCCGCTCATTACATCGGTATGATTCCTTGGCGAGAATACGATTTGTAAAGAAACTCTGAGTATGGAAAAATAATATTTGCAGTCTATTTGTATCGCTTCTTTTAGAGTTAACTTCCACGTCTGTTCACGGTGATGTTCGACCAAAATTATGTTGAATCAAAGCTTAAGACATAAAAATAGCTGTTTCATTGAGGGCGTAAATATGCTCCTAAAACAAAGACGCGATGTCGAATATAGTGGCATTCGAATTGTGAGTTCAGAGACAAACACAGTTGAAACCTGATGCCACCAAGTCGTTTTGGGTTATGTGAAGCTGTTGTGAAAGAAACATAGAGTCACAAACCACTCTCAGTTTGTGCCCAGTTCCATGTTTGGCATGTCGAAGCAACAGTTCATTAAAAAGCGATCAATACGGCAGTTTCGAGACGACTCATGGGTTTCTGATAAGTTATCGTTTCGGGTTTAAATACATTGTGAGGCTAGAAAATACCTCATGGCAGAAATAAAATTTCCACCGTATAGTTCCTATGGCACCACTCCCGGAGCATATGAGAGGTGATTAGGTTTTAACTGCTCAGCGAATGTGGTAGCTACGTGTCAAATATTACACGTCGCGACTGCACCCGGACTGCGAGATACGTTGAACATAAGGCATTTGTATGCCAGCACTATAGAGAAAAAAAGGACCTAACGAAGAATTGATAAGAACCAGAAAAGTCTTCGTTTTAGAGGCATTATAGGACACGAAGACATGGATTTCTAGATTGCAAAGTAAAAATAATGTCAACAAAAGCGAAGATAGGGAACATGCAAGAGCTTTGTCTTCAGATATGGTAAGATAGTCGGTTCTCCACAAGCAAGCCACATAGTGTTTGCACGACCAGTCTTCAATATTTTGACAAATGGTATAGCTCCAAGTTATTGTCGATGAATTTATCCTAACAGCGTCGTCAATACTATGCTCTGTTGCAACCCTCTTTCTCTAAATAGGGTGAGGAGGTACAAGAGGCCAGTTTCTGAGAACACCGTTAAGTTTCTGATTCCAGTCCTTAGCAATGCGTATATTCCGAGGTAGGTTCTTAACGACTGTGCCCCTATACCAAAGGATGCACGTCATGATATTGCGCACGCGCCGATTTTATTACTCGGAAACAATTATCAGTAATTCGCCGTTAGCCGGAGAAGCAGCATATCGTATTACTGAAATCCAGAAGTCTTGGCGTTTCTTTTTCGCGTCAGGACCACAATTCCTGCGTCTGTTTTTCCGCGCATCTCCGTAATGTTCTTAGGGTTAGGTTTCCTTCAGGACGCAAAGTTTCAGCGCCCGATTACTTAGGGGTAGGGGGGGTAAGCAAAGAAGAGATGGGTTAAATAAAGATTTCGCATTTAGCAAAGTAAAAGGAGAACCTCGCTTTAATTGCATGGAAGCCGACCGTTCATTCACAAAGAAAAACGGGCTTACGGTTTCGCGGTTTCGTGGGGTCTAACGTTCCAAAGTGACTCGGGTTATAAGGAATGCCGTAGTGAAGGGCTCCGGAAATATCGACCACCTCGAGGTTCTGTAACGTACACTGACATCGCAGAGTACAAAGGCCTCTAGAATTTTGCCTGCATCGAAATGCGACCGCCGTGGCCGGGATCGAAGCCGCCTCTTTCGTGTCAGCAGTCAAGCACAATAACCACTGAGGTACCGCCTTGGCTAAAAACGGGCTTATTATATAATCGCTTGCTAAGCCACGGCCGTTTTAATCGCTTGAACACAATTATGTTGGAAGCTGCTGGATGCGTAGAGATGCGGAATGTGTGCGCGACCAAGCCACAGAGCGAACGTTTCGAGGGACTGTCTACATGTTACACGGTGTAGTAATTTGGTTAAACCTATTTAAACACCCCTAAAAAACAGTGTCCCTGAACAAGCGTATAACTGGATAGCAGCATATTTACCTTAATTGTGGATGGGCACTTCTTTCTTTCTAAATGATCAATCTAAGAAATACTGACATCAACTATACGTTTAAATGAAAGCCTTGAAGCAGAAAACTACGTACTCATTATCCGTTCGACGAGAAAAGCATTGAATTTTTTTGCTTTAAAAAGAAAGCCAATGAGAATGTTTCCTAGTTACAGTGAAAGTATGGTTCTAGCAAGTGCAATAAGAACTTAAGCATGTGTGAAATCACGATCATGAAGAGAAGAGCGGGTCTCCACTGACTTTGGTGAGAGGGAAATAATAATAATTAATAATAATTGGTTTTTGGGGAAAATAAATGGCGCAGTATCTGTCTCATATATCGTTGGACACCTGTACCGCGCCGTAAGGGAAGAGATGAGGGAGGGAGTGAAAGAAGAAAGGAAGAAGGAAGTGCCGTAGTAGAGGGCTCCGGAGTAATTTCGACCACCTGGGGATCTTTAACGTGCACTGACATCGCACAGCACACGGGCCGCCTTAGCGTTTTTCCTCCATAAAAACGCAGCCGCCGCGGTCGGGTTCGAACCCGGGAACTCCGGATCAGTAGTCGAGCGCCCTAACCACTGAGCCACCGCGGCGGGGCTGAGAGAGAAATCACAGGCAATAAGATGGGTAGGAGAATTTATACGCGTAAACGCGAAAATTTATACGCGAATTTATACAGTACGTCTGTCGTGTAGTGCGTCCAGTGTGTCCTTGACCAAACGTCCAACACCAAGCTTAGTTCAGTGGTACGATCTAACGCACTAACTTTGTAGTTGCGTCCTCAGAAGTGACCGGCTATCGCGGGTACTACATCACCATATCAGACCGCGGCCTCCGCGGTTGCACCTGCCACACGGCTTCTCAGCACGAGCGCGAACAGCCGAAGAAACTTCTGCGTCATCCTCATCCTTTTCTTCTTAGAGTCTCCAACGTTCATGGGCATGTCTTTGAAGGCGAAGCCTTTACTAGCCCTAATAGACGAAATTCAGTCAATGATCGGCTTTGAAGCGGAGAGATGGTCCTCAATACTGAAAAGAAAAAGGAAGTCTGCGAGACGGCTACCGCCATGCGAATCCCCAAGAGGGTCACTAGCAGAAGAAGCGGAATGAGGGAGGCGAGTCTCGCACGACTCATACACTCTTTCGTCATGAGCCATACTGCGTACGTCGCGGTATTCCACAACTAGTACAAGGGAGAAGAAGCCAAGATCAACGTCCTCATCCGCAGGGTGTACAAGATAGCACCGGGTCTACACGAGTCCACCAGCACGCACCGATTGCTCCAGCTCGGCTTCACAACGCTCTTAGCGAAATCGCCGAGGCGCAGCGCCCTTCACAACTAGAAAGATTAGCGGGAACGAGAGCAGGGCCCCAGATCAAGGAAAGTCTCGGCATCCGATACCACGCACACAAACGATAAGAGTCGACCCGATTCCACGGAACGTCCACCCTGAACACAACCGGTGAAGAAGTGTAGCCAGGGCCAGAGCTCTCCTACACAGCCACGGAGCCGAAACGGGGACAGGGTTCGTTGACGCCGCGGAATACGCAGAACGCTGGCGATTCGCGGTTGCGGTCGTCGATTCGAGTGGCAAACCGCGCAAAACGGCAAGTGTAGCGTGCGAGCGCGCAGAAGAAGCGGAGGAAGCGGCGGTGGCACTCGCACTCACGTATCCGACGAGCACCACGGTTCTTTGTGACTCGCGACAAGCGGTCCGAAGCTTCGCCAAAGGATGGATTTCACAGAGCGCGGCCCTAGTCCTGAGCAATCGACAAGTCCAGCGGGAGGTAGATTTTCAAACCAGATTTCAGTCGTTCCCGGCGCACATGGGAGAAGTATCTAAGACATAGCGCTATCGAAACGAGACGGCACACGCCAAGGCGCGTGAGCTCGCGAACCGCGCCGGCGACCGTCGTCCATGGGACCGCACCAAAGACTGTTTGACCAGCTGCAACGAGATTACCATGGCCCTCTGCCTGGCCCGCCGAACCTTCCCTCCGCCCAACGACAAGCTGGACAGGGCGGTGGCCCTCAGACAACTGCAGACGCTCACGTACCCCAACCCGGAACGACACCAGTGGCTCTACCCCGGCACATACCCGACAAATATATTCAAGGTCTGCCACACGGATATCGCCACTTTAACCCACATGCTCAGGGACTGTAACAAAAACCCGCACCGTGCTAACTCCGGAACCCTCCCGCCGCGGTGGGCCGCTGCCTTGCGCAGCCCCAGCCTCGGTGACCAACTGTGGGCCGTCCTGCAGGCCCGTGAGGCGACGACGAGGCAACGCCTCGACATCCCCTCGTGGGAGGCGTAAGGCCTCGTCAGCGAAAGCTCTGCAGGACCTTAAATAAAGTTGTTACCAACCAAACCACCTGGAGATCTTTAACGTGCACTGAAATCGCACAGCACAAAAAACGCAAAACGGCGTCCCTGTGCTGTGCGATGTCAGTGCATGTTAAAGTTCCCCCGATGGTCGAAATTATTCCTCAGCCCTTCACTACGGCACCTCTTTCTTCCTTTATTCTTATTCCCTTTCCCCAAAAACCAATTTTCCCATTTTTTTTACCCGCCGCGGTGGCTCAGTGGTTAGAGCGCTCGACTACTGATCCGGAGTTCCCGGGTTCGAACCCGACCGCGGCGGCTACATTTTTATGGAGGCAAAACGCTAAGGCGCCCGTGTGCTGTGCGATGTCAGTGCACTTTAAAGATCCCCTGGTGGTCGAAGTTATGCTGGAGCCCTCCACTACGGCACCTCATCATCATCATCATCATCAGCCTTACTACACCCACTGCAGGGCAAAGGCCTCTCCCAAGACTCTCCAATTAACCCTATCCTTTGCCAGCTGCATCCACCCTTTGCCTGCAAACTTCTTAATCTCATCCGCCCATCTAACCTTCTGCCGCCCCCTGCTACGCTTACTTTCTCTTGGAATCCACTCCGTTACCGTTAAGGACCAGCGGTTATCTTGCCTTCGCATTACATGCCCTGCCCAAGCCCATTTCTTTCTCTTGATTTCGACTAGGATGTCATTAACCCGTGTTTGTTCCCTCACCCACTCTGCCCGCTTCCGATCTCTTAACGTTACACCTATCATTTTTCTTTCCATGGCTCGCTGCGTTGTCCTTAACTTAAGCTGAACTCTTTTCGT
The DNA here is from genome assembly GCA_030143305.2 of Amblyomma americanum. Classification (NCBI taxonomy): domain Eukaryota; kingdom Metazoa; phylum Arthropoda; class Arachnida; order Ixodida; family Ixodidae; genus Amblyomma; species Amblyomma americanum. Next base: position 217,557 of record JARKHS020021732.1, on the reverse strand, counting down.
TAGCCTCCACGTTTCTGCCCCGTAGGTGAGTACCGGTAAGATTATGCTGTTGTACACTTTCCTCTTGAGGGAAATTGGTAAACTGCCACTCATGATCTGCGAGAATTTGCCATATGCGCTCCACCCCATTCTTATCCTTCTAGTTATCTCCCTCTCATGATCCGAATCAGCTGTCACTACCTGCCCTAAGTAGACTTATTCCGGCACAATTTCTAGGCTCTCGCTGCCAATTGTGAACTGTTGTTCCCTTGCTAGGCTGTTGAACATTACCTTGGTTTTCTGCATGTTAATTTTTAGACCCATCGATCTGCTCTGCCTGTCTAACTCATTGATCATGATTTGCAGTTCACCTCCTGAGTGACTCAGCAAGGCAATGTCATCAGCAAATCGCAGATTATTTAGGTATTCTCCATTTATTCTTATTCCCAACTGTTCCCAATTCAGGCCTCGAAATACCTCCTGTAAACATGCGGTGAACAGCATTGGCGAGATCGTGTCTTCTTGCCTGACGCCCTTCCTTATTAGAATTTTATTGCTGACTTTATGGAGGACTATAGTAGCTGTGCAGTTGCTATATATATCTTCCAGTATTTTGACATAAGGCTCTTCTACCCCCTGATTACGCAATGCCTGTATGACTGCTGAGGTTTCCACTGAGTCGAATGCTTTCTCGTAATCAATGAAAGCTATATATAGAGGTTGGTTATATTCTGCGCATTTCTCTATCACCTGATTGATAGTGTGAATATGATCTATTGTGGAATATCCTTTACGAAAGCCTGCCTGATCATTTGGTTGATTAAAGTCTAACGTTGCCCTGAATCTATTAGCGATTACCTTAGTAAATACTTTGTAGGCAACGGATAGTAAGCTGATCGGCCTGTAATTTTTCAAGTCCTTGGCGTCTCCCTTCTTATGAATTAAGATAATGTTTGCATTCTTCCATGCTTCTGGTACAGTCGAGGTCATAAGGCATTGCGTATACAGGGTGGCTAGTTTTTCGAGCACGATGTCCCCTCCATCCTTCAACAGATCTGTTGTTACCTGATCCTCCCCAGCTGCTTTTCCCCTTTTCATTGCTGCTAAGGCTTTCTTTACTTCATCTTTCGTTACTGGCGGGATGACGCATTGCTGTGCACTGCTGTCTTTCTCATTAACGCTCTGATTACATTGGCTACTGTACAGGTCTGTGTAGAACTCTTCGGCTACGTTAACTATCTTATCCATATTGCTAATGACATTGCCCTGCTTGTCTCTTAATGCATACATCTGGTTTTTACCTATGCCTAGTTTCCTCTTCACTGTTTTTAGGCTACGTCCGTTCTTTATAGCATGCTCGATTCTCTCCATATTAAACTTCCTTATGTCGGCTACCTTGCGCTTATTTATTAACTTTGATAGCTCCGTTAGTTCTATTCTATCGGTAGGGTTAGATGCCCTCATGTTTTGGCGCTTCTTAATCAGATCTTTCGTCACCTGAGATAGCTTCCCGGTATCTTTTTGAACTGTCCTACCGCCTACTTCTACTGCGCACTCCGTAATTATTGATGTCAGATTATCGTGCATTGAATGAACATCAAGATCATCTTCCTCAGTTAAAGCCGAATATCTGTTTTGCAGCGCTATCCTAAACTCCTGTGCTTTCCCTCTTACGGCTAACTCGTTAATGGTCTCCTTCTTCACTAGCTTCTTCCGTTCCCTCTTCAAGTCTAAGCTAATTCTAGACCTTACCATTCTGGGGTCGCTACAACGCACCTTTCCGAGGACGGCCACACCCTGAATGATGCCAGGTTTAGCGCATAGTATGAAGTCGATTTCATTTTTAATCTCACCATTGGGGCTCTTCCAGGTCCACTTCCTGTTTTCTCGTTTGCGGAAGAAGGTATTCATGATCCGTAAATTATTTCTATCCGCGAATTCGACTAATAACTCTCCCCTGCTATTTCTAGAGCCTATCCCATAGTCACCTACCGCGTGGTCATCAGCCTGCTTCTTGCCCACCTTCGCATTGAAGTCGCCCATCAGTACAGTGTACTGCGATTTTACTTTATTCAATGCCGATTCTACGTCCTCATAGAAACTTTCAACGGTCTGGTCATCATGGCTGGATGTGGGTGCGTATGCCTGCACCACTTTCAGCTTGTACCTCCTATTCAGCCTAATTACTATAGCTGCTACCCTCTCGTTAATACTGTAGAACTCCTCTACGTTGCCAGCTATATCCTTGTTAATGAGGAATCCCACACCTAGTTCTCTTCTATCCTCTAACCCACGATAGCACAGTATGTGTCCGTCCTTTAGTACTGTATACGCCTCACCTGTCCTCCTAACTTCACTAAGCCCTATCACATCCCACTTAATTCCCGCTAGTTCCTCAAACAGCACTGCTAGGCTAGCCTCACTAGCTAAAGTTCTAGCGTTAAACGTTGCCAGGTTCAGATTCCAATGGCGGCCTGTCCGGAGCCAGAGATTCTTAGCACCCTCCGCTGCATCATAGGTCTGACCGCCGCCGTGGTCAGTTGCTCTGCAGCCGCTGGGGACTGAGGGCCGAGGGTTAATTGGTTTGATCATAGAAGGTTGTGGCCAAGTACTACACCAGGGTGGCCAAATCCTTCTCTGGTGAGAGAGTGCGTTATCGGTTCTGGTCACCGAGATCAGGCCGCACTCCAGGCCTGGTTATGCAATTCCATCGACACGCGGATTTTTTTTTTTAAACCCGGTGGAGAATTGCGCGGCACCAGGATTTGAACCCCGGTCCTCTTGCACGCGATGCCGATGTTCTACCTCTACGCCATCGCTGCTCCCCTACGGCACCTATTTCTCTTTATCTTTCACTCCCTCCTTCATCCCTTCCCTTACGGCGTGGTTCAGGTGTCCAACGATATATGAGACAGATACTGGGCCATTTCCTTCCCCCCCCAAAAAAAACAAACAAACCAAAAACCCATTTTTTTTAAATATGCCGTTCGTTGTGATATACATGCACGCCATTCGCCGACATCAATATGGCGCCGCATCTCTCCACAGGGAGAGATGTGGGCTACATGCATTAGCGCTGACAACTTTGTGGCAGCCACGCGGCACTGCTGCAATAGTCCGCAGTGTTCATTGGGGGGGGGGGGGGGGGCAAACTCTCGCGATCAATCATTAATATAACTGCCAACTGCGAGGGTGGCAGGGTGGGATGCTGCCTATCCAATGCTCGGAACGCACTCAACGGTAAAGGCACCAGGCCGCGTCTCTTTGCTCAATACACGACAGCTTTCTCTTTGTAACCAGATTTAGCAGTAGGTAGACTTCAGCTAATTTTGAAGTGAAAGCCTCACTGCGCCAGCTTTTCGAGCCCTCAGCCGGGCCGCAAGTTTGTCCTTGAATGCAGCTAGATATAGCGGAGCTGCAAGTTTGACCTTGAATGCAGCTAGAGGTTGAACCATGAGCATAACTGGTGGTAGTCAGGTTCGACACATGACGTCAGCTACAGCAGTGACACCAGCGGCTGTTACACCATCTCGACTTTGAGCTTTTATTTGACCTTTGACCTTGAATTTTGACCTTTGCTCTTAATCTTCAATAAAGCGGGAAAGCGTCTGTTGGCATCGCATGCGCAGGTCATGAAGGTTCGTTCTGAATAAAACTCCAGTCCACTTTGATGCGTTCAGCGGAACGCTAGGTATGATGGATGCGTCGCCTGCCGTGGAGAGCGGCAGATGTGCGCTCCGTCACAGCGTTGCGGCGAGGAGGAAAGAAGGCATCCCAGGTGTGCTGCCCACTCTCTCCGTGACGTCACACCTTGACCGAGCGGAGCGAAAAGGTAGTGGTGAAAAACATTTATTTGAGGCTTTTTACAGGAGAAAGTGGGAACGGGCCTTAAGGCCTAGCCCCTTACATATTCTAGGAGAGGTCCCTAGTCCGGGACCCCTGTGGCTTCCGCGGCAGCTCTGGCCGTAGAAAGCGTCTGCTGGAATTGCATGCGCAGGGCATCAAAGTGGGTTCTGCACATAACTCCAGACCCGCCGCGGTGGCTCAATGGTTAGGGCGCTCGGCTACTGATTCGGAGAACCCTGGTTCGAACCCGACCGCGGCTGCAGCGTTTCGATGGAGGCGAAACGCTAAGGCGCCCATGGGCTGTGCGATGTCAGTGCACGTTAAAGATCCCCAGGTGGTCGTAATTATTCTGGAGCCCTCCACTACGACACCTCTTTCTTCCTTTCTTCTTTCACTCCCTCCTTTATTCATTCCTTTACGGGCGGTTCAGGTGTCCGCCGATATGTGAGACAGATACTGCGCCATTTCCTTTCCGCAAAAACCAACCAACCAATAACGCCGGTGCACTTTGATGCGTACAGCCTGACGCAAGGTGTGTTCGATGCGACGCCTGCCGTGGAGGCCACCAGTCGCTGGACCACAAAAGTAGCCAGGGAGATGCAGCTTTTCTCTTTCGACCAGGGTTAACCGGAGCTAAGCCACCAGCAATTTTTTGTACTATCTTAGAGTACTCGCACTAATATACTACTGCACTAAGACCTGCCACTAGCTTTTCTCGTTGCAGGAACAGTCAGTGGTTATGGCGCTAGGCTGCTGACCCGAAAGACGTGGGTCGATCCCAACTGCGGCGGTCGAATTTCGATGAAGGTGAAATTCTAGAGGCCGGTTTGCTGTGCGATGTCAGTGTTTTAAAGAACCCCAGGTGGTCGAAATTTCTGGAGCCGCCCTTCACTACGCCTTCCCTCATAGCCTGAGTCGCTTTGGGACGTTAAACCACGATAAGCTAGTAGTGCTTTCGCATTAAAACTTGAGCCTCTTGAAGTGTGTTTTCAATGTGAAGTTGCGCTTGTTCTATTTGCATGAAAGCGCTACAATTGCACTGTTTTACTTTGCCAGCAACTTCCGTTTATGCTGAAAACGACACTTGTTTTTTTTTAACTAAAATAAAAACAACTTTTAATGGTTGAGGGATAACCCTTAAATAAGCGTTGTGGTCCCTGAAATATCTGACTACTTTTCGAGAAATGTACACTGAAGATAAAAGTTTACATAAAATTTAACGCAGGATGCGAAACGTACAAGCATTTCTTTAATTTCCGCATGATGCGCTAACTAGGATTTCAGAAAAATTATTTCACTTGCAAAAAACTGCAGACAACTTTTGAGCGCTCTTTAAAGTGCCCTAAGCTACGTGTATTCAAGAAACTGCCGTTTAAGTGTCAGTGAACAGTGGGACGTGATAATGCCCGAAGGTTGACATAAGCCACGTGTATTCTAGAAAATATAACTCAAGTGTCAGTGAACGGTTGGAAGCAATAATGCCCGTAGGTTGTATTCCGTTTTATATCGCATGTATCCGGTAACCGTGGCATGATACATACATAACATTTTTTTTTTCTAATGTAGGTTGTATCAAATCCGCCTATTGTATCAATGCGTGTTACATAATCTGGACCGCAAAGGGAGCAACGTGAATGTCTCATTCACAGGTCGTCCACGCTGTGGGAACCTTCGCTAGGGCGTCCACGCTCCGGTGCTGCACCGCTGGCAAGAGGGCCACGTAAGAAATTGATTAATATTTTCAGGTTAAATATCAGGAATCGATGACAGAAATTAGCGTGTCACGTGAGACATACTGTCTGAACGAAGGACGCAGCGTTTCATTCAGTTGCAAGTGTAGCGCATGTCCTGTCCCCGCCTTTTGACGCGAAAAGCTTCACTAGGCTAGGTAGAGCAGTCGTCACGTAGGCCGGAGAATGACCTTGAACGACCTTCAGCCCAACCACGTTAGCCGTGTATGTGTGGTACAGTTGACCTCTGAACCCTTGTGAATCCTTGACACCTGGCCTTGAACCACGAACTTAAAATGACTCTTGACCTTTGACTACTGATCTCTGACCTTTGACCTTTGACATTGGGTAACCTTTGGTTTTACCTTTGAAACGCGAAAGGCGCCCGTGTGCTGTGCGATGCCAGTGCACGTTAAAGATCCCTGACCTCCGCTACGGCCCCTCTTTCTTGCTCTCTTCATTCATTCCCTCGTTTATCCCTTCGCATATAAAGAGGTTGCCCCGTCGCGGTGGCTCAGTGGTTAGGGCGCTCAACTACTGATCCGGAGTTCCCGGGTTCGAACCCGACCGCGGCGGCTGCGTTTTTATGGAGGAAAAACGCTGAGGCGCCCGTGTGCTGTGCGATGTCAGTGCACGTTAAAGATCCCCAGGTGGTCGAAATTATTCCGGAGCCCTCCACTACGGCACCTCATCATCTTTTCTTCTTTCACACCCTCCTTTATCCCTTCCTTTACGGCGCGGTTCAGGTGCCCAAAGATATATGAGACAGATACTGCGCCATTTCCTTTCCCCAAAAAACCAATTATTATTATATAAAGAGGTTCCTGTGTCAACTGACAGACGTATCACAGTTAGTGCGTCATTTCCTTTCCTCAAAACCAATTTTCTATTTTGTAGAAAATTTGTAGAAGCGCTCGTCTTTGTTTGTCTCACTTATCCTCGTTTTTCCGCGCCAACTTCTTCAGTATGCATTTCAACCAACTCGCCCAACTTTCTGCTCTCCTAAGTTCTATTTTGTAGTTTTGGCCATGTAAAGATTACCAAAAATTTTTGTGTTTGTTTCAAAAAGACGACAAGCTTCAGAGAAAGCCGAAATGAGAAAAGTCTTTTGAAAGAACCACGCCCTCAGTGTTCATGCGGATGGAAGCACAACGTTATGGTTATGCCACATCATTTCTTTTCAAATGCCTCTCTGCACTTAGCACAACAACTGGGACATTAGAGCGAGATTGGTTCTAAGTTCTCGTTACGCGATCTTGTTTGTTCTTACTGTTGTTTTAATACATAGCAGTACTTTACTCAACCTTCTATCAGCAACAGCACTTAACCCGGGAATCTACAATGGCAACGTAGAACCGAAATCTCAAAAAATTGTTCTGCTGTGTAATGCATTCACTGAAATCTAGCCTTCTCACTTTAGGGTATTCCATACCACCGATCGCGCACGAACACTTCACTGCGATCATTCGCAGGTTTGCAAACGCCACAATGCAGCGATCTTTCCTGAAAACAGTCATGTGCAAACGCTGCCGATGCTGTTATTGTGAAGGTTTACTGCCAACTTTTTAACGCCGTCACCAGTACCACAATCACCGGTCGGAACAATTTGTAGCATATCTGCCGCTACCAACGTAATGTTCAGCAGAATTTCCGCTCCACTGTTGCAGATCGTCGTCCAGCCGGGTCACTGGGTTTCTATCGGTGTTCAGTTGATGAACAAGGGTTGGAACAAAATAGTACTTTTATAGTTTGATAGTTTATTGGTTTCTTTCCTGTTTACGCATGCAGGAAGAAGCGAAGGGAAAGCTAAAGGCCTCGAGCCTGACGAGGCCCTCCCTCTGCATACAGTTTCCGCAGCATTCAGAAATACACGTTTTGTAGATGCAGTCAACACATAGCCATAAACAAATACAGCCAATGCGTTTCTGTGTCATGCAGACTTTTGTACATATAAATATACAAAAATTCACACAATACGCTTATTGCCGCAGAGAAGATAAATAAAATGAGTACAGATCCAAAGCTCAGTCAACTTGACGAACGCAGACAAAGAAAGAAGGTGACATCAAAACAGAAAAAAGTCACTGTTGGCAGCCTCTACACAAAAAATTGAGAAAAAATCACTGGTGGCAATTTTTGTCTCCCATAATCCGTGCTTCGACCGCAAATTAGATACCGACGTTACCGACCTCGTACAAATTTCTCGCGATTTAGAGACGTTGTCTAATATACGCACTTATTTCGAGATCACATCTCAGGTTTTCTCCGTAGTGCTATTATGTACACACTATCACCTTAGCGTAACAGGTTAGGTTTGCGGGAAGGAAGGCACACACACGATGGTGTGCCGAAAAGAACGGGTTGCCCCACTGAAACACTTGCATCTTTCGTTGACCGAGCAGTTGCCTTGAGGAACATCGCTTTCGAAGCACTCCTGGCTACAATTTTGGCTCCGGTGTAAGCAATGAGCTGTTGAATAAATGACAGATACTGCGGCTACTTGTATCCTAAAGAAACATTGGTTGTAATCATCTTGAATTGAAAGTTACCGCGTGTCTTTTAATGACCTCCTGGGAACAGAAATCGCGTAGGCGGACTGCCATTACGATTTTTATCGATTTATCTAATTTATTTTACTCCTTAGGCGCCTGCAACGGCGTTTTTTCTGCAAAAATTTCAACACGCAGTACATTCTTTCTCTTGGAATTCTATCAATAACCTTTCTTAGGATCCCAAAACAGAAGTTGAGCATCGATGTAATATAGCGAACGGCGTAAGTGGCCAGTAACGCTTTTAGTGAGCAACACTTTTTTCATAGTCTATGCATAAGGCATAGTCGCGGATAGAAGGAAAGATCCAACTGGCCCAAGAGGAAGCTTAACTCTAGAGGAAAGCCTTTACCGCGCTTTATTCCGAGTGCAAGTGGATATCGTTATTTAGATTGTGCAATGATGTCCTTGTCGCGATGTTTATCGCATGGTACAGCTGTGACTGCTGCGATCAGGAAATGTGGAATCCGGATGGGTGCGCCAAGTTTCGTTTGAGCTCACATTTCAAGGAAGAGCCATACAAATGACAATACTGTCTCAAATTAAAAAGGGATTGCTCCAAAGCACGTACCAATAAGCCCCGTAACCAGTAACTTATTGCACTATAAAAGGTAACTGTTTACAAGCGCCGTCGAAAGCTCTGTGAAAACATATGATTATGGCTTCAATTGTTTTTGGTTTTATGCAAGTCACCGTACCGCGATCAACATATTGAAAGTATTGGATTGATATTTTGCAAATGTTTTTAAAGAAAAATTTTCTCAAATTTTCTGTTTGTGTCAGTCAGAGAACAGCTACACATTTATTTATATTGAGGCGCCTATTTGCAAAGCAGTAAGAATCAAACAGCAAAATCTGAAACACGAACAGTTGGACGAAGAACGTGATTAATGCTAGGTGTGGCTCTGCTTGCACTGTCCGCTTTATAATGCTTCATAACCAGCTGGCGTACTTAACGCAAGGGGTGAGAAGCCTGCTGCTATCATGACAGCGGTTTGATTAGAGGCCACTACTGAGTTCTGTAGGTAGAATGAAGGTTACTAAACTAGCAACTACGCAGCAAAAAGTTTTTTCAATACTTGTGCGATTATAGAATAATTTCTATAGCTTTTTGATCTTTTGAGATAATAGCAATCCGCTTCCAACGTTCGCATGACCATCTTTTTTGTGATAAATTTAGTTCCACTACATTCACTTCTTGTTAATCTTATGTGGCGATACAGCGAGCAACCTTAAGACGTGCAATAAGAAAAAACACATATTATTTTAAATGGCAACCTCATGGGCTGACGGAAACACGTGTAAATGTGTTATATAACGGAATAGTTTCGCACTTTGATTTATTACCGTTTTGTTTTATCATGTCCAATAATGTAGAGCTCGTGCTCTGCCATCATTATATTTGAAATCATTTGTATAGCTTCTTCCGGTTTTAAAAATGAGTGCACAACTGTAACAAGTTTTTACTTAATATTTACTTAATTCCCAGATTCTCGTGAATAGCTGGCGCTAAATTTTCGCAGACCTCACTTTGCGATGAATTAGCACTCTTAGAATCAGTGATTAATCCCTCCTTCGTGACTGATGAACTCATGGTTTTTTTTAATATAAAAGGATACAAAAAATAGGCTGTCCTAATTTTAGGTCGCGTTAGGCAAATGGTTGTTGCAAGTGGGGCAAGGCTAATGGTGCGAAGGAAGGAAGAAGTTGTGAGCCTAAGTTTTTGTACTGACGTAAGGGTCATTATTTTCCCGTTTTTCTTGAAGCGTTTTGCACAAGGAACCGACAGGTGCTGCTTACCTTTGGTGGACTGCGTCTTTTTAATATCAGCGCTGACAAATTGTGATAGACTATGAAATCATGTGACTATAATCGCATTTGGCAGATTAGTTTCATATAGGTGGCTCGCTTTCTTTCCAGGGCTAGCGTATTGTGTCCAGCTGTCTCGGGACTGTGTTATCTGTTCGTGCACTTTGTTTTTATTGCGCAGTTTCGGGGGCGTAATATGCGGTTTAAGATTTGTGCCATACTTGAGGCACTTTGCCTGGAAGGTTTAAGGCGTTGAGTATTACTATTTTTCTTACAGCACTCTTGGAGCTGCTACTCCTGTGTGAGGCTTTGCACGTGCCGTCTTACATTAAGGACTTTATGTCATTCAAGCTGCGGATTCCTCTGATCATGTTTTAGAGCCAGGAAATAGAATAAAAATAAATAAACAAAAATAGACATTTAAAGGAGCATTGTGGCAATGTCACACGTGTGGCCACTTCATACCTCGTAGCCAAACATTACAGGGACTGCAAAACTAAAGAACGGAAGAAAGTGATAATGAAGACTGTGAACCGCTGTACAGAGAAAGCAGTGTGATCGAAAAAATCGTGACGCTCTGACAAGAGAAATAATGGAGGCACATATGATAGCAAGTTTACAGGATGTTTTTATGAGCGCACCTTCAATAGCACTGTCACAAAAAGAAATGAAGTATCTTGATTGTGAGATTTGACACGTGCCGCTGTTCCGCCGGCGCTGGTTGCTTTCATGCATGTTTTTTTTGCGCTTTCTTTCCTTTCTTGTAGCCAGTAAGTATATAAGCTTGCTGGCCGTCCAAAAAAATTTGGTCGTCAGTCAGCGCTCTGTTGTGACTTGAGTGTTTCTTCTGTCTCGTCTTTAGCGCTGTAGATATGGAAGTTAAAAACCAACTGGCCCAGCATATTTATTTTTGAATGGCCTGCGAATTGACCGAATAAAAAATTTCTCTTGCGTACCCAAGAAAACCGACGTAGGAGCAAGCTTGCTCTATTGCCGAAAAACTTAGTCCTAAGAATTTGTATACCTCCTGAGCAGTACCAAAATCTTTCCAATACTAACTAACAACGAATGAAAGTTTGCCATGCCCATTCTTGTTTTTCAGGATGAGCTTTGCTGAGGAAATTTTTCTCGCACAGAGCAATTACCTGAAAAAAAAAATAATTATGGCGCCCCCTTCTTACTGAATAACTGTTTCTAAAACTTGAACTGGAAGCAAAAATATGTTTCTACTAGCCTTCACACGTTTCCTTCTGCTCGATCTTCCTCTCTTTCTGCCTGGAGTAATTGTCGGGGAGAGGTATTCGCTGTTTCGTAGAGAGGCGAGAGAAATCCCAAAATTGAGTTCGGGCCGCTCAAGAAAAGGAGTACTATCTGAGGAAAATGTGCAATATGCGAAAGCAAATGTGTGAAAGAGTGACCCGTTCTCTGCATAAACACCTTTGCCTCGCAGCTTTTAATGTTTATGCTCCTCGTCCTGTACTTTTGTCTTTGTTTACTTCACTACTTTCCTCCGTGAACTTACACATTGCGAGCAGGACACATACCTTGCTTATTCATACAACAGTGGAAAGCATATGTGGTTTTGCACTGCGCATCGGCAAGGAAAGACTCTAGTGAATGTAGTTTACGGTAGCGGGCAGTGAGCAGAAGATATTAAAGAATTCCTAGTCGCGTTAGCCTTATTTATAAATGCAGGCGCTTTCCTGCTACCCTCAGAGTACATCGATTCCTTACACAATGAAGGTCCTTCGGCGATTAGCAAATGAACAGATTAGAAATGTGGTTATGTTAACAGAAAAACAATGGGGCTGCAAGGAGGCAAAGTGCATTTACGACGGACTTAACAAAAGCAACTACTCATGAGAGATAACGAAAGAACAGAAAACAACGCTCAGTGCGAATTCGACAAGCGTAATGTCGAAACATAGAAGAAAAAGTGCCAAGAAGAAAAGCAAGACAAAAGTGGGGACATGGTGCACTTCAGCTAATTGTTGTTTCTATATGTGGTCACTGAAGTGCATTATTCATTTATCACAGAAACTTGACACATAGCTTTAACAGCAGATGGATGAAAACATGCGAACATTGTAATTTCGGGGCTTGCTGAATATAGTGCGTGTGCGACAAATATTGTGGAGGGTGAGTATTAGTCGAGGTACGCCGCCGACTAAACTCTGCTGGCATCACTGAGACTAACAACGAATAAGGTGTTAGAAAAACAGTTTGTTTTGTGCCTTTGAATTCAAATGGCTAGAATATGATTGTGCGCACTGTCTCGCGTTTGTTAGTAGTAACGAGTCTCATTTCAAAAAAGCACTAGTGTTCCTACACACTTTCGTCTCTTTTGTGGAAGAAGTCTGCACTCTAGGCCGCTACAGACTGCATAGTTACCGCTTTCTAGACACTGATGAATGAGGAATCTGCACGAGTGTTAAATTTAACTGAGTGTGCTGTTCCTGTATAAACACTTATATGAGTAGTTGTAAAAGGGCTGTCTCGAGCATCCAGCTACTATGTCTCTGTACTTAGACTGCTGTGTCATGCGGCACTGCACTAAAATTAATAGCAGTGCTGTTGACAGCTTAGAGCTCCCAGTTTTGAAACTAAATATATAATATATCAGGAAGAATGTTTCATGGGTGACAAATTATGTTGTGCTAAGAAGAGGAGGTTCTATGCATGGACATAGTTCCAGTTGGATAAAGGAGTTTGTTAATACATAATACCCGCCTGTAATTTCACTATTTCTCTCTGTACACTAATGTCCAGAAATTTTTGTTTGCCCGAGTCGCTGCTTAACGAACGTCACGAAATTAAAACTGTTTCTGCGCTATTGTCCTTTATGGTGGACAGAAAAAGTGAATACTATTATTCTTCAAAACCGTACGCCTTGCCGGGAAGACTCCACCGACTTCTTCGTAATGAAAATTATTGGCTTTGTACCCTTGAGTATACTTCTGACGAAACCATGTTCGCGACATTTGTCTCCCTTATTTAGAAATAATCTCTTTATTAAAAGTTTTTGAAAGAGTAATCCTTCCTTTAAACCTATCTTCACTTCCTCCCACCTCAACACACATATAGTTTCACAAAATAATACCGGATTTGGAATTTTTTCTAGTTTTTTATGTTCACTGTGTAAAAAAACTGGTATATAGAACAAATTTGCCATACGTGCTGGAAATAGTTGCCTATTTTCAAGATAAAGAAAACCGATCCTCACTCTCAAGCTCAAAATGGTGCCTATGTTCAAGCTGCAGGTGAACAATGGCAAAACTAGTTGCGGATCATCAGCCAGCTTCCTTGAGAGAGAATGGCTCATAATAAACTTACTTGGCTTTGAATTGCTTCCCTTGCATATTTTTGCCTGGGGACAAAGACAAAAAATATCGCAAGCGGGGATAGGCGGACGAAGGTAGAAAACTAGCTTGTGATTGAAAAAAATTTTATTCACAAGTAGACATTCACAAGTCGACATGGCGCTAAGCATGTAAGGCGAGCCAATTAAAGAGGCACCATAAGCATCTTTGAGCAACCAACAGGGATTGCTTGTAAGCGATTTAAGACGGGATAGCATACCTATTCACAGAAGAGTGAAACAGCAATAATCTGACACGACAAAAAAAAAGACCTTAGCGCCAGTTTGGTCTAAGGACCAGAACAGGACGATCGCTGTTAACAGAAATGAATGGGCACAACAACTGCCAGAGGCATTCTTCCTCTCCCAAGAAAAGGAGTTCTTCTGACAAGAAATTGATCAGCTCCCTTCGAGGACGGCCAAGTATTGGCCACACTGAACGGCGTCGAAAGCCACCAGTGACCGTGGTGCATCGATTGAGGCATAGACTAAAAAGACCTGCAACAATTAACAGGCGAGCAAAACGGCCGCTGGGGAAGCGGCCGCGGGAGGCAAAGCTCGAAATGCCCAGCCCACGGAATCCCGCATGAATCGCGGAAGCGTGAGACGTGTCTCACGCTTCACGCGTCTCACGGACAACACCTAGAGAGGGTCCCGTCACGGTACTGGGCAATGTCGACCTTCCAAGAAACATCAAGGAGACGCTGCAAAAGGGACCGTAGTTTTACTTCGAACCCCCAGCAGGACGTTCCGAACTGCTAGCTACGGTCTGCGCTTTGTCTGACCTTTTGTGTGCCTTACGTCGTGTCTTGTTCACGCAGTTTATACTAATTTTCTTCATTATCAACAAACTAGCCCGCCAGAACGTCCTTCTTCAGTGTGAGTACTGTCTAGTTTCTATGCAGACCAGCGCTGTATGGCCCGTGTGTCCAACAGCGGCTGTCTCGAAATGTTACATTTGCAGTAATAGAGATTATAGGTTGCTATCGTAGTTTGGTGACGCGCAATTCGACTGGAAATACAATGATCTCGCGTGCCTAATTTTCAACATTATCAGGAAAGCAATCGTCTCTAAATGTCTTTTTTGGCACTTAATTCTTCTGACATTAGTAAGCACCATCAGAGTCATTTCGACGATTATCAAGAAAACTGAAAGGTATTTCAGCTCAAAGCACGGGTGTTTGCTTCAATGAATAATTATCGGTTATAACCCTAACCCACTAGATTCCAGCGTGCAGACGGAAAGTATTCAAAAAAAGAAAGCTGGAAAGTAGCCAATGAGCAAAATGGTAGCGCGGCGAGCGGAAAAAGAAGAGTAAAGTTTATCGCTAATCTGACATATACTGATCTGAAAGGTGAACGCGTTTGAGCAGTGCTTGCTACATGAGGGAGTTTAGCAAAAAGTGAGCCGAAAAGGTGATGCCAGGTCACGGACTTGCGGAATGAAGCGACACAGGTTGTGAGCACTTAACGCAGGTGAAAACTAGCAATAATGACTATCCAATGCTTCAAACATTATGGAACGTTTTTGTACATCTCAGACAAAGAGAAAAGAAGAGACGACAAGTGGCCAGGAGTCGCAAGGGAAAGGTGAACGGCACCGTCTGCTTCTTGCACCTAGCACCAACAGTTCCCTGTCAGCTGTTTGGATGCGTTGCTCTCGATAGCGTTGGAACGCAGGCTGCTTTAGGGACACGAAAGGAAGCCTGAAATACAAGTCGTGTAGCCGCTCTTGCACCCCTGGGTTTTGCAATAAGGCTTTAAAAACAATGTTGGCAGCTTAGGTGTAGGTAGAAAGCACCGAAAATATAAAAACGAGTGTCTCAATGGCGTGGATTGCTTTTGGTGTGACAGTCTCATAGAGAAAGGTTAATGGCCTGGAAAGTTTTCTACTAAGAGGCTCACAGCAGATAAGCGAAGTTCACAGAGGCAAACATTGAAGATCACCTGTATTGTGAAGTAGAGTGGAATTGTCCGAAGTTTTTTTTTATTGTCAAATTCTGGCGCGGAGGCCCCTTTTGTTCTCATTAATGTACCGCTTTCGGTTGAATGTGCAGGTTTATAGTACTACGTTATAGTATTGTATGCTACCATTATCACAAGCGGACATTGACACAACATGGCCACGATCTACAATTCCTGTGCTTTCTTTTCTTTTTCGATATCGCCATGCACTGCAGGCACTAGAGAGGGTGTTGTTCATTTAGTGGCTATTTCTTGACCTCGAGGTTTTCTTTGAATACTTTGGTCTTCGAAACCATACAGCACCCATTCGTTTCAAGAACACAGCCTGCACAGCGGTGCCAGAAATAAAATATTCCGCGAAACCAATTAAATAAAGCCGCCGTGATTGCATTCCAAATTAGTGTCCCGTACAAGGTGCTGCGATGTGGACTAAATTAATTGCGTCATGGTGTTGCGCTGCACAAGACCGGATGTTCGAATGGCTGCTTCGGATTTTCTGCTCTCCGCAGCAATATTCTCATGAGGAACTTTCCTAAAGCCTCTTACTACTGTGCGCCTTGGAATCAATGAATGATTCTTTTCTTTTAGGCCCCATATCTATCGGAAGCAAGGAAGAGTGCAATTGATAGGAGCCTGACCCATGTATTTTTGCTTTTGTTTAACTAGTTCTAAAGATTCATAATTGAGTTACTGCGCTTTAAAGCCAGTTACTTCCCTTCAAAATTCAGAATGTGAGGCAACACTGAAGAATCTATGCGTTTACGACGGTCACGCAAATTTCTCGTGTGGAATGGGTCAGTGGAAAACGTTGCACTTCCTGAGCGCCCACAAACTTTGAAGGGGCAAGGTATGCAAGCGACTGTGCTTCGAAATTCCCTAAGAGGAGTTTATATTAAAAAAGAAGTCTACAAAAAGCAGCGATTTCGCAAGGCCTGCGGCTGATTTAGAAGCTTTCAGTATAGTACTGTTGTCGAGGCAACGCAGTCAGGTGACCCCCTACGTGTCATAGTCCGATATAGGCCGGATTAGTGGAAAGACGTGGCTATGCTTTCCTTGTGTTGTACAAAGAAAGTGTCCCAACCGAAGATTAGCAACGTGGTAGCTATGGGTATTAGGCTGCTCTTGCGCAGAGACGCTGGCGCCCTGGCGTTCTCTGTTGTTTTGACGAAAACGTTGCAATATAGCAGAAATCATGATTAAAATTATCTGCTTCACGCCAAGCCTTTTAGGGATTGTTCCGTTACGGGTAATACGCCGAAGTATGACATTCATTTAGCCCGTTTGTTTAACGCATTATATTAAGATATTTGGAGCCTAAGGCTACGTCATATTAAGTAGGATAAAAAATATCGCTCATATATGCCTCTCTTATATATGTGTTACCAGCACAGAACTTGAGGAGAAAACAATTAGAAGCAGCACATTATTCCACTGAGAAAACTCGATCTTGCAGTAGTAGCGTTTTCAAGCTAATTTTTGCGGTTGTTAATGGTTCCGGACATCTTTGGGAGAGTTCGCGGTGTGTATTCAACCTTTTTAAGCCTGATCTGTAATGTGAACTCAAACTTGGCCCAGAGAAAAGTGCGGGAATATTTTAAAACCAGTGGTTTTTATTTTTTTGGCTGCACACGAGACAGGCGCAGCAAGCGAATCCCTGAAATGCACTTGCCGTAGTTATAAGTTGACTAAAGCCTGACAAAATTAAACATGGCAGTGGCGGTGACTCAAAAGACACTGTCCTAGAACAGCAATTTCTTCCACTATTTAGGAAATTATATCACTGACGGTGCCCTCGACTTTCATGTCACTGCTGTGGTGAACTACGAAGACGAAGAAGCACGCACAATAAATACAACAGAAAAAACAGGAAAAGAAAAATATAACGTCTGGTTAAAGGAGAGAAAATTCATGTAGGAGGTGAAGTGGCTGCCCAATATTGACTAAAGGTGTTGTTATCGCTGGCCCGAACAATTCTATGTGCCTGTATTTTTGGTGCTTGCTAAAGAAACAAGCCAACAGAGAAGCGCTAGCAGTGTGTCTATTTTTTGTATCTATTTACACAGTTCATGCGGGGTAATATTTTCTATGTCGTTCATCCGCCTACTAATACTTCTAGCCCTTCATAGCTTGTCTTCTCTGTGGTCTTTTATTCTTGGGCAGAAACCGCGGGTTCATTAATCCCGGATGGCTGCCTAATTGCCTTCTTTTAACATAAGCGCTCCGGTAATGAAGCTAAGGAAAAGTGGTTCGTAGAATACACTGTGAAAAATCTCCTGAACCACTGCGGCGAACCGTTTCAAAAGTTATGATTGCAATTGCGATTTCCGTTTCAGTTAAAAGTGAGACACTTTCCAGCTGCTTTTCATTCAGGCAGCTAGCGAAAAGTTTCTGATTTCGATTCACGGCGCAATCACTGTAAGGGCGGAGAGGATTGCGCTTCTTTTCGGACGCAGCTGCGGCAATCTTTAGATGACTTTTGTATTAAGGAGAATCATTTGCTGTAAAAATATTGACAGAGCTGGTGGAAAGCATTCGGTTCGATCTTTTTTTAACAGGGGAAACAGCAAACTTATTTTCTAACTTAATGATTCTATTTCAAGCCCAACTTTCATTCGCATCGCTTTTATAGGTGAGGAAACTTTATTTTAAAGGAACAGTTATAAAGATATTCATGGGAATGATCTAGCTTTTTGATGCTTAGCAAAATCTTGCTTTTAATGCTTGTGCTACCCTCGCACCCAGTAGTTAAGACTGTTTTAGAAAACCAGTGCAGTGCGTTTTCAACAATAAAAACATGAAACTACTAGAATCCCAAAGAACGATCTGCGGATGTGTTTATTGTTCTGGTGCGATAATAAGATATGGGCAAAAAGCGTATTCATAAGCATCTGTGCTTTGAAAAAATACACTTCTCTAGAATTTATTTACGTGTTGTGATGAATTTTCCTACAATTATCGTATTGTTATCAAATTATTTTCCTAATGCCATATCATGTCACGTCGGAAGGGTACTGCTATCTGTATTAGATAAAGAAGCCTTGAAAACCAGAAGGCTCCTTATTTACTTATCACATTCTATTTGCATCTCACGTTGGGCAACTATCTGCAAGCCTAATCTCAAGCATGTTCATTACACTCAGGAAGAGTGCATTCAAAGAACACAGTGTTAAAGGTAGCTATAAAAAAAGAAGGGTTCTTTAAACTCAAGAGATTTTAACTGTGAACATAGGCGCCAACTCCACATTTGGAAAGCATGCAAGTTTTCTTGCATGCGAGCTAGGGTTGTGGAAAGCCCGCGAACACTGAAGCTCCGACTGTATTTAAATGGCCTCCTTCCCGGGTGTACTCGGTGCCTGCATGCTCGGAGAGCCGACGTGCCTAAGTCGTGATTTCCGTGCTTGCTCATCCTCGTAGTTTCGTATACAGGCGCTCGTGTGTACCTAGGAGAAGGCAAACAGGCCGCCTTGTTTGCGACGTGCTGCTGCAGTGTCGTGCCAATCTACTGTGTTCCTCCTTAGAAGCGTGGATTCTTTTCAAACGAGAACGGCGTTAAACTCACACAGCTTTATTCGCAATGTGAGGCGAAGGCTCATCATGCCACTGTAATTTACACAGCTAGGAGGCTCGTACAAGATTACACAGAGCCTGAACAGCTATAGGGGGGGGCTTGACGTGAGGCTGTTCTCCAGCATCTCTAAAATTCATAAGTAAAGTTAAGCAGTCACTCTCATTCTCAGCCATGAGGTCATTATGTTCGCAAAAAGATTGTGTCTTCAGAACTGTTCTCAATTTTCGCGTCCCTCATGCGAGGGACGCGAAGTTCCCCTTACTCAGGGGAACTTCGTGAGAAGCACGAGTGCGAAGATGTACGTGATTCTTAATACTGACAAATTCAAGTAGCAAATAAAGACATCTTCTTTAGGATCAAGCATTTAAATAAATTGTCAGAAAAAAGTGTGCTGATCTCCATCTTTTTGTTCCCTTTCAATAACAGTTTTCTTTTTACCTGCTTTGCGTGTTTGATGAATCACAGAACTGCGGCGTTCTGTTTTCCGAACTGAAAACAGTGTTATTTACAATTATCGTGAAGATATATTTCGTTACTGTGAGGGTTTTAACACCAAATTTGGGTTACTGCATGACGAAATCGCGTATAAGGTAAACTATTCCAAATGATTGCGATCAGATGGGCTTAAGGCGAGCTTGCAAACGGTTTTTAGTTGAAAAAGTTCTTCGGTTGTCTCTGAATGATTGTCCAGGTTTTATAGTAATACGAAGTCCACATGCCAGCCTGAAAAGTGCTGTTGGTTGTTTAGAAGTTATTACACATTCGTTGTAGTATGGACTGACATAAAGATGACCCCCTACTAATAAGACGAAGTAACTCCTAAAAGACATGTCTTTTGGTTCTTTGGCAATTGGAAACGCATTGAGTGCTAGCTTTCGCTGGGTTACGATGAATTGGTGGCTACCAACAGTTGAACAGTTGACTAGAAATTGAAAGAAACTAAGAACTTATAACAGAGAACACACGATGCAGTCTCGACATCAGAGGAAGAAATAAAAAAAAAATGTATTGATTCGAACAGTGTCGACCGCCTAATGATTGGATTTGACTCCCGTGTCTTTTAAAATATCTGGGCTTCCACGACATCAATTCAACAATTTTTTTTTTGGCGCCAACGTTTAGTGACCAGTCGTATGAAAAACAATAATGCACATCTCGCCCGCCCATTAACGACGCTGACATTGCGGGTGGACTTGGTGGCCGGGATAATCCAAGCCCCTACCCACGAGGCCAATCGAAACTAGGAAGGGTAATAGTGACATCTCGAAACAAGAAAAAAGAGGCAGCGCGCAGTTAGCGCGGGAAAGAAAAAGGGAAGGGCACCTTATTTTCTCTTTCTCCATGGCGCCATTTCTCCTCGTTGATGGAGCCGTATCCCACAACAGCCTGATTTTCTTGTCGAGCATGAGAAAGTAGCCTGAACTGTGCGCCTTTCCCGCCCGCTCGCTTTCAGCCGGTGGCTCCCTGTGATCTCGTTTCGATGACTGCCTTCACTGCGCGAGCGTAGATCTCCCTGGGATTGGTCCGACGCACTTTTTGAATCTCTTTGCGTTGCTGCTCCTAAAAATGCAGCGTGCTAGTGCTATTGAAATGCGCAGTTCTAAAGCCTTTTTTTTTCTTTCATGATTTGCAAGACTTTGTTATGTGCCCCTCAATTGCACTGTTGGGTTTCCTTCCTTAAGACACAAGACGGACTGTGCTAGCTCGCACTGAGACAATAAAAACTAGAGGCAGGGAGACTATAGCGCAGAAATGCACAGAAGCCAGCGAACACTTTCAAATGGCTGCTCAGCTCGAAGAAATATAACCATCTCCAAAGCATGAAGACGTATAAGCATACGAAAAAGAGCTAATTTCATGAAGACCATAAATGTTTGTGGTTTCTTCTTTTCTTCCTTTTTACATAGATGTGCCTCCTTCCCTGCTTTTCGCGTACAAAAATAATGGCCGTAAAAAACTTAATTGCGCGAGTTGATCTGCCGGGATCGCATGCCTAGACGGAGTAGGAGAGTGCGGTAGCTGAAAAGTAAAGTTGGGTCTGGAGTACCAGGCATAGAATCTGCATTAAGTGACCGGGATTGCGGTTCTTTGCATGTTATCCTGTGCGAAAGAACACATTGTTCGCCGTGATCTCACTGCAGTTACACTGATTTCTTCGATAGTAATCTAAATGAAAAATGATATTGGGGACAGGCAAGCCTTTCAATAAATGCGGCCTGTCGAATTCAGCTTTTTTTCTTTCTTCAATTTCCACGCACTTTATAGGAAGCGTTCTGCTCAATCCCAGTGTGCTTCTGTGCGTTGTGCAACAGCAGTATTAACTACGAAAATAAAACAGGAAAGAAGGAGCCATGGCTGGCAAACCTTCAGGTGAACTGGAGATGATTTTTTCATAGTAAAAATGCAACCTTTGTGATAGAGGGCTGTGACAATAATAAATTGAATTCCGTTCAAAATTGCACACTATGTCATAAACAATAATACTGACCTCCGGCGGTAGAAACCGCAGAATTTATTCCGTAAAGAGGAACGTTTCACAGTTCTTATGAGTTGCTATATAACGATAGCACATGTTATATGTTCTTCATGTGCGGCGCTGTGATGAAGATCGCTCTATAGAGGCATCGGGCAGTTAAAGTTTATTGGAAAACGGTCGCAATTCGGACTGCTCGTATCGACATGGGACGCAACTGAGTAGTCGTAGCTGAGAAATATAGGGCACCATGCCCGTCCATGTCTCCGCTTTTCCGAGTATACAGACCAATAAGACCTGAAAGAAGGACCGAGAGAAAATTGAGGGGGTACTTAAGCTCAGTCTTGAGGGTAGAACGTGACAGACTTATTGGGTCGCTTCAGGAGCCTGGGTCTTCTTTGCATATCACTTCGCAGGCACGGGCACTGTTCTTCAATGTACATGGTATTTTTTTATCATTTAATTACAAAATACACACAATACCCGCATACAAACCTGCCCGGCTCACGGCCCTGCCCGGCTCAATGTCATGACTCAACGATTTCTCCTTAAGCCGAAGTTGTTTTCTTTCTACAGAGGCTATACGCAATCGTGGTAAAATGACCTAACTACCGTATAGTCCAGTGAGAAATTGTGTACTGACGTCATTGCGTTGCACCGTGTGGTCGTTGTATGGCGCTTGAATCACAGTGCCAGGTCATGGGGTTGTGATGTAGTGTCCCTCTCGACCAGTGAAAAATTGTCGTCCCACAGACAGCGGGCTTCGTTTCGCACGGGTAGCCTAATGATATCGCATTAAAATGACATCGCACGAATACTGTTTTTGTATAAAATTTAATTGAAGCATTCAACGAAGCGATGACAACAGTTAGGAAAGGCTTCTTAATCGTCCTCGGGATGCGGGATTGCTCAGTCGCAGCCGTTATGTGCTCGCCAGCAAAAGCTCGAAGGTAAAAAGCCATAGTGTTTCTGAGGAAGTCGCGCAAGGCTATGGTAATTATCGGAATCCCATTCCATGCTCCCTCCGCTGAGGCATAATGTTTGCAACGCCTGCTGCAACTTTCAAGCCGTTCAGTGATTCACGGTTAGTGGAGCGACAGCAGAGAACGTGGTTGGTGCAGAGATCATGTATATCGTGCGGCAAATCAAATAATTTTTTAGAAACGCAGAAGCAGGCAAGAGCAGCTTGTTGAGAGATATATACTATTCTGCCTGTCGAAACTACACATTTAATTTCTTTTTTCTATATCACACAGATTCAGTGTATTAGCAACGTATCAAAACATTTTTTTTGAAACATATCTGCGTAAGCTACTCAAAGGAAAATGACCAAATACTAAACTATGTTGAGGGTGAAATCAAAATAGGCTCCAAAATAGTCATAAATGAAATAAATCTCCAACTTTTTGTCCCCTATGCACAAAAAAAATGAAGATATATGCGTGTTCAGAAAGAACCGCAATACATAGGATGAAGTATATTTTTCTTAATATCTGCTTGCTTTATATTTGTTCCCATCGTCAAAAGTTGCCATCTCTACGCTGAGGAATTGCTGACAAATCTAATCGATTTTCAAGCTCAAACGCATACTTTTCATGTTCTTGGGAACCTGACAATCATTGCCTACAGCTAACTTGTCAGAACGCCGATGGGGAAATCATGTGGCAGCTTTCTTGGGTCTAGCACTGAACTCGGCCATGCTTATAGACTAAACCTCACTAGGTTACTCGGTTTCTTAAAGTACCTATACTTTTCGTGCAGTAAATTTCACAATAAAGGAGCTGAAAAATTTTGGGGAGCGGTAAATGGAAGCCATTTTTCATATCTGGTAAATCTGGATTTGAGAGGCCTTATTGATTTTTAAAAAAGAAGGAAAGATGCTTAGCAATATTTTTCTCACAAAGCAAGGAATGCGGTCAGCACACAGCCCGCACGCGTCATGGAAGTGCGAAGCATTCTGTCGTTTTAACAACTAAACTGGCAGTAAGGGAACGGCACCTATAATTTCGAGGCCTGCTACTTCAGAAAAGCAGAAAGGTAAACGAACTTTAATTTTAACGTTCCATTTGGCATTGAGGTCGCGTTGCAGGACTCCAGATAAGTTTTGACCACCTGAGTAGTTAATACGCTTTCTTATTCCCCTCCACCAAAACTCGATCGCCCAGATTACAATTCTAGCCCACGACCTTCGCCTCAGCAGGTCATCGCCATGCCTCCAGAGCCAGCGCGCGCGCGCACACACACACACACACACACACACACACACACACACACACACACACACACACACACACACACACACACACACACACACACACACACACACACACACACACACACACACACACACACACACACACACACACACACACACACACACACACACACACACACACACACACACACACACACACACACACACACACACACACACACACACACACACACACACACACACACACACACACACACACACACACACACACACACACACACACACACACACACACACACACACACACACACACACACACACACACACACACACACACACACACACACACACACACACACACACACACACACACACACACACACACACACACACACACACACACACACACACACACACACACACACACACACACACACACACACACACACACACACACACACACACACACACACACACACACACACACACACACACACACACACACACACACACACACACACACACACACACACACACACACACACACACACACACACACACACACACACACACACACACACACACACACACACACACACCACACACACACACACACACACACACACACACACACACACCACACACACACACACACACACACACACACACACACACACACACACACACACACACACACACACACACACACACACACACACACACACACACACACACACACACACACACACACACACACACACACACACACACACACACACACACACACACACACACACACACACACACACACACACACACACACACACACACACACACACACACACACACACACGTGTAGATTCTTTTTTATCCTTATTCAAATGAAAATGTCGAGTCAGAAACCAAACTTTATAAGGTTATCATTTTTAAAGGGGAGGTTGATAATTTTGGGTTTCAGAAGTTTGAGGAAACAACTTTTATCATACGGTAAGCGCAGAGATAAAGCGTCGCTTTAGCTTGGACCGTCAGCTGACATCCTTCATTACACCTACCTGTGCCTTATGGAGCTTTATGGAAAGGAAAAAAAATTGAACCAGGATATTCTCTGTGCAACTCATCTAATAAGAAAGCTGCGGAAAATAAAATGTAGTTTTCTCAACTTCACTAATAATATTGGTCATTGATATCGAGTTTTATGCAGGAAGGTATGATTTTTTCTTGCCAGCTCTTCTGTTGTTGAAAATTGAAAATTGATTTTTGAGGAAAAGAAATGGTGCAGTCATTGTCTCACATATATCGGTGGACACCTGAACCGGGCCTTAAGGGAAAGGAGGAAGGTGGGAGTGAAAGAAGAAAAGAGATAGAGGTGCCGTAGTGTAGGGCTCCAGAATAGTTTCGACTACCTGAAGATCTTTAACGTGCACTGACATTGCACAGCACACACACACACATTGCTTTTGCTTCCTTTTGAACTGCATATTTACTTCCTTCTTCGTGCAGTCTAGGCCACCACAGCTTAAATGTTTCTACTATTAACCGCTCAGGTCAGCGCTTCAAGAAGTGATGGACGCATTGACGAAAAATGTCCATCTTCTTTAATAAATAGCTTGCCTAGAGTGATTCACCTCAATGTATGTTTATCCTCGCGAGGCACAAGTATGTAGAAAACGTTTCTATTAAATTCATGCTTTGGACACGGGACTGTTATTGTGTCCAAATGAAAGCTTCGTAAAACCACTTCATTCAAATATACTTCTCGAATGCATCAATTTCAAACCTCTGGAAATTATTTTACTGCGTGAAACGTACTGTTTAGTTCACAGTATCGCTAAGTAGCCTTTACTCACTGCTTGCAAATACATTTTCAGCAATCTTTAGCTGGCAATAATTCGCCGCAGTGGCTGAGTGATTGTTTTGTGCTCGGCTGCTGACCCGAATAACGCGGGTTCATGTCCGACGGCGGCGGTTGCATTTTGTCCCGCCGCGGTGGTTCAGTGGTTAGGGCGCTCGGTTACTGAGCTGGAGTACCCGGGTGCGAGCCCGACCGCGGCGGCCGAGTTTCGATGAAGACGAAACGCAAAGGGTGCCCGTGTGCTCTGTGACGTCAGTGCACGTTAAAGATCCAACAGGTGGTCGAAATTATGCCAAGCCCTCCACTACGGCACCTCTTTCTTCCTTCCTTCTTTCACTCTCATCTTCCTCCCTTCTCTTACAGCGTGGTTCAGGTGTCCCCCTATATGTGAGACAGATACTGCGCCATTTTTTTTCCTCGAAACCAATTTTCATTTTTTTGCATTTTTATGATGGCAAAATGTTGCAAGACCGTGTACTGTGCGACCTCAACGCACGCTAAAGAACCCCACGTGGTCGGATTTATCCAGAGCCTTTAATTACGGCGTTGCTCACAACTTCAGTTGCTTTGGCGTCTTAAACCAGATAATCTAAAAAACCAAAAACTCACTGAGGTGCCTCAGGACAAAGGTAAATCGCACCGCCTTAGTATGCTAAAACTTGTCCCTCCTTTCTATCTTTGAATGACGTATAGCGATAGGAATATTCATAGTGACGTAATCTCTCTGTTTCTGTAATGATGCACTTTTCTAATACTTGCAAGGAAGGAGTTTATTCATGCGGAGCGTTAAGTTGGGTTGCACTTTATAGCGCATAAGCTAGTGAGGCTGTCACGCCCAATGCACAAAATTAGATGTGATTGTGTTAGAGATAGAAACTGCGGCGTGGATATGAGCCTCACGTTCCAGAAAAGGAGTTCTGTTGACGTTGCTGCTAAAAGACCTCAAGCCACACTGCTATGTTTTTGAAACCTCATAAAGCTTCACACCTTTGTCTCCCAATGCGAATTCCTGTCAGCGTTCAATATTCAATGAGTTAATAAAATTATCGATTGCCGAAATGTTCTTTACTGCCCGAACTTTCTTTTTGTCTATGAGGGAAGACCTTTTTCACAGAACGCTCAGAATGCTGCTTTTACAAATCTTCTATTCACTATACCGCGTACTTCCTTGCATGCCCCAAGTGAAAAGTGGGTTATTTAGTGTTACCAATTAAGCCTATTTGCCTTAATTGTGAGCCACATTAGTGGGGCTTCCTCAGTCCCTCATTACACCACGTTTGCTACGATCGAAGAAATAGGGGGGGAGGGGGGGGGGGGAGTGAACGGAATGTCAGGATGGCACGTTTGCCGGGGGCTAATTTAAGGGCGCAGATTATGGAGCTATAGAGGCGCTGATAGACGATAATCTCACTTAAGTAGCTTAATGAGCCTTTCCTGCCTTACGAAGAAAAAAAGAAGGATCAGGGTTGGGAATGCCTCTCAGCTCTCTATTGGGCTCTGATGTTTGCTGAAGTTTGCAAGACTCCTGTCTCCCCGGAAGTGTGCTACACCTTTTTTCAATGAGAAGTTGAGGGGCTGGGAGGGAGAGGGGTAGAAGGGGAGGACACCGCAGAGGCGACGGCAATCTTTCACCGCTCAAACGCAGGCGCGACGCTAATTTTGTGCTCTAGACTGCGCAAAACTGGGCTGCGGCAGCTCGACTTCCGAGCGAGATTCCTCATGGCTAACTAAAGCCGTCGACTTGCCCCTGTCAGGTTCAGGACGCTTCTAAGTCTTCGCACTGACGGTTGCTTAGAATAGGTACCTTCAGGAATGCTTTAAAGTAATGATTTGAAGAAAGCCGTAGATGTGGAAAAATTGTATTTTGCTTTTGTGTATCTGGTGGGACAATATGGTCATTTTAAAAATGTGGTAAATGCGTATCGCATGTTCTCCCAGCTATTTCCGCTCATTTTGCGGCACGTTTTCAACGGGTGCCTATATTACACACGAGAACACACCCACTAAGTTAGCATGAAATAACGACAAGACACAAAACACCACATCAATAGGGAGCGCTACGAGGGATTGACGACGCAACACAAAAGGGCTTTCCTATGGCGGCCACAGCACGTTTAGGTTGCCGCACTGTACGGTTAAAAGTGTTCTAAGTTGGCTGAACACGTCGATAAGGTCGAAAAATATTGTCAAATACTGCAGGAAAGGGGTGTGGGAGTCGAATCGCGTTTATCATTTGCGAGTTACCCGGCTGATGGCAGCGGGCCATCAAGCTGCGAGATGACCGGATGGATGGAATGGAAGGTAGGTACGTCCCCTTTGAAACGGGGTGATGGCAGTTGCCAACCATGCTCAGCTTTTTTTTTCAATTATTTTTGTTTAACTGTGTTATAAGTTATGAAAATTCGCCATTTTTTTTTCAATACGTCTTCCTACACTTTTAACCTCATGTCACCTCTCTGCTTTTGAGTCATTATTCTTCCAATCGCTTTTTGCTAATTTCCATCGCAGATTTATTTACATGACTATCATTTTCTCTAAAAACACTAGGGCCTCAGTAAGAGTGACTGTGCCTGCATAGACATCGGGATGGATACCATCACATTTAGTATGAGGTGTTCTATTGCTTCTACAGATTTACTACACACAACGCCTGTGCCATCTTCGTTAAATTTCTTTTTATAGCTGCGCGTTCTAAGACACCCTGACCTAGCTTCAAAGAGGAGGGCACTGCCTCTTGAGTTATCATAAAACGCTTCCTTCCTGATCTGCTGTTTCCAGTATGGATATAGTTCTACAGTATGATTCTTTTTCATTGAATTTATTGAATTTTTACCTTATGCGTTTTTAACCTGTTGTTTAATGCTCAGTCCTTCTCCGGCCTCGTGTCTCGCAGACTTACTCGTTAGCTTCCTAGTTCTTCTCCGCCATTTTGAGTCAACGCTCTTGCTGTATAGGTATTTAAATACTTTAGCTGCCTACCTGTTATCTCGTCCAATTGCCTCAGCCTTTGTTCATATAGTACTTTACTCTGAGCTTCCCGTGCTTCGAATGATGCCCAGCCCGTATACCCCTGTACTGCCTCGTTTGTGGTTCTCCTGTGGGCACCTATTGCTTATCTTCAGACAGCTCTCTGATTTACTTCTAATCCCGACTGAACTTCTGCCCTTAAGCACAGAACCGCATTCCCGAAAGTAAGCCCCGGCACCATTATTCCTTTCCAAATACCTCTTAGTACTTCATAGCTGTTGTACCCCCACAATGCCGTATGTTTCATTATCCCGGCATCTCTTCATCCTGTTGATATGAGAGACTGCTCGTGCTTTTCCGTGTACATCTGCCCTTCGTTTACCCATACCCCGAGATATTTGTATTCGGCCACTCGGGGTATTTCATGGCGTTGTATTGTAAGGTCCTGATCCCTTGTATCGTTGAAAATCATCACACCGGACGTAGCTGCGCTTAAACTGAAACCTAGACTGTCTCCTTCATCTCCACCGCAATTAACCAGAGTTTGCAAATTTTCCTGGCTATCTGCTAACAGTAAAATATTGTTCGCATACATTAAACCCAGTATTCGTTGCTCAGCAACATTTCCGCCTAATGTGTATGACAGATAATAACCTAGATTGCTTCCTTGTAGCCTTCTTTCCATACTTATCATATAAAGCATGAACAGCAGCGGTGACAACCTTGCCTTAATCCTTTGTGTTTTTCGACAATTGTCGTACTCTTAATTCCTTCTCATGTTATTTCAACTTTATTTTCTCTTGAAGACAAAATACAGCGCGAACAGAGACGATGGACGAAGAAGAGGTGCACAACACAAGCGCTGTCTTGCAACTAAAATTTTGTTCAGGAGGAAACACAAATAAAACCGACCGAAAAAAATGGCGAAGTCAACAATCACATGAGGAATCACCACAAGGAACAACTCAAAAACTGAAAGGATAGCGCGGAGCGCCCTCTTCTATGACACATGGCAAATCAAGTATTGTCTGGGAACCGTATCTTCGCATCAAATAATGTGACAGAGGGTTGGCTTATGCACGCGCTAATTTTCTTCTTTATGAAACACGCTTCCATATTCTCTCTGGTACGCTGGTCCCGGTGCCGGTACAGTACAGTATTTTCTCGATATATTTGCTGTCGAAAATCAGTTACCTCATGACCGATACCTTCATGTTCCACAGGAGTTCCCTGTTCAGGTTGTCGTATGCACCGATTATGTCTAGGAAGGCTAAATACAGGAGTCTGTTTTCCGCCTTAGCTATTTCGATGCACTAGATAAGCACGAACAGCTAGGCTATCATCTAAGCGCCAACCACTTCTGAACCCGTTCTGAAGTTCTCCGAGTATTCTATTACTTTCTACCCATGACTGCATTTTCAATTTTACCGACTGCATCGCCAGCCTGTATGTAACTGATGTTATCGTAATCGGTCGGAAGGATCTTATGTTCGTCTTATTGCCTTTTCCTTTATGAATCAAATTCATTTTACTCTGTTTCCAGCTGTGCGAAATTTGCTGATTCGTTATAACTGCCTCCAATGCTTTTATCAGCGTTTACTTGCCTCTTTGGCCAAGTTCATTAATTAACTTGATTGGAATTTCTTCTATCCCTGCGGACGTGCACTTTGGAATATTCCCTGCCGCCTTTTTTAAGTTAGGATAAGTTGGCTCTACGCTGTTTTCTATGGCGCTATCCTGTGTTGCTCCCTCATTTGGGGCGATTACGCTATTGTCTTTCCTAAATGACTCAGCTATAACTGATGAAATGTAGTTCACAGCGTCATCTCCCTCTAATTTTCCTTCGGCATCGTGAATCTGTTCCTGCTTTCCGTAATTCGCTTTGCCCAGCCAGCTTATATGGTTCAAGAATTTTCTTGACCTCCCTTTAGTTGCATTCCGAACTTCAGCCAGCCAGCGATCAAAGGACTGCTTTATTTTAGCCTGGATGAGGGCCTGCACTTGCTGTTTATTTTGTCGATAAGATTCCCATTTTCGGCCTATTTCCTCTTCAGATAACTGCGCTCTGTTTGCTTCTCTGTGTTCCCGTAATGCCAACCGTCGTTGTTCGATGGCCTCCCTAATTTCCTTATTCCACCAACTTCGTGGCTTCCTCTTTCCTCTCCAGTCGTTTACTCCTTTTACGTCTTTAATTTTTGTTAATGAGTAGTTCTAACTGATTATAATCCCACTTTTCCATGGGATGTTTCTCTATTGCTTCCTCTATGACGGCCGCTATTAGGGCGATTTGTTCGTCATTTAAGATTTCGTACTCTTTTTCACTTCCCTGCATTTCTATTTTGAGCAAGGCTCCAAACTGTAGACTAATACGCTTATGATCACTTCCAAGGCTGTACTTCCCCTCTTCGTCTATCTACCAAAATCACAATGCTGCCGCGTTCCAAGGACAGAAGTGGGTGGTGGCGTGGCATTCCCTTGATTAAAAAATACCTGGGCAGACCCTATTCATAATTAATGGTTCCTAGCTATTATGACGTGGACGATAATGATGATAATGATGATGAGTTTTCCTGGCGCAAGGGGATCTTTGGCCAAAAAGGGCCGTGGCACAAGCATATTCCTTGCAATTTGAGGAATTAGAGACATTTTCCGCTCATTCCATCCTAGATTAGTCGAGCATCAGGCCAGGCGAAAGCTTGTACCCATTGCATCAGCGGCGTATACCCGGCGGCACTGGAGCTCGAACCCAACAGCTAGAGCATGCGAGATGGATCCTCAAAGCATTGGGACATCGCTGCTGTTACTAATTATCATAACCAGTCCGAGAATGTTCTACGCGAGACCTACGACTGCTAAATGTCCACCCATGCTCTCGATCAGAAAGCCGACATTTCATAGCTCCATCATCTGGTGAGACCCCGGCACCACTTCAAATTCTTTAGCAAGCTTATGCTTTGCAACACAAGTATGTTGCGCGCGATTGTTATTCGCAGAGGGCGCAATCGCTGCTGGGAATCTCTTGTCTTGGTACTTCCGTGCATTCTGTGCAAGTGCAACTCATGTTGGTCAAATGTTTAGGCGAAGCCCCCAAGGTAGAGTAAATTTGTAATAAGAGAGTAATTACTCATTGGCATCCGCTCAAGCGCAGCCAACGGCTTTAAAGGAAAGCTAAACAGCTTTCTCAGAAACGTCGCAGTTAAAGAAAAATTCGGGTTCGAACCCCGCACCAGGACGAATTTTTCTATAACGGCGAAGTTTCTGAGAAAGCTGTGTAGCTTTCCTTTGTAGCCGTATGGCTACACTTGGGTGGATGCCAATGAGTAATTACTCTCTTATTACAAGGGCAACTTGTGATTCAATCTTTAACATAAATTTCACCTTGCAACATGTTTTACGTGGCATGCGTCTAATCACTCCTTCTCTTTATTTCTACTCTAATCACTGGATGCGGTACTGTCAATGTACTTCTTGGTCCAGACCACCGTCTCGTGTTCTGACATTTACCGAGATGTATTTACTGCTAATAACATGTCAGCGCTAGAAAAATCCGGCTGTTGTGACCGAAGATCAGGCACATAATGGTCTGATGTCTTTGATGGATTCTGACCTTTCGGCCAGCGAAACAGAAGCCATCGAATACAGCGGACTGATATTCTGGAGCTTAGAAGAGAGTGGCCTACAAGCTGGGGATCCTGCCGATCAACGCAACAAGAATGTCACTACAGAATGAAAGAGCCGAAAGCGACGAGAGGAGAGACAAGACGACAGGCAGCGCCGCCTAGCAGTTGAGGCTGCGTACAGGAAACGCAAACTCCATGCGGATCGTCAAGCACCATCTCTAGAATCGCAATGATCGCCTGTGAATTTTTGTTTTTGCGTATGGTAACCGTGGAAGCACAGAACTAAGCTCCCACAACATTCAGAAGTTTTTTGTGTGTGTGCGTTAGCACGAATAATTATAGTAAGAAACATTACACATCTCCTTCGGGAAGAGCAGTCAGAAAAAAAAATTGTAATGCTAAGCCTATTGGCTTTCCGCAATATTCAGCGAAAGCTGTTATACAGGTAGCTATGGTTTAGGATTTTAGCCCCAAATTTGGCACTGGAATTCACGTCGTCAACGGTAAGAGAAAGCCTAGCCATGCTGATGCGAATGAATAAACCGCTATCTGACCCCACGTCGCCTCTCCCCCTCCCTTTCTCCTGTCTCTCGCACTTACGCTCTACCTCCTCTCCCGAAAACACGGAGAGGGTGAATTCCTTCTCACCACTTTGCCACTTGGCGTGGTTGGGAGGTGGCAGATTAATATTGTCCTTTCAATCATTTGCAATAAATAAACTACCACCAATAAATAAATTCAGTTGTTCGATTACTAAGTTAAAATAAATTAGATCGCAAGTAACTAAGGTCTTATGGCTGACGCTGTATATTCCAAGGTATAATGCAGGCTGTAATTGCTCTCGCTGTAAAAATTGAACCTGTTGAGCACTGATAAGCTATAAAAACATCTGGGTGTGTAGAAAAAATAATACGGCTTCACTGCCGCCGTTTCGATCATGAATGTCAGCCCTCTAACTGAAGCGTAGCTCAGAAACAAATTTGAACATGCTAGTTGCTGTTTTCCTCGTGGAAGAAGAATCTTCTAATTAAAAATCAGAAAATATGAGTTGCATTCACGCTATCTAACGCTGAGCCGCTCCAGATACCCTAACTGGTGTGTTTTCTACTGCAGCATTATACTCCCCTCTTTTATTGCTTCAGGCTTTACTTTTCATGAAGCGAACATCATTATTATTTTCTGAGAACTCAGTGTGAAGCAATTCTCCCGAGAATTCTATATCGTCTTTTGCGACTACTCAAGGCGGCTCGTAAGTAACCCTTTTCTCATACTCTGCAGCCTGCCATGTGCGCGTAGTTTCATTTTGGTGACGAGGTCACACCGGGCACGAGATTTATTGCTACTTGCTGTCGAGGATATAGAAGAAACGCAGTGCTCCACCACGACAGCGAAAATTTTCCTTGCATATTGGCCGCTTTCGCAAAGGCGCCCTGCTAGAATGCGAGACAATTTTAAAGAGAATCGAAACTTCTCTCCCGTTGTTCGCATTTGTCATGGAGGGACGTGGTATTAAACTGCTTACTCCGAAAAGCATTGTTGTTTGCGACCCACTTTCTCCAATTGCTGTTACCCAGGGCCACAAACACGCAGAGACTCTAGATCACTTTGGAAACGCTACTATTTCTTTTCTTACGACAAATTCTGCCTCTTAACTATTTGGAATTTCCCCCGTCTTTCGACGTTTCGTGTAAAGCGACTTTATGGCGAGTAAAGACAATGGTAGGCGAAATGGAACAGGGGCATTTGTTATGACCTCGGGGTTATCTGGCTACATTTGAAACGTCCTGGATATTTGTGAGAGCTCCGGACTTTCTTCTCCAACGCCAAATGAGATGCAAGTGCTTCGAATCGGTCGACTGAAATTGTCATTTTAATAATGTGCAGATATGATTTAGTCCGCAGACTGATTAAATACAGTATGGAAAATGTAAACTAAATAGACTCTATAGCTTTTACTTGAAACTGTATCATCTACCCGTCCTTCCTCCAGCCCATATTTGTTTTGATTATTTTGTTTCCTCCCTTCCCCAACGTACACCGAAATATCGCTAGAAAGCTTGGACAAAGATTTATTTATGTGCACTGCGGTGTCTGATATTCTTGCATAAACTGTACGTGAAGCCCACAGAATGCTAGGCGCTGTGGTTAATTAGGTCGCCAACGCGTTAAAAACGTGTCATGAAATGCATATGTTATTAAGCCATATTAGCACAGCCACAGAAAAAATCTACCTGCATTACTTCATTTATTTCCACAACCTTTGTATATTGCACAGTTGGGCGGAGCGGTAAGCTTGAGCACCCATGCACAAACACACCACTTCGGACCAAGCGTCATAGATTGCTCTTCATGAATGGAACATAAGGATGACTACTGCAAGGTAGCTTAAACAATAAGAACGGTCTTCTATTTCAAACCCTCGCCTGCGAAGATCGATAACATGCCCACAGGAGTGGTCATGCTTCCATCCTTCCTCACCAAACGCGCCATCATAAATATTCCTCGGGCCGTTAAAAAATAAAATTTTTTTGCTAAGATTCAACCGAATAAAAGAAATATAGCTTATCTCGCGTCAGACTCTGTGCGAACATCAGATGCATTGAAAGGCAGGTGTAATGTAATCTAGGAGGCCTCTAATTGTTGCGGCTAAACCGAGTGGGCTGCTGCTGCTGCTGTTGCTGACAGGAAGAAAGAAAAGTGCACGGTCCTGCCTACTGGCTCAATCCGAGCCACGCTCGCTGCCGCGTCTGAAAGGGGGAGAGTTAAAGGAGAGGTTGACTACAGAACCTGCCCCATTTATTTTCAATACCCCCCACCACATAAAGCATTATCCAAGAGGAAGCCACAGGATGGCGAAGACTGCAAACAGGCTCCTTCCCAAACTTATACATATTAAACAAGATGTTCCCCACACAGTTAGCTCCAACTGTCCGTGGTGCAGGAGCAAAACCAACACTATATCATGTCACACGGGAGTGCGGAAGAAATCAAGCATTCCACAAACACAAAACACCAAGTGCGGAGCAATGGGAGAGCCGGCTCACCAGCTGCGAGCTAGGGGTCCAAAGGGCCCTCATAGCACACGCAAGCGAGGTGGCCTGACTCAGTGGAGCCCTGGATAGGGCCCACCCACGGCCAAGGAGGACCCAAGCTTCAAGACGAAGACTTCGTCCTCTACCGCTACTACTTCCTAAAGGAACCAATAAAGTTTTTCATTCATTCATTCTGCATCTGTTCTTCAAGGTGGGCAGCTCTCATTGCCCTCCATCTTTCGCCATAAACCACTATTATTTGATGGAGTACGCGTTCAGATTCTTTCGCCGCTTTTTGCGGTTTGCGTGCCGCTGCGTTCTGCTGCTTCGGCTTTACGTGATAGGCAGGGTGCTCAGCTGCCTTCACTGCTTCTCGCTGTTTGACGAAAGCCAATCAGAACCATCAAATTGAAGGTATATTCTCATAGAGTTCTAATTTTAAAGCTTATATTCGCCCCAATATCGAATGATGCTTCCGCGGTCAAGTGTCACCGCTAGCGCTGTCAGGAGTGCTAGTTATGACTTTCTTATTGTTCTATTCAGTACTCTATTTTTAGTTCTGCAGTTTATGGATGCGTACTGGTTACAGGAGGTCACCTACACGCCTCGTAGCCACGAAAGCCGGCGCGGCGGCTCACTGGTTATGGTGCTCGGCTGCTGACTCTTAAGACGCGGGTTCAATCCCGGTCGCGGACGCCATTTTAGGATGGAGACGAGATGCTAGAGGCCCATGCACTGTGTGATGTAAGTGCACGTCTGTGAACCCCAGGTGGTCGAAATTGCCTGGAGCCCTCCACTACGACATCCGTTAGAGCCTGAGTTGCTTTGGGACGTTAAACCCTACTGAACCAAATCAATCCAACTTTAGACTATTTTCACTTTCTGTTTTCGTTAAATTATCAGGAAGAAAGCATTAAGTAGAAGCGTGGCACCGTTTTCGATTGATGGCAGCACCAGTTGCTGCACCGACTGCAAACAAAGGAGCTTTGGAGATCATACACTTTCCGGTGTCTGGCACGTCGTATGTGCTATAACTGAAAGGTTGACAATGGAAGATGTACATTGCTTTTCCAGGTAGAGCTTCAATAAAACTGAAGGCACGTGGCAGGAGGCAGCACCGGGTGACCTTATTCCTCTGTTTAGGGCTAGGAACCACTTTTTTTTTTACAAGAACCTTAAAATTATTTCCTTTGAGTAGACGCCACTGTTTTGCTGCCCTCCTAGTTTATTTTCGTGATGGTCTTAAAAGATCGGTAGCCTTTCATAAAGCGCCCTTTATTTATTTCTTGAAGCAGGGTTCATGTCATTCTTTAATTTTCAAAACAAAGTGTCTAGCCCTACACTAGAGATATTGCAGTATATGACCTACTTCATATTAAGCCAGAAATGATTTATGGGCCTCGAAAGCAACTTAATTTCGCGAGTTGCTCGCAGTAAGCCGCATGCGTCTTGTACGACAGGTAATAGTCCGTGAGAGGTTGATCGTGCACTTTGATACAACTTTGAAACGCTGCTGCAATTACAAAATTCCAGTATGCCATAGTAATATCAATCCTTTGGTGATATATCGAAGCGAGATGGCCACACTGAAAGGCATTTGATAATAGCGGCGTATGACATTTGATTCAATAAAACGTCCTTGCGTGATGTGGAAGCAAAATATTAGGCGCGACTAATTCCATTTTAAAGGGAGGAAAGGTCATACCGTTTTTCTTTTGAGCCGCCAATCTATTTCGCTTCTGATTTTATACGAATTGTGATTATGTTGCCTTTCACTCACTGCTGAGCCAGCCTCAGTCATTTCATTTGAGCTGAGTCATTTCTTGTCAGGCATCTCTTTGCTCTCGCCTACAAACAGAGAGGGATAGACTGGAGGGGAGGACAGTAATAATAATAATAATAATTGGTTTTGGGGGGAAAGGAAATGGCGCAGTATGTGTCTCATATATCGTTGGACACCTGAACCGCGCCGTAAGGGAAGGGATAAAGGAGGGAGTGAAAGAAGAAAGGAAGAAAGAGGTGCCGTAGTGGAGGACTCCGGAATAATTTCGACCACCTGGGGATCTTTAACGTGCACTGACATCGCACAGCACACGGGCGCCTTAGCGTTTCGCCTCCATCGAAACACGGCCGCCGCGGTCGGGTTCGAACCCGGGAACTCCGGATCAGTAGTCGAGCACCCTAACCACTGAGCCACCGCGGCGGGTGGAGGGGAGGACAGTGGAAGCAGAGACACGACGGAAGGGAGAGGAGGATGGTTGGCAGGCGGCAGGAGAAACATCCGGACTGGTGAAGCTTCCCAGAGAGCCAGTCCTCTCAGTTGAACACAGATACACGAACACAGACGAACCAGGTTTGGTGACGGCAATTTGTTCTAAAGTGGCTGTTTGGCGTTGTTGTTTGTGATCATGGTTAGGAAATGCAGCGCGACAACAGCAAGGACAAACTAAGATGTTGACACATGACAGATGCATATGCGCAACGCAACCGCGGGGCGGTGAGGAAATTATGCGACTACGCCTCCTCCGTGCGGCTGCCCCGAGGGGCGACATGGAGAATCGAGTTTTGACGCCGCTGTAGAGAAACACGCACTGAGGCCGCACTCTTAGGCCGACGCATCCCGGCCATGACCGTGGAGGTACCCTTTCGGCTACGCTGCGGAGGACCCAGCGAGGCCACTTATAGCGACAAATCTCGACAGCATCCACCTTAAATGGCGATTGGACTGTTCTCATTATTATTCATTCGATTGCTATACGGACTCAAAAGGCGGCAATTACGATTGTTGTGAGCAGTTCTAAACAACACTTACGTGTGGGGACTCTGTAGGATCTGCGCGTGTTTGTCCGTTTAAAGCAAACTTTTTTAACCAGAAAGCATTTCTCATCCAATATCTGAAGAAAAAAATTCTCCGGCGTCGGTATCATTTGAAGCCGGCGCTTGAAGCGTGGCGACCATTTCAAGCCTTTCTTTCTCTAATATTTGTAGAAGGAAAATAAAACGGGGTTTCAGGCGATAAAGGTTGGATATCATGCAAGCGGCAGTAAAAGGTTGGGGGCGTTAATTTCAAACTCTACTCAGAAAGAAACAATCTGGGCCTATTTCGTTTCTGACAGTCGAAACACCAAAGTTAAAAAAGGAACTAGCTGAAACGAAGAGCCTATAGGGTGATGCTTCAGCGTGAAAAAGATTCCTCAGTAGTTATAAAGTTAGAAAGGCAAAATCGGAAGTCAGACTGAATGTTGTAAGCTGATGATTTTGCTGACGTGGAGAACACGGAATATATAAACGTGAAACATGAAGTCGCACAGCTCCCCATCGTCAGTAAATAATTGGAAAACTAAA
The DNA here is from genome assembly GCA_030143305.2 of Amblyomma americanum. Taxonomy (NCBI): domain Eukaryota; kingdom Metazoa; phylum Arthropoda; class Arachnida; order Ixodida; family Ixodidae; genus Amblyomma; species Amblyomma americanum. The sequence continues at coordinate 179,249 of JARKHS020021732.1, read as the reverse complement.
CCTCAATTCAAAACTTTCCCCTCATAAACTTAACACCGGAGAAATGACTGCAAATAATGGGTACACCAGAACTTTGCGCCCCTTAAGAAAGCGACTCACAGTGGTTGGTGCGTGACAAGGAGCCTGCAATCAAGCTTTCTTAAACTTGGAATTAGTTGTGTCGAGAAGCCTCCAGCAGTAAAAACACAAAAAATAACAGCACTACATTGGCAGAGCGTCAATTCATTATTCGGCTTCTCGGTAATAAATATATGCCATTTCTCTTGTCGTGGATCTATTAAAAGCACTCAGCAGCCAAGTAATGCCTACGTGCAGTCGAGCCTCAATTAATTTCAGACTCTCGGCACAGATCTAAGCTTGACGGCACGCAATATAATCAGGACTTTGTAGCACGCACTCCGCGAGATAGAAGCAATGTGATCTGCTAAGTACACATAAGCATTCAGCCTAATGGATCTTCAATTCATAATGTGCTAGTCTGCCCTGAAATGAAGGAGCTTAAATGTCTTTCCTTTACACACTCAGGTTCTGAACGCAAACACAAGGCATGGCATATTACACATTTGTCTTTCGTCTGTGTCTAGGCTTCGAGCCAAATCTGGCAGCGGAGCTCGAGCAGAAGCATCGCCTTGCACGCCGCTTACGGGGCTGCGCTGTCTGTAACGCATTGTGCTCTTTTGATAAGCTGCACTGAACATTTTCTCTTCAATACTGCGTTTGTTGTTGCACTGCATACGAAAGCAGGTTTTGCGTAACGCACCTCTGTTCTTAGCTCGTGCAGCGAGGCATTATTATATAAGAAAAGTCAGGCCTGTGTATATTTGCTTCTGTTTCTGTATTGGTACAATATTCAGGTTTCAGCCTCGAAAGTTTTCGGAAAGGTGAGATTCCACATGTTTGTTAGTTCGCAACACGAGGAGCTGGTCGCGCGTGTGTTTAGAACTTAGCAACCGCGAAAGGCACCAACATTTCTTTTTAGCGGAGAAAAAGATCTCACCGTGGTTTTATTGTCGACACGAATGAATACAATTTAAAAGAAGAAAAAACTTACATTTTTGAAAGCTCTTTCGACACCCGGTATAGCGCGGTATTTTCGTCCTCAGTGTGCAAGACATGTACTGTGCGACAAATCGCACCATTTAAGTTCGCAATATTCATGCTTAATTTTCTTTTCCAAGCCAATCAATGTTCACGAATTTCAGCGATGACGACACTGATTTCTGGGTATTCTCTGACATAGTAATATTATCCGAAATGCTGAAATGCATGGCAATCATCGTTACGTTTTCGCAGAAGAAAATAGCAGCATGGAGCAAAAAATCGTGAAGCGAGATTTGGACTATTCTGTTCTGAAAATAACAGAACAGTTCTGCTCCCGAAGCTCAAATGTGTGCCAGAATTTCTGCACAAATTTACGAGGCAGAAAGAAGCAAAAGGTGGAACGTACTTGGAAGCATCAGAATACTTGGCAGGCTGCCGCTCAATTTACTTCCTTCAGATGGGAATTATGATAATCCGCGCCTGTGAGTGAAATGCTTGTCTCTCAAATTATCAGAAAATCTTCTTCTGAAGGTATTTAGATGAGCAGTGAAGAGAAAACAATTTGTAAGGAAGGGTACTTATAAAAGGGCCAATTTGATTAAACTAGGAGAGATTAAGATTATAACAGTATCTTAATTGCCGCTAATGGCTAAATTAAGCTCACCATAAGTTTAAGGCCGGGGTGGACAATGGTCGTTTATATGAAGGCTTAATTCTTGGACCTGTGTTGCATTGTTTGGACGTCCAACAGCAAAATGATGGGAATTGGAGCTTCTCGCACTATTCCTTTCGTAATTATAGACAACTCAGGTCACGTTTTCATCACTCCTCGCTAACGAGAAAGAGCAGTGCATTTGAAAATAATTTTTTGTTAGGTAGTAGGCCTGGTGCATACAGAAAGCTGCTCTAAACATGTACAGAAGGTGGGGCACACTGGTATTTCTGACCGGGTTAATTATAGTTTGCTTATTAGTACTCTTGAACATGAGCAATCACGATAAAGCCTACTTCTTGTGCCGTAAGTTCAGCCTCTTGGTGCAGAGAAATGTTCTTAAAGGTGACTTAAAGCGGTCTGAAAATGAATACCTGACATACCAAGAAAAGATTGGAACTTTCAAAAAGCTTTTACTACAGTCATAATTTCGGAGCGTCTCCGGCTTTCAGGAGTCTTTGTTGTACAATGGTCAATCTGGAAGCACACAGTAGCATTTTATGATAAAGTTGCGTATATTTATTGAAATATTCTCAAATCATTTCTTTTGGATTTTCTTCGTGTTTGTTTCTATTTTTTCTGCCTTTATGTCTTCATGTTGCTTGTCGCCTCATTTTCTACGCTTGATTTGCATAATCCTGTCTTGTGTTTGAGCAGATAAGAAACATTGCTGTTCCTTGCCGGGTTAATAGATATTGACTTGTTACTGCTATTATTGGTATAAGAAGTAAAACAATAACTCATATGGTACACAGAGTTCTGCGCAGATTTGTGACATAAGTTGCAGTTCGCGCATGGTGCCTGGAGGAATTCCGCACACAGCGGGTTTGAATTGACAACAAGCGTAGTGTTGACCATCTTTCACAGCAGCGTTGGATGCATGTCACAAAATATTGTTTTTATGAATGCGAACAACAATTATGGTTTTGTGCTGCCTGTTGTCGAAAATTAAGCTTAATGTGCACGCCAGTTGCATGTCCACGGACATTCAGCGTCCCTGAATGCGTATCAAGTAAATACTTATAACACACTTGAAGCAAATTCCAACCTACCTGAAGCTCTGATACAGCGGAATGTGCTTCAAAGTGAACATCGGGATGCCCCATTATGCACATTATACATTATAATATCGTTTGCACTTCGCTCTGCTGTCCTTCACTTGAAAGTGCGCCTCATACAACGGAAAGTTTTCCAAAAGCAGCCGAAATGAAGTGTGCAGACTTCTTTAGAAGAAACTAAATTTCTGCTGGAAACATTACTGTCCCAAAGTCATGACTCTCCATCCGTAGGGCCGAACACTTATTTTGTGATGGGGACTTCATTGATTTATTGAAGGGATATGGGCGCGTCATAAAAGATGTTAGCGTAGAACGAGATCTTAATCTAACTGGATGCGTAAGGAAATCGGGCAAGAAACAAGGCATGTTCTCCTATGCTTCGGCGGGAAGCAAGAGTTTAAGAAGTCATTTATGAACTGTGTTGCAGTTTTTCTTTTATATAGGAAAAAAAAAAAGCTACCATTGAACTGCGCTAGGAGATGAAGAACAAATAAAAAAGAAAAAAATTATAAAATTACGTCCCTGGCACAATTAAGTTCAGATACACTATTGAGGTCGTTCCTTTGTGCAAAAAAGAAAACGGAGGAAAGGTAAAAGAAAAAAGCAAACATTCTTGAATTACCTGTTCCAGCTATTCAGGTCATTTGGTGTAGGTCTCATTCCGCCTTCGCTATTCCAAGAGGCAGACAAATGACCGTATCAAGCGTACCATTACGCGTCTCAGCGCAGTTGGGAATAGCACCCGTGGGACATCGCGCCGGTACTGGAGGGATTCTGGTGGAGATTTACGACGCAGAAAAGGTATTTTCTGCTGATGGCCAAAGACCGGAGGCGACGCATGACTTGCATTGAGTTGCATGAAGTCTGGTTTGCAACGATCGTCGGATTCCCTGTACGTGCCATTTGTTGTTGTCCTATAACGGCATCACCAACGGTTTTGGGTTTTGGGGTATATATATATATATATATATATATATATATATATATATATATTCAAAGTTGAAAACGCTTCATTTATTTTGAGTCGACGTTTCGGACAGAGCCTGTCCTTTCTCAAGACTGAAGTTACAGGGGTCTTCTTCCTCTTCTTAAGGAGTTGGCACTGGCACACATGTACGACACATGAACAAAAGAAACAAACGGTGGCAAAGAATACTAGAAAATATACAGATAGAAAGGGAAAAAAGGGGGAACAAATAAAAAAGAAAAACGTGTTGTACCCCGCCGCCCACCCCGAAGCCGCGGGGAGCCGACCCCGGACGAGGGAAACAAAAAAAAATAAAAAGGAAAACACGGAGCGGGAGGGGATAATGGCTACCCATCAAGGCAACAGAGCGGCGGCGTGTAAGGTGGACAGGAGCAGACGGTGGCGGGATCGCCCTACACACAAAAGTTAAAGACGCGTGCACTCGCGTGCCCCGTACACAAAGAGTAAACAAATAAACAGAATAAAATGCAGACAGGGTCGGAGCTTCCGTCATCTTGAACCACTCCGGCAGCCAGAGCCAAGGCCGAATCAGCGGCGCCGTGAGCTTAACTAAACACACGTGCACTGTGCATGAAAACACCCAGACACACAGCAGTAAAACATCCGAGCTCATGCCAGTGTCGTGTGGCGGCTAAATGACAATGGCGGGAGCATTTAAGCGAGTAAGGTGTACAGAAACAGACGGTGGCGGAATTGTCCAACATATATAAATTGGAGATGCTTGCACTCGCGTGACCTGGCCAGAAAAAGTAAACAAATAAACAAAATAAAATGCAGACAGGACAGGAGACTTCCGTCATCTGGAACCATTTCCGCAGCCCGAGTCAAGGTAGAATCAGGGCGCCGTGAGCTTAACTACACACACGTGCACTGTGCCTGAAAACACCCACAAAAGAAAAAAGTGGAAAAACATCCGAGTTCGGCCAAGTGTGGTGTGGGAGGTAAATGTGAATGGCGTGAGCAATTAGGCAAGGGTTCTTCAATTGCACCCCGTCGTCAAGGTAATCGAACTGGGAAGATAGGGGCAGGATGGGGTAGGGAATGAAGAAATTTGTGTGAGCTTGAAAAAGATGTCGCTGGCAAGAAACGACCGAGGTATGTCAAGCTGGCTCTCGTAATGTCAGCAACGGCCCTGCAAGGGGCGGATGGAGGACAATACACCTGGACTTTCATTAATGCCGTGAGGAATTGTTTCAAATTTGTAAATGAAGTACGACTCGCGTTGTTCTCTTTCCCGGGTGTTGTGGAACCCACCCTGTAGGACTGTTAACTTAATTGCATCAAATGGGTGGTTTCGCTCATTAATGTGTTTTGACAAGGGAAGGTTGGGTAGGGATAAGATATGCGCGCGGTGGTTATTAAAGCGAATTCGTAGAGGGTTGACGGTCTGTCCAATGTACTGCATACTGCACACACTGCATTCTAGGAGGTATATTACGTTGCAGGAATCACAATCAAAGTTGCCATTAATTTCCCATTTGAAGCCTGAAGCTGTGCTTACTGCACAGCTTGATGTTTGTATGTGTTTGCAGACCTGGCATCTACTTTTTCCACAGGGCCGGCACCCCAAAACCGGCTGGTTATTTGTTTTTGAGTGTACAAGAATATTTTTAATGTTTTTTGGTCGTCTGTAGATCACGTGAGGGGGAGCAGTGAAAATTTTGGTGAGGCGCTCGCTTTGTTCGAGGATGTTGAAATGTTTTCTGAGGATTTTGTTTACGTTAGGCGGGTTACTGGTGAAGGTAAGTACGAGATTGGCCCGGTGGTCTGTTTCGTCGTTGTAGCGACATCCCTCCAGTATTTGCTCTCGGTTGAGTTTAGATGCCTTTTCAATGGCATCGTCGACAATGGCGGGGGGGTATCGTTGCTTAATGAGGACTTCTCGCATGCGTTTGGAATTTTTTACGAAGTCCTCGTCTTGGGAACATATTCTTTTAAATCGATGTGCCTGAGAGTATGGGATGCTTGTTTTAGAGTGACGAGGATGGCAGCTTTGGAAGTGTAGGTATTGTTGGCGGTCCGTCGGTTTTCTATATACACCGGTGGTAAGTGAGCCTTTGTTTACCGAAATCTCAACATCTAGAAAGTTAATTTTGGTGTTGGAGTACGTGTAAGTGAAAGATATGTTGGGGTGGACGAGGTTGAAGTTTTCAATAAAACGTACGAGTTCTTGCTCTGTGTCAGTCCATATTAAAAAGATGTCATCCAAGTAGCGTTTGTATAGGGTGGGCTTAATGGGGCAATCTTTCAGAAATTTGGATTCAATACTATGCATGAAGATATTGGCGTAGGTTGGTGCCATCCTTGTACCCATGGCTGTGCCATTAATTTGCAAATAGTGTTCATTGTTAAATTCGAAGTTGTTATATTCGAGTACGATTTTGGCCAGTATTTCTAAAACACGTGGGGTAGGGGTTTCCTCCTTTCTGTTTTGTTCATACGCTTCGATCAGAGATTTAATGCCATCGGAATGAGGAATGTTTGTGTAGAGAGAGACTACATCTAGTGTTGCCAGGAAGGCTCCTTCCGGGAGTTTGAGACCTGCTATTGCGCGAAGGAAATGGTTTGTGTCGCGTATGTATGATGCGTGTGTTGTTGGAATATGTCTAATTAGTGTGTCAATGTAACTGGAAATTGGTTCTGTAATCGTGCCAATGCCAGATACTATAGGGCGGCCAGGATTATTCTTTTTGTGGATTTTCGGTAACATGTAGAATCGGCCCGGCGACGGGTGTGGTGCGGTGAGGGCTTTAGATAACCGTAGGGATATGTCCCCATTCTTCGCAAGTTGACCCAGGGTCTCCGCTACAAAATGTTGGTATTGCGCAGTTGGGTCTGCTTCAAGACGTTGATAGAAACTAATGTTAGAGAGTTGTCTCAAGCCTTCTTCAATGTATTTTTCGCTGTCCATGACAACTATACCACCTCCCTTATCCGCTGGTTTTATGATTATATCTGTCCTTCTGCTCAGAGCCTTCAATGCATCCCGTTCGTTTTTAGACAAGTTCTGCCTCCCTGGAGTTTGGCTCTTGTAGGCGTAAATAATGTCTTTCTGGACGGCGTTAATGTACATGTCCAAGTGTTTGTCCCTTCCTATACTAGGAGTCCAGTGGTGGTTAGTAACGACGAGTTCTCTGCTATCCGCGGTAACCCGCGCCCGATCGAAGAAGTATTCCCGGAGTCGCAACATTCGTGCAAAGTTGTCCAAATCTTTTAACACCGAGAATTCGCTGTATTTACCGGTGGTAGGGCAGAATGTAAGGCCTCGAGAAAGGACGGATATTTCCTCTGTCGTTAAGGCCCTGGTTGATAGATTAATAATATTGTGCTGGAAAGCAAAGTCGGCGCTTGGAACCGCAAGATTATTATTAGTAGGTGCTGTCATTTCAGATCGTTCTACGCGTGTTTCTTGAACTGTTGACGTTTGTGTCGTTCTACTGGATTTGTTGTTGGAGTTTATTATAATAGTGGGGTTAATATTTGTAGCTGCCTCCGTTCTTGATTCTTTTTCGCTTGTTATTGATTTTGACCACACGTGTTCTGGAACCCCGTCTCGAATAAATTTTTTGTGTTTGGTCTTGCGTACCTCAGTCGCTCTCTTTTCTTCAAAGAACATAAGCTCTGTGGCCTCCAGCGCGGTAAGGGTAATTTGTTGATGAGCACGACTCTCTTCCATTCTCAGAGCCACCAACGCCTTCTCAAAGTGGCCAATGGTAACTACAAGCAAATTTAAAGAGGCAGATTGTAGTATACGATTCCAATTAGCCTTCTCCTCTTCACACAGGTCACCCATTGATGGTGTTAGCGACACTTGTAAACCTTTTGGTACGATTTTTGATTCAAGATAGGCCTTTAGGCTATGAATATGTAGTTCATGCCTAATTCGTTTATCCACAATTTTTCTTAATTTTAAAAATTTAGAGTTATTTGAGGAAGGCTGTCGGTAGGATGAGTGAGAGAGAGTCGGCGTACTCACGCGGCCTGAATGTCACTGTTGACGAACCCGTTGTGCCGAACCGCAGCGCTTTCGAAGATCGTAGCGTGATAGAGGGGTGCTGGGAAGCTCTTCTTTCCGGCTGGATATCGTATCAACCTGGCCCTCCACCGTGGAAGCCAGTTGACGCTGCGCTGCACTAGAATGGCCTGATGCTCCGCCTGGGCTTGCTGTAGTACTGGCGCCGCTCGCTCCGGATTTCGGTGTTGTGCTGGGAGTGGTGGGGGTATGTACATGGTTGGCCTTAGATAGTGGTTGTTGTCGGTGGGTTCCAGCGGATAAGCTTGTTGCTGAGGTGGATCTCTCGGCGGTACTGTCTCGTGTGGTGTCCCTGGGCGACTTCGGGATAGCAGGAACAACTTTACTCTCCAATTTGCGAAGATGTGGTGGCTGCGTTGGTGTTGGCAGTAGAGCCCTGCGTTGGGTCACGGTTGATCTTGCACCGGCCATCTCGGAGAAGAGCCCTGAGTTTTCTTGCGGTTTTTTGGGGCGGCACCCTTGTAGGACCCCTGTTTTACCCTCCTCTTCCTGTCGCTGCGTCTCCGCGATGGTCGGGAACCGTTGGTCTCCGGCTTGCATGTATTCTTCCTGGTGGCTCTTGAGAACCTCTGAGTAGGTGCGAGGCACCTGGGTGTGACACTGCACGGGGAACCGGCTGAAATCAGCCGGTTCCCCGTGCAGTGTCACACCCAGGTGCCTCGCACCTACTCAGAGGTTCTCAAGAGCCACCAGGAAGAATACATGCAAGCCGGAGACCAACGGTTCCCGACCATCGCGGAGACGCAGCGACAGGAAGAGGAGGGTAAAACAGGGGTCCTACAAGGGTGCCGCCCCAAAAAACCGCAAGAAAACTCAGGGCTCTTCTCCGAGATGGCCGGTGCAAGATCAACCGTGACCCAACGCAGGGCTCTACTGCCAACACCAACGCAGCCACCACATCTTCGCAAATTGGAGAGTAAAGTTGTTCCTGCTATCCCGAAGTCGCCCAGGGACACCACACGAGACAGTACCGCCGAGAGATCCACCTCAGCAACAAGCTTATCCGCTGGAACCCACCGACAACAACCACTATCTAAGGCCAACCATGTACATACCCCCACCACTCCCAGCACAACACCGAAATCCGGAGCGAGCGGCGCCAGTACTACAGCAAGCCCAGGCGGAGCATCAGGCCATTCTAGTGCAGCGCAGCGTCAACTGGCTTCCACGGTGGAGGGCCAGGTTGATACGATATCCAGCCGGAAAGAAGAGCTTCCCAGCACCCCTCTATCACGCTACGATCTTCGAAAGCGCTGCGGTTCGGCACAACGGGTTCGTCAACAGTGACATTCAGGCCGCGTGAGTACGCCGACTCTCTCTCACTCATCCTACCGACAGCCTTCCTCAAATAACTCTAAATTTTTAAAATTAAGAAAAATTGTGGATAAACGAATTAGGCATGAACTACATATTCATAGCCTAAAGGCCTATCTTGAATCAAAAATCGTACCAAAAGGTTTACAAGTGTCGCTAACACCATCAATGGGTGACCTGTGTGAAGAGGAGAAGGCTAATTGGAATCGTATACTACAATCTGCCTCTTTAAATTTGCTTGTAGTTACCATTGGCCACTTTGAGAAGGCGTTGGTGGCTCTGAGAATGGAAGAGAGTCGTGCTCATCAACAAATTACCCTTACCGCGCTGGAGGCCACAGAGCTTATGTTCTTTGAAGAAAAGAGAGCGACTGAGGTACGCAAGACCAAACACAAAAAATTTATTCGAGACGGGGTTCCAGAACACGTGTGGTCAAAATCAATAACAAGCGAAAAAGAATCAAGAACGGAGGCAGCTACAAATATTAACCCCACTATTATAATAAACTCCAACAACAAATCCAGTAGAACGACACAAACGTCAACAGTTCAAGAAACACGCGTAGAACGATCTGAAATGACAGCACCTACTAATAATAATCTTGCGGTTCCAAGCGCCGACTTTGCTTTCCAGCACAATATTATTAATCTATCAACCAGGGCCTTAACGACAGAGGAAATATCCGTCCTTTCTCGAGGCCTTACATTCTGCCCTACCACCGGTAAATACAGCGAATTCTCGGTGTTAAAAGATTTGGACAACTTTGCACGAATGTTGCGACTCCGGGAATACTTCTTCGATCGGGCGCGGGTTACCGCGGATAGCAGAGAACTCGTCGTTACTAACCACCACTGGACTCCTAGTATAGGAAGGGACAAACACTTGGACATGTACATTAACGCCGTCCAGAAAGACATTATTTACGCCTACAAGAGCCAAACTCCAGGGAGGCAGAACTTGTCTAAAAACGAACGGGATGCATTGAAGGCTCTGAGCAGAAGGACAGATATAATCATAAAACCAGCGGATAAGGGAGGTGGTATAGTTGTCATGGACAGCGAAAAATACATTGAAGAAGGCTTGAGACAACTCTCTAACATTAGTTTCTATCAACGTCTTGAAGCAGACCCAACTGCGCAATACCAACATTTTGTAGCGGAGACCCTGGGTCAACTTGCGAAGAATGGGGACATATCCCTACGGTTATCTAAAGCCCTCACCGCACCACACCCGTCGCCGGGCCGATTCTACATGTTACCGAAAATCCACAAAAAGAATAATCCTGGCCGCCCTATAGTATCTGGCATTGGCACGATTACAGAACCAATTTCCAGTTACATTGACACACTAATTAGACATATTCCAACAACACACGCATCATACATACGCGACACAAACCATTTCCTTCGCGCAATAGCAGGTCTCAAACTCCCGGAAGGAGCCTTCCTGGCAACACTAGATGTAGTCTCTCTCTACACAAACATTCCTCATTCCGATGGCATTAAATCTCTGATCGAAGCGTATGAACAAAACAGAAAGGAGGAAACCCCTACCCCACGTGTTTTAGAAATACTGGCAAAAATCGTACTCGAATATAACAACTTCGAATTTAACAATGAACACTATTTGCAAATTAATGGCACAGCCATGGGTACAAGGATGGCACCAACCTACGCCAATATCTTCATGCATAGTATTGAATCCAAATTTCTGAAAGATTGCCCCATTAAGCCCACCCTATACAAACGCTACTTGGATGACATCTTTTTAATATGGACTGACACAGAGCAAGAACTCGTACGTTTTATTGAAAACTTCAACCTCGTCCACCCCAACATATCTTTCACTTACACGTACTCCAACACCAAAATTAACTTTCTAGATGTTGAGATTTCGGTAAACAAAGGCTCACTTACCACCGGTGTATATAGAAAACCGACGGACCGCCAACAATACCTACACTTCCAAAGCTGCCATCCTCGTCACTCTAAAACAAGCATCCCATACTCTCAGGCACATCGATTTAAAAGAATATGTTCCCAAGACGAGGACTTCGTAAAAAATTCCAAACGCATGCGAGAAGTCCTCATTAAGCAACGATACCCCCCCGCCATTGTCGACGATGCCATTGAAAAGGCATCTAAACTCAACCGAGAGCAAATACTGGAGGGATGTCGCTACAACGACGAAACAGACCACCGGGCCAATCTCGTACTTACCTTCACCAGTAACCCGCCTAACGTAAACAAAATCCTCAGAAAACATTTCAACATCCTCGAACAAAGCGAGCGCCTCACCAAAATTTTCACTGCTCCCCCTCACGTGATCTACAGACGACCAAAAAACATTAAAAATATTCTTGTACACTCAAAAACAAATAACCAGCCGGTTTTGGGGTGCCGGCCCTGTGGAAAAAGTAGATGCCAGGTCTGCAAACACATACAAACATCAAGCTGTGCAGTAAGCACAGCTTCAGGCTTCAAATGGGAAATTAATGGCAACTTTGATTGTGATTCCTGCAACGTAATATACCTCCTAGAATGCAGTGTGTGCAGTATGCAGTACATTGGACAGACCGTCAACCCTCTACGAATTCGCTTTAATAACCACCGCGCGCATATCTTATCCCTACCCAACCTTCCCTTGTCAAAACACATTAATGAGCGAAACCACCCATTTGATGCAATTAAGTTAACAGTCCTACAGGGTGGGTTCCACAACACCCGGGAAAGAGAACAACGCGAGTCGTACTTCATTTACAAATTTGAAACAATTCCTCACGGCATTAATGAAAGTCCAGGTGTATTGTCCTCCATCCGCCCCTTGCAGGGCCGTTGCTGACATTACGAGAGCCAGCTTGACATACCTCGGTCGTTTCTTGCCAGCGACATCTTTTTCAAGCTCACACAAATTTCTTCATTCCCTACCCCATCCTGCCCCTATCTTCCCAGTTCGATTACCTTGACGACGGGGTGCAATTGAAGAACCCTTGCCTAATTGCTCACGCCATTCACATTTACCTCCCACACCACACTTGGCCGAACTCGGATGTTTTTCCACTTTTTTCTTTTGTGGGTGTTTTCAGGCACAGTGCACGTGTGTGTAGTTAAGCTCACGGCGCCCTGATTCTACCTTGACTCGGGCTGCGGAAATGGTTCCAGATGACGGAAGTCTCCTGTCCTGTCTGCATTTTATTTTGTTTATTTGTTTACTTTTTCTGGCCAGGTCACGCGAGTGCAAGCATCTCCAATTTATATATGTTGGACAATTCCGCCACCGTCTGTTTCTGTACACCTTACTCGCTTAAATGCTCCCGCCATTGTCATTTAGCCGCCACACGACACTGGCATGAGCTCGGATGTTTTACTGCTGTGTGTCTGGGTGTTTTCATGCACAGTGCACGTGTGTTTAGTTAAGCTCACGGCGCCGCTGATTCGGCCTTGGCTCTGGCTGCCGGAGTGGTTCAAGATGACGGAAGCTCCGACCCTGTCTGCATTTTATTCTGTTTATTTGTTTACTCTTTGTGTACGGGGCACGCGAGTGCACGCGTCTTTAACTTTTGTGTGTAGGGCGATCCCGCCACCGTCTGCTCCTGTCCGCCTTACACGCCGCCGCTCTGTTGCCTTGATGGGTAGCCATTATCCCCTCCCGCTCCGTGTTTTCCTTTTTATTTTTTTTTTGTTTCCCTCGTCCGGGGTCGGCTCCCCGCGGCTTCGGGGTGGGCGGCGGGGTACAACACGTTTTTCTTTTTTATTTGTTCCCCCTTTTTTCTCTTTCTATCTGTATATTTTCTAGTATTCTTTGCCACCGTTTGTTTCTTTTGTTCATGTGTCGTACATGTGTGCCAGTGCCAACTCCTTAAGAAGAGGAAGAAGACCCCTGTAACTTCAGTCTTGAGAAAGGACAGGCTCTGTCCGAAACGTCGACTCAAAATAAATGAAGCGTTTTCAACTTTGAATTTTTGCCTCTAGCAACCAAATACGTTTATCTTTCTATACTGCATATATATATATATATATATATATATATATATATATATATATATATATATATATATATATATATATATATATATATATATATATATATATATTATATATATATATATACAGAGACGCAACTGAACTGGCATGAAGATAATGCACTGCCATGACGCATTTAACGTGCTGCATATCTTAGAAGAATGAATGGTTTACTAGCGACCAACTTCGCGCTAGTTCTGTTTCCTCTCTCTATACATACATACATACATACATACATACATACACTACATACATACATACATACATACATACATACATACATACATACATACATACATACATACATACATACATACATACATACATACATACATACATACATACATACATACATAAATACATACATGCATACATTCATACATACATACATACATACATACATACATACATACATACATACATACATACATACATACATACATACATACATACATACATACATACATACATACATACATACATACATACATACATACATACATACATACATACATACATACATACATACATACATACATACATGCATACATACAGCCTGTGTCGCTTTGGATGTTAAACCCTTAAACCAAACACACACACACACACACACACACACACACACACACACACACACACACACACACACACACACACACACACACACACACACACACACACACACACACACATATATATATATATATATATATATATATATATATATATATATATAGAGAGAGAGAGAGAGAGAGAGAGAGACAGAGACAAAGAGAGAGAGAGCGTAAAAGCATTGCCCGAAGCGGGGTCGGGCTTCTTCCGGGCCTAGAAAGACAGCGTCGAGGACCAAGGCGCTTAAGAATGTATGAAGGAAGGCTGGTTGTGATAGGCCCTCTGAAACGAAACTCCACGAAAGGCCTTTTTTTATTGCGCGTTGAGTTGACCTGAAGCAAAATATAGGACATTGAAAAGAAAGCACCTTTCGACCAGAGACATTGCGAATGCTATTGCGTTATTGACCGGATCACTGTGCTGCATGAGACGCACTAGGGTGTTAAGCATGAGAAGCTTTGAGCTGGCGTTCAGGGCAAACTCAGGCGAACATTGTCCTGGAACCGTGGAGAACAGGAACGAAATCACGGTAGCGTCTGTAAAGCGAAACTGGCAAAACATTACGTCCGCTGCTAGATGCGCGCCTCGAGTGTAAGCCACCGTGCGAGCTCGAATGACGGCGAAGTGAGGATTCGTTTGGTTACGAGCACAGCGTCCGGACAGCGCGCGTGCCGAAGGGAGGGTGCGAAGTGGTGACCGAAAACACTTGACCACCTGAACGGATGAAACCCGTACAAACAGATTGTGCCCCAGACCAGTGTTGTGCGTGCTTCAATGAACGCTAGCGCTTGTCTACCGCCCGATCAGTGCGTTGAAGCAGCTGAGAAACGCTTGCGACTCGAAGCCGTTGCCTTCGAGGTAGTGGACGTTGAAATTGCTACGTTTTCTGAAATGCATATCATACTTTGTGCCTGCTTTCGAAGACATGAGAGGCTTATGGTTTTTATCGAGCAGCACGTACCTTCGCAATGGCTCTCTCTCATAAGAACTGCCACAAAATTTCAAGTTTTTCTTGAGGTTTTCACGGAGGAGGATGAGGACCTGTTGGGCTCAGACGCGCGTTGAGTTCGACTCCCACTGAATTCCAGGAATTATAGTCCTGGTTATCCAAGGGGCATTGACTGCATCGAGAATGATCGTCATCGGGGTGGTTAACCTGTGGACGAAATAAGCAAAGCTAGAGAGCAGGTGCAGATTAGGCTTTGGGTAGGTGCAGACGTACACCTGTGCTGATGGATGGCAGGAGTAAACTATGATCATATTGGATACCGGGAACCGGTAGACCAGGTAGAGGAGACTAGAGAAACGAAAGTTCAGTATGCGCTTTTAAGGAATCTAACGAGCTAAAAATACACATAAAACATCAAAACCCCACCACGCTGCTTAGTCAATATCTCGAATCTAAGCAGAGGCTTTCGTTCGAGTCTATTACTGCATTTCCCACCAAAACTATCCAAATTCAAAAGGAAAGAAAGAGAAAATCTTGAACAATTACTGCCAACCTGCGTATTAGCCGCTAGTCAACCAGTCATTTGAAAGGCAGATATTGGTACTGATTTACTGCTTCTTCTAACAACAGAAACTTCACTGCAATGAGACCCGGGGGGTATGGGGCCGCCGTCTGCCCATGCCTTCCTTTCAGTCACTGAGCATGCTGCCAGTTCGTTCATTCTGGATTATTCATACCGCTATATGATGGGAGCACTCGGGCGGATACAAACTCTGAATAACATTTCAATAAGAGCCTCGGGTCTCGCCGGAAGTCAGAGTTTGCAGTATTTTTTTTTTGAAATTGCTAATTGCGAAGTCTGCTTCAGCGGCTTA
Source organism: Amblyomma americanum (assembly GCA_030143305.2). Taxonomy (NCBI): domain Eukaryota; kingdom Metazoa; phylum Arthropoda; class Arachnida; order Ixodida; family Ixodidae; genus Amblyomma; species Amblyomma americanum. The sequence continues at coordinate 163,648 of JARKHS020021732.1, read as the reverse complement.
TCCGCTTATCTCAAGGCTTCAGCAATATTTCATCTCTCGGTGTGCATCGCTGTGTGTGATGTTTTTTTTTGGAGGGTGAATTTTGCTGAAGGAGCTCTTTCTGCAGTTTTCTCGTGAATTGTCTTTGGAACGAATATATATATATATATATATATATATATATATATATATATATATATATATATATATATATATATATATATAATATATATATAATATATATATATATATATATGCTGTGTGTTCCAGCAAAGAAATTGACGACGATTTCCAAGAAAAAAATTCAAAGAGACTGTAGGATTCCAATGCTCGAAGAAATCCATATGCTAAGGTTATTACGAAATATGTGAAAGAAGAAACTAAATTCATATTTTGCTATCAATCGTGCTGCTTGTAACTGACCGTCATGGGTCGTATGCGCTTATGACGTTTATAGCATATAGCAATTATTTCTTAAAAAATGTCCAGCTAGCGATTTTTTTGTGGCTCTTCATACCTCTTCGTCTCGCAAATTCTTCTATTCACCTTTAATGAACCCCACATGCCTTGAGCGATATCAGGTTCGTATTGCCCGGCTCCATAAATTAGACACCAGCTTAATCCGGAAGAGGAGCAAAAGCTTTTCTTTCACCTACACGTGTTTACATGTGTGCGCAAGATATTGAACTCACAATTTGGTCTTTCTGAATTTTATTCTGCCAATAACGACGTTTAAATGAGGATATTCGAGCTTTATGACCGTTTCAAACGATTTAATGGCATCTGAAATGGCGCTTCTAATTTAGTGTGCGTAAACACTTCCATATCATCCAAACACTTCTTGGTCACCGCAATTGGAGCTGAATGATAACTTTGATACAGCAGCTCTAATCGACGTAGTTTTACTTTAAAGGACAATAACCCGTACTCATAGAGCCGGAAATAAGGCATATAACATATAGCACATATCATCGTAGCAGTGATATACCCTGCGCCCCTCAGCTCCGAAATGAAGGCGTTGCATTCAGCACATTGCCCTGCCTATTAATGATTGTGTCATTCCAAGAACCGCAGGATATTATTCGATTGTTAATTTTTTCTCCCCACAAGAAGCAGGACTTTTATTGATTGCAGATTTTCAGATATGTAAGTTCGAAGTTTTTGAAAGCTACAAAAACAACGCCGGGCGAGTAGAATGAATAAAGTTGTCAGAGTGCAATTTGTTTACGAAAGTCAGACGCCTTTGAATCCCTGGCATAAATAAGGCCCAGAATGATGGAGCCGTTTCCAAGATTGCGGCGGAGTATTCGTAGTAGGTCCTTGTGAAAGCATTAGTTTTAGTCCTCCCACCTTTCCTTTCCTTCCACGAAAAACAGCATTTGCATTCGAAATGAGAGAATCATTGAAGTCCTCCTGAAGATTTCCAGTTTTCTGTCTTCTAATGCAACGCGAACGCGCGCCCACGAGCCTGAAACGCAAGAGAAGTTGCGAGAGCAGAGCCTGAATAACTTACTCGCCACTCTTAAGGGGGGGGGGGGGGGGGGCGCTTGGAAATGCACCTTGCTTCAGAAGGAGCGCAGTTTTTTTTAAGGAAATTCTTTAGCGACTCGGGAACTTCTGCATGCTACTGTTATTTCAGCTCACGTAAAGAGTCGAATGCATGGAATAGCCCGGTAATGAGTTCTTCAAGTCGGAAAGCTACGTTATGGTGAGGTGGCCTTTGCGTAGTGTAAATATACCCTACTTTTTTTTTCAGTCCGCTTTCGACCATTCTTGCAACAGTATCCTCCATCCTGCCCGTAAGCTTGAACATTACTCTCAATTTTGCCTTTAGTTTCGTGCTGCTTGAGGAAAGAAAGCCTATTGCCTTTTAACTTTCTTTTGCAGTATATTTTGTTTCATATCTGTGTTCACTTTCGTCTGGATAAACACAACGGAAAGTGCGCCGCAATAAAAAAAAATATGTTGCTAAAAGAAGATTTGGTGTAATTGGCCTTTGTTCATGTACAATGCTCACCCTGAGTATAAATAAAAGGCAGCCAGTGTTGTCGACCCTGGCCTTATGCACGCGACAGGCTCTTTATAAGCTGCAAGCAAAACAATACGCTCAGGTGAAATCGAGAGAGGTGGGGCGGAACGAACTTACAAGACGATGAATGCACAAAAAAAATCAAATTAAAGCGGTTGTGATGGTAAATGAATAGGACGAAAAGAAATACGGACTCAATTTTTGAGGAACTCAGCTTGAAAAAACTTAAAAAAAAGGCCAGACACAGAGAATGGGGCAAGACCTCTCTTCGTTTGCAATCAGTGCCGGCATATCACTCCCGTTTCTTTACCGTTAGCGCTGCGGTGTTGCGCAGTCTCTGAGTAATAAATGGCATTCAGGAACGAGTGCTTGTGTGTAAAGCTCTTAAGTTCGCCTGATTTTACGGAAAGTTAGAGGTCCCCGCAAGAGTGCAGGATGGAGATTGTGATAATCCTTTTAAGTTGCATCAACTTAGGATGACACCAACAATGTCAACTGGCGGAGCGACGTATTTTAACATAGGTGAGCGAAGGCCAAAGTCCCAGGTGCTGTAGATGAGGTTTATGCACTATAGTATGAACCACACTTAAATCAGGCGAACAGTCTGCTAATGGCGAGATATATGACTTTGCCAGGAAGGTTCAAATAGTAGTTGCTTTGTTTCTGCCATGATGGTTGCGACGAAGGTCTAAGACGTTTTTACTCTAAAGGCCGCCATTGTGAAACTAAAAATCGGTCCAGAACAAATAACCGAAAAATTATGGACATAAAAGGTAGTGCAAGTGCAGCTGGAAACAGTAAGAGCAAAAGGCGTCGGCTTTTCTTTTTTAGTCAAAGCTAGAACATTTAGTGTCACCCGCCGTTAGTGCAAGGTACACCGTTTGCATACATGCGACGAATGCAAAAGCTGCCAAAAAAGTTTAAATTCTGTGCTTTTCTAGACAAGAAACAAGGTTTGCCGTCTGATGCAAAGCTTAAAGGAAATCTGCAATCCGAGCAGATCTAAGTAGGTATTTGCGCTACTTACAGTCTAAGGTTGTTGGCGTCACACGCTTCATGGATGCGAATTTTAAGTTTCATTTCAAAACATTATACGTTAACTACCAAAGCTACATCTACATCTGCGACTCCCTCTAGCAAAATGTTCGCCACTCTGTAGTCGTTGATGATAGGCTCCGGAACGGGTCTTCGAATACCCGACAGCTTCTTTGGCGAATTCTGGCACCCAGTGAGCTCGTTTTCCTCGTTATCAAGAGGTAACTACGTAACGCCAATGTACAGTAGATACATTGAGTGCCTAAAAACTGCTACCGTCACCCGCTTGAGACCACGTTCTGAGGGACTGGAGGTGAGCGCTTCGCTCATAATATTCCTTACGTAGGAGCTCCCATGGAGCCCACTGATATGACGAACTAAAAATAATAATAATATAATAATAATTGGTTTTGGGGGGAAGGAAATGGCGCAGTATCTGTCTCATATATCGTTGGACACCTGAACCGCGCCGTAAGGGAAGGGATAAAGGAGGGAGTGAAAGAAGAAAGGAAGAATAGGTGCCGTAGTGGAGGGCTCCGGAATAATTTCGACCACCTGGGGATCTTTAACGTGCACTGACATCGCACAGCACACGGGGAGCTTAGCGTTTTTCCTCCATAAAAACGCAGCCGCCGCGGTCGGGTTCGAACCCGGGAACTCCGGATCAGTAGTCGAGCGCCTAACCACTGAGCCACCGCGGCGGGTATATGACGACGCCACAGGTGCTTGAGAGAGCGTGTAAACTCGTGGCGTTAAGCGCAGAAACGTGGTATGGAAGCGCACTACAGGTGCGCCTATAGAATGCTTGCTCTCCTCACTACGCAGTGCGTCACGGCGCTCTGATGAACACGGCAAGCTTAATCGCAGGTAGCCCATTGTCGGAGCATAAAAATACAGATTATTTCGACACTTTGAGGACCTCAGTAAAACTGGACTTCTTACTTGGCACTGAATCCCGGATGCATGGTTTCATTGCTGACGGTGATGCTTTCCTGTCGGGCTATGATTTACATGTATACTGCAATGATTGGGATACGCACGGTGGAGGTGTTTTTGTACTTCAGAAAAAAAGCTTCTGCCTTAAGCCGACAAGAGTATTCTACATCTTGTGGTAAATCGGGGCGGTGTAATATTGCAAAGTGGAGCGCTGACACCTTGACAGTAGGATCCAAGCATCCATCATTGCATACGCTTTTATGCCCTCAGGCAATAAACATCGCTTTAAAAAAATAGTGCTGACTGCTACCTTGAGCGGTCAGGGTTCTTTTGTACACTGAACAAGAATGTTTTCTTGGGGTGGTTTTTGTTTGCCCGAAGTTCATTGGAAGGTTGGAAAGCCCATACTAAGCTATGGTGTGCATCGGCGTTGTCCTTTCCAGAGCTTACTACAGTTAACTACCTAACAGAGAACGTGACCGAGCCTACTAGAGAGCACCACTCGAGGTCTTCCTTTTAGAGATTAGATTTTCTAAGTTCTCTGTCCTATGATATGTCAGTGATTCCTAGTCTAAGCGACTATAACAGTGTCGTAGCGGGTTTCACACTCTGACTAACGCGGACTGCACATAAGCAACCAAGGAGAGATTATATGAGCAAGGGTGAATATGCATCCTTATTACACGACCTTCATTCCTTTTTGTCAGATTTTTCTGCAAGAAAAATTTAGAGTTTCTTTTTAATACACATCCTGTGCGGTCTTTAAACAGAAACAGTAGCTACCCTGGTGGAATCGCGATATTCATGCCCTGGTCAAACAGCGCCCCGGTCTCCAGACATCACTCTAGTAATAACTGCACTTCCGTTACGTTCAAACAATGAAGACCCTCTCCTGTAATATCGATGATTAAGAGTGGTTCAGAAAGGTGAATTTTTGGGTTCTTCGCGTCCAAAAATTCAGCGGAACCCTAAGGAGCTATGAAAGTATTAAACTATATAAAAGGAAACAGGTTAGCGTTGCGCGCTTCAGCTGACTTTGTATGCGTGTGTAGTGATTATCACGAAGCCTTGTTGTCTATTTGTCTTTAACCCTCATTTGAATGCAGAAATTCCCGAATCCGCTCAAGCTACGTCTATACCTATGATGCCAGTCACTGTGGCATGCCAAGTGTGCCACTAAATTATAACCAGGTTTTTGAAAACGACCGAGTGCTCTAATGAAGTGAAACCAACTGAGTTTTGTTGGGCTCGTGTGGTCTCGACTGCAGTATTGTTTTCGCTCTCTACCCCCAGTACTTGTTCAAAGTATCCGTCCGCATTAGGAACTTATACACGGTGCGCTGTGCTCTCTTCGAAGGCTGACGTAACGAACAATCGCGGCAACACATACTCAGTGGAGGTGGCAGGACTGTACCAGTAGCTAGAAAAAAAAGAAAGAAAACTGCTTCCTTGCTGAAGGGGTGCCAGGTCGACGAACCCAACTAGGCATGCGCTGGCAGCGTCGACGCGCCAACGGCTCCCGAGAGATCCTTTCGTTGGTGCTGCCTGTCTTCAGCGATGCGGCCGAGAGAGCGAAGTACCGTAGTCATACATACGACGACCATGTACACCTTTGGAGCATTTCTTTCCTATACGTGTTACAGTGGTTAACTAATAGAAAAAGAAGACTCATTTTGAAACGTGTCTGCTAAAATGAGATCGACTCTGAATCTCGCTAAATCTTACCTGTCACTTTGATTTTTACTGAAATGGTTGCAGGTGAAAGAGGCTGCCAATAGCAGGACGCCACGTTTTTCTGCGCTGCACTCAACTCGAGCGAGCTGCACGCACTGTTCCACTCTCTGATGAGGTTCTCCGGTAGTATAGCTGCTACAAGGCAAATAAGTGTGTGCGCAATGCTCTTGCGACAGCTTCCGAGCACCCTCAGTACGTAGACAACCTCCTCGGGGCCTGTTGTTTGCCCACAGTATATTACGGGAAGGTCTCGTAGGAAGGTCGCAGGCATCAGATACTGACGGCATCTCTGAAGCACATAAAAGGAATAGAGCAAACACTGTTTCTGCCTGGAGTTGTCCATGTAATAGCAATGTATTTGGTCATGCAGAGGAGAGGCTCTACGAAACTGCAGACGATAACCCAATAGCAGGCATCAGCCACAACATGCAAATTCCAAGTTAGGCGCTTTCCTCATAACGGATATGTTGCTTTGTGAGCCAGCTTACAATTTATTTTTACCATTACTGATTTCTGGATGCTTCAGCACAAACAGGTCTGCACCAAGCTGTCGGAGTAACGCTCTGCATATAGACTGCTTTGAAAAATTAAAACAGCGGCCCGCGGTTTTAGCGTAAGGCTGTATTAAGCTTATTTCAGCGGCTAAACAATACGGAACGGTTTCTAAATTCGTTCCTAAATGGAAAGAAAAAATAAGATAAAACTAAGCCCGTTTGCACTGCCTTCCCGCTGCAGTATACCTTATACCACTCATGTCCTTCCGCGAAGATAAGAGTGTCGGCGATGACTTTCTAGAATGAATACACAAGCATAGAAGTTCCGAAATGTTGAGTGTCTTAATTAGTACAAATTTCTCGAGGTGTGCGGAATGGACAGGAAGAAACAAGAGCGTAAAGGGAATTCAGAAAAAGCTAAAAATGTAACAGTCCTGTAATAAAATCATATTCCTTGCAAAATAATCTATGATTACTTCCCAGACTTGCACACTGTATATATATTTTTAATTTTGGTACTAACATAGGAGCTCTTTTAAAGCCAACGGCGACCCTTCGCTTTGACGAGGTGATGCAGTTCGGAAACTTCCGCCCCATTCAAACACTTTAAAAACATTTTTCGATCAGTGTGTCCTTTAGCTTACAGAGCTCATAACACGAGGAAGTTTTAACTTTTTAAATGTGAAAATCATTCCAAAACTATTTCGAGCACCGACCACTCATTGTCGTTTTCTGCGCACGAAAGCCCGCTGGTGTAAAGCAAGGGAGAAAACTGGGAGTTCGGAAAATACGAAAGCAGGTCTAGATGGTCACTTTTAAATAGCCATGATATGGATAAGTACTATCAAAACAAGGAGGACAAGGGAAGGAGTTTCCACAGCGTTGCGTACTAAGAAAACCTTTTTTTTTCTTTTCCTCAGTGTTTTCGCGCTTCTTGTCTTGTTGGAGCTACGCATCCCCGAGCCCACCCAAGAGCACCGACCAAAAGTGTGACGTACGTTGTTTCGTTTACCGGCTGCCATTCGTTAAATAAGTAATAAGGAGGGGCTGCGATCGCCCCAACCACTTTTTCTTACTGATCTGCTTCTTCAGGAAGCGAACAGCATTATTACCAGATCGTCTCTTCCGCAAACAGTTGTTAAAGATGCAGGAGGCGTGATACAAACACCGGCAGTGCAGCTGGCCACTTGTGGTGCGTTTTCACGACACTGCTTTCGTTCTTTCTTCTATTCGCTTAAAAAAGAGATATCTTAATTGTGCGCGCGAAACGTGGCATCCGCCTACGATGGGGAAGTGGCGCGCAACAAGCAAAACGAGAAGCAGTGGTTCATTACAAAAAAATCAGTGCTAGCTCGAATGTGAGGCAAGGAAAGAAGTCGCTGGTATCAAGCATTGCTACAGTAGATTTTGCGCGCCTATGCAGAAGACAAGTGCGAATCGGTGCGAGTCGTTTAAATGACTGTTCTTTGTAACAAGTGTAGCATAAAAAGAGCGAGGATAAACGCTGGTTTTTTGCCATCATTTGCGTTTGAATAATAATAATAATTAATTGGTTTTTGGGGAAAGGAAATGGCGCAGTATCTGTCTCATATATCGTTGGACACCTGAACCGCGCCGTAAGGGAAGGGATAAAGGAGGGAGTGAAAGAAGGAAAGGAAGAGAGAGGTGCCGTAGTGGAGGGCTCCGGAATAATTTCGACCACCTGGGGATCTTTAACGTGCACTGACATCGCACAGCACACGGGCGCCTTAGCGTTTTTCCTCCATAAAAACGCAGCCGCCGCGGTCGGGTTCGAACCCGGGAACTCCGGATCAGTAGTCGAGCACCTAACCACTGAGCCACCGCGGCGGGTGCGTTTGAACGGCAAATATAAGAACGGCAAATATAAGAAAATGCAGAGATGCCGGAACATGTTTAGGCATTGTGATAAGAAGGTAAGGAAAAATGCCGGCGAGGGCTATGAATGCTGGAACTCTTCTCAGTGTGGCATAATGCGTAAGGACGACGAGAGAAAAAAAAAGGCTACGCACAGCTGATGTTAAAGGATGAAGGCATTTTATAGCCAATAGTAAGAAACATGCTAAAGCGACGAGGTGCTAGGCATGACAAGGTGGAAAGTATTTCAGCGAGGAAGTAATTTGTATGCTGTTTGGTTGAGCGAACGTCACTCCAAATGCGAATAAAACTTTGATCTTAGAAAATTCGAGATTTAAACTTTCATGCAATGCAAAAGGTGATTGGATTTCCTCTTTATGCCCGGTATACCGCAAATGATACAGACTAAAATTTGAATAATTTTTCATTATGCTTCCAGAAGTATATGTGACATGCACATTACCGTATAAATGGAAGATGCTTACGCATTTATGCAAGGTGCAAGTACCGGTCTCTGGAGGTGCAGGAGGTCTGGTGGAAGAACGCTAACTGCAAGAGCTAGCCTTAGCAGCTAAAGAACGCTAAACTTTTATGCCCGTACTGCTGCATGAGCAGGTGATAAAACTGCTTTCAATTTCGTTATTGATTGACCACATCCGTCACAGTACTTGGTTGCAGTTTTATCACTCATAGACATTAAAACATTGTCACAATTTGCGAGTTTTGTTTAAAATATACCCCCATTTTAGTCGGTGCATCTATCCGATTTCTACGTCTTTGCAACGTAGGCAGCGTTAGTAACGAAACGACCTGTTTATAACACACAGCATTGAACGCGGTTAAATGACAGTCCACGAGGCATTAATTTATTTCTCTGCGCCTTGGACTGCTTTTTTTGGTATTTATTGGATAGAAACCTTTCTAGTACATTGAAGTAGGCAATAGAATGCCAGTTCATAGATGATTTAAGCAGTTCTTTGGGAGCCTCCTCAGATAGTTACGTGAGTGCGAATCGAAAGTTCCAAACTTCTTGGGTTCGCCCTAGGTGAAATGAGGAAGTCCAACCGCCGCGGCCCAAGACAGGGATTGGAGACTTGACTTCCCTTGGTGAGAAACTCGCTGGAAAAAGCGATAATTAACTGCAGTTTGTTGGCTCGAGAGAATAAGCGATGGCCTTGTATTAAAAGTCCGTCTGTAAGCTTGCCAGTTTGTCTGCAACCTCACGCATGATAATAGAAGGGATGGTTGTGTTAAAGGGACCCTGAAATGATTTCGATGGGCATATTCTAGTGCAACAGATAAGTAGAGGTGGTCTTTATGGGTACTCGAGTAAAATTTGAAACTTCTGCGTGGACCCTATAAATTAGAATGATTTTTTTTAAAATCGCTGCTCGCGGTAGCTCGCTTCCGATTAGGGCGACACATCTCACTGCGAATCCCCTTCCCCAATGACGTCAGTGTGCAGAATAGCAAGCCTTTAAGTTCAACCAAATTGAGAGGATCTTGGCTCACCCCGTCTGCCTACTGACGTCGTCAGGGAGGGGGCGCGCGGTGACGTGTGTCGCCCTAATCGGTATTGAGCTACTGCGAGCAGCGATTTTTACAATTACATATTAATTATAGGGTCCACGGAGGGCTTTCAAATTTGACTAGAATACCAACAAAGACCCCCTCTACAAATCTGTTGCACTAGAATATGCCCCTCAAAACCACTTCAGGGTCCCATTAAGGTTTGAGGGAATTTAACGTCCCAAAGCGACTCGGGCTATGAGAGACGCCGTAGTGAAGGGCTTCGGAAATTTCGACCACATGAGGTTCTTTAACGTGCACTGACATCGCACACTACACGGGCCTCTAGAATTTCGCCTCCATCGAAACCCGACCACCGCGGCCGGGATCGAACCCGCGTCTTTGGGGTCAGTAGCCGAGCGCCATAACCCCTCAGCCACCGCGGCGGCTGGTCCCTTTAAGGGTCACTCTGGAAAACTCCATCTAATGACGGTTCTCAGGAAACATTCTTCTGTTTCTAGTCATGTTACATGTCTCCTGTAGATAATGACAGATTTATCGGTGACAAAATTGGTTTTTATTATCTTACCGGCTGTAGTGACATTCTTACCAAAAAGCATGTGCTGCCACCGTTTTGAAGCGAATGGTGGTGCAGCGTTGCCTCCGGGATCTGCGCAAAATATATCTTCGCCGCACGCACTTTGCTTTCGAAATCGCGGGAATGGCGGCACCTCAGTTTCAGTTTTTTACAGTTTGTAACATTAAAATGTCGTTTTCGGTGAGAACGTTCTCTTTGTGCATAACACGTGGTACCTTTAATCGGTACCTATAAGCGGTACTTATATGCGGCATGACTGTAAGCCTGCTTCTCTTTATCTTGCAAGGGTGGTCAAACGGGCTTGTTGGTAGCTCATATTTGGAAAAAAAAAACAGCGCACCTTAAGACACGGACAGAGGCAGATATAACGACACAGCGCTGTGTCGTTATGCTACCGTTAAGCTACCCTTTAAGAGTATTTAGTATTCAGTGTAGTTCCGGTAATGACTTAAAGCCGGGCAGATGACAGAGGTTGTAGATAACTCATTAACGACATCTTCTCTCACTCGCCTTACCGTTACTAAGTGTCTTTCGAAGGCGGCCCAGTTTCTGTATGCATCCTGAAACCAACATGGCATTTCATCTCACAGAAAACATAAAAAAATTATTCCTCGCTTTATGAACCTTTCATACAAGGTGATACTTAGAGAAGACTCCGCAGTCGACGAAGAAAACGCAGGTGAAGAATTAGACAGCCGCAGTGTGGTCGGAGAGTCAGGCCGTGTCTACAACTTGATGCGTGCCTCGGCAACGTCCAAACGGCACGGGCAGTTGACGATAAGGCATACAATGCGGTTAGTTGAAATTGCCGGGAAGCGCAAACACGCAAAGCGACATCACATTTCGAGAGAGTAGGGAACTTCGAAGGATGTTTGCGTTCTCTTAGTAGCCGACATTAGCAGCCCCACAACTCTGTGGGAGCCACAGTGCCACTAATTTATGCTGGCGTAAAGACCAAACTAAAAGACATTAAGACAGCACACCACTGGACCGGCAACGACAGTACGAGCTCGGCGGTGGAATAATTACGTGGAGCGTTGCACCATAGGCGCACTTACCACGCGGAACAACTGAAGCAGCTCGGGCGAGGCACAACAGGCCGCACCATGAAACCGAATGGGCACTTACGCGTTCTCCTTGAAGCTTATTATTCCTTTATGGAGGGAGCTTCCGAGCCTCTAACGGTGTCAGCGGTTTGTGGCCGAACGCAGGGTCGTTGTCTTTATTTTGCAACATTTCATTTAGTTTAAATTTTTTTGACATCAGTTGCGACGACAGAAACAGAAGGTGGAGATGTAGCCTACCGAACACAGGCACGGGTGTTGTGAAAGGTGCTGCCCCGCTAGTGCGGCCGTTCCTCGGGGACAATATTCCGATTCTTACTCGCAAAATTGCCGCACAGTTTTTTTTTGCTTAGTCTCAGGGGGCAACCAAAAAGTGTCACAGATCTCCAATGCGTCGTCGTCCATAATCGCTCGCCTGTGTTGGGGCCCCGGTGTGCCAGACTGGCGTGGGTTTGAGGCGCGTTTATGCACGCAACTGGCATCATGGGCATGATTCTGCCATCACCAGTGTGACGTCATTTCCTTTAGAAATGTAACCGGGAGCACCGACCAATGGCGGAGCAGTAAACGAAACGAGAATGCAAAGAAACGATGCAATTAAATTTCTGCAGGGCGTTTCAACACGCAACAAAAACGACGGGCCTGTTTTCTAAGTGGCTCTTTGGAACCAATGAGGCCTCGAACCTAAGGGAAGTTTCACTCCATTGATCGTAATTGTTTATATTTTACTGAAACCAATTTTATCTAATTTGTGTCGAGAAAAAGTTAAAAAAAAATGCCAATCGCCTTAGAAGGAAGCACATGAAAAACCCTTGCCAAGTGGAAGGCATGAAACAAAAAAGATCGGCGTCCGGTTAGGCTTTAAGAAGATTCAAAAAGAGAAACAGGACCAGATAACTGGGGGACAACGAGCCGCGGTAACACCTGTAACATCCACACTTGAGACTTGAGTGCTTTGCTTCTTCAGGACATGCGAGAAACAGGAGCTCGCGAACAATGCGTAATCGTAAAAATCGCTCAAAAGTTCATAATATGCCTTTTGCGAAAGTGATCACCACATGTAAACTGCAACTGCCGCAATCTGCTACCGCACGGTTGGTCTAAACTTGCTTATTCCGAACTTTAAATATATCATGATTATTGACACGTTTCTCTCAACATAAAATCAACACTTCAAAAGAGCGGTAAAGCGCCGATATGGTGCCGAATGTGTCGCCAACTCTTAAGGCGTTGCTCATATTCCTTTTATGTCTTTCTTTTTGCTTTATGGCGATCTTCTTTTGAACCGTTTCGAAACTCAGCACCATGCCTCAATTGTCTCCATTCTGAGTGAGCTACGGTCCCGAATAAATCAAGGTCTCAGTTTCGTGTGTTGTGTTCAGAAACGAAGTCACGTTTCACCGCGGCCACAACGAAGAGCGATTGTTGAAAATCACTAACACATTGTTTATCGGTAGGAGAGGCGAAGACCGCTGGGGTCTAAGTGTACTTTATAGCACGCAATAATTAGATTTCTAGGGCCCTCTCTTGGTTCCCATAGATGTTGCCCAGAACAAAGGAAACATGAGAAAGTCGTGTACCAAAGCGGTGAACCACATGAACTCACTAGCTGGCAAATAGTTTCTACAGATTCTTTTTATTATTGCAATCGAAGAGTTTGTGGTATCATACGCATAACTGTTTTAAAACTGTTGAGCAGGTATTTCATCGTTTCTTTTTGCTATTTGTCTGCGCAGCTACCATGCTAAGGCAGGAAAGTGGGTTTTAGCGTTTGCCTCAGCTTGAGAAAATATATCAGCGTACAACTCCAGTATCAAGAAGAAACCTGAAAGAAAATGTATAACAAAGCTCGTTATGCGTTTTTTTGGAGGGGTGAGGGGGTATGCTGATCTGTTATTTTCTTCTCTGTCTAGGGCAGACCGGTACTACATTGATGTTCGCAGTGACAACCTGTATCAAGCGGATTCCACTGGTCGTTTCTGCATGCCATTCGCGGTCATCAATAGAAAAGGAGCTTAAAGAATTGTCCGGAAATAACGTAATCAAAAATACGGCTCGGTAGCTTTGAGAGAATAAATGTGGGCTAGCTCAATAATTTTAATGAAGGTATGCATTTACCGGCACAAAATAATATTTGCCCTAGCAACAAGAGTTCATAGCTGAAAGAAACCAACGCGCATACGAATGCTTTAACACTATCTCCGGATGTCCAACTAGAAGCGTTAAATCATGCTTTAGAGAACAACTATATCAGTACCGAAGAAATCATGGAACAAAATAATTGCCAGAAATGGGAGCAAGTGCAGAACTTTCATTGCGATTTTTGGAATGATTAAGAAATTTTAGTGACAAAAGTACTGACTTTAACATAGTTCGCTCTAGCGACGGCTGGTACGAAAGTGCGCAAAATGCAAGTATAGTGAACGATTGAATGACGAATGTAATAAAGACGACAGCGCTTTTCGCGTCAATGCCAAACCAGCTCGGTGGCGAAACAACAATTTACATAATGTACGCGAACTTCTCTCTCTAAACAAAATTTGTGGAAGATAGTTACCGTTTCAGTGATGAAAGAATATGTATTAGCTAATAAAATAACGAAATAAAAAGGTACATATAAAACGTCATCACTCATAGAAAAAAACAGCTAACATAGACACAGTAAACACTATCGCGTCGTCGCTTTGGTTGCAATAAAACAAACTGAGAAAAACGTGCCAGCGATATGGACAGCTCCTTATTGCGTGCTACTTTGGGGATAGAGCGCAAACAGTTAGATGACAAGTTTGGGCCGTGCATACTTTTTCTTTCTGTCTTCAAACGAAGGGAGAATTCAAACACTCATGTTCACGTGTCTGTGAACATGAGCTATGTAGTATTAGGAAAGTTATTCCCCCAGGCTCTGCCGCAATTTACTTCAGGTTGTGTTTTTTCATGTCAGAGACTTTGGACCAGTAAGAACATAAGAGAATGATTGAAACTTACCACGCTTTATTCAGCAAAAGGTTTGATAAACCTCAACATTAAAAATAAATAATCGTTGTGTTGCTTGTCCCGCGTTGAGTACGGACGCTTGTTGTGTTCCATGTAGTTGAAAAAAAAAATTGGAGGGGACACTCAAGCTCCGCCTTCAGGTTATGACGCGATAGCATTAGTGGATGAACACCTATATATGCAGAATTGGTCATTCTCAGCTTCACATTCACACTTTCCTGGGAGTCTTCATACCACTCCTGATGCAGTGGCGCAGCGGTTAAGCAATGCGCCACTGCCTTGCGATGCAGGTGCTGCCATCCTTGTGGCTTGTGCGACCAAGGTTGCTCTTCTCGGTCGACCTCTTAACTACCACTTGCTGCGGTGCACACTTTGCTCACAATGAGATGGGAAGGTTGTAATGACGCCTCAAGGTCACGTGACATAGGATATAGGTGGCCCATCTGCCTCCTAGGTTGCTTCTCTGGAGATTTTTCGTGGATGTTTCACTCACAGTGAAGGGCACCGACGGACGCCGCCTCTTCTGCAGCACAAGCCTCTTAACGCTATCGTGGTATAGTGATAAGTTCTTCACTGCTTTCAAGTATTATTATCTTCCACGAACTCTTCAAATAGAACGCATCACTTCCTGCTGCGACGAATTCAACATTGATTTCAAATTTCGCGGAATATTCGCTGCCGGAGTGCAGTGAGGAGCTTTGATGAGATGCGAAAGAGTTTCCCTGCACCATAGAGTGAAACCCCGAATAAATCAGGTTTTAAAAATTTTTTAAATCACAGTTCTCTCAGGGTTCCAGTGTCGAAGAAAATACTCCCGGCGATTTTAAAAGCAGCATTTGAGCAAAATCGTTCAATATTCTGCTCACAAAATCTAGTCATTGAATCCATGAATAAATGCTCGCGCAGGAGAGATAACGCAAGTTCGCAAAGGCCTATTACAAAAGATTCCTTTCTGAGATACAGCAGCGTTTCCTGTTTTTCTGTTGATGATGCGCACTTATTTTCGAACAGAGCCTGCACGTTAGCACGCGAGTGGCGCGTACTTGATTACGTTTTGTATTTTGTAAATAGTGTACAAAACTCTCCCCTGTCCTTTCTTGCTATCGCTGCCCTCTGTACTTCTCCTCGCTATCTTCTTCCTTTCCCTTTCACCTCCGCCGTCTGCAGCTTGGGTGCTTAAGATATTAGATAGCAATTGCCACGGCCGGCGACATTATTTTCCTTCACTTCTTTTTTATTTTTTAAAATGAACCACTAGTTCTACTACTACTATTTCCCAACGCACAGATGCAGTTGAATTACGAAACAAACTGGTGCACGACACACTACATGAGAATTTCATGGAAACCTACAATACCTCGATATTTCTCCCCTAGATAAGCTAGAAAACCGGATGATTAGTGCGACTGTGGTATTAAAGGCGCAGCTGCAGTGCAGAGGCTCATTAAAGGTTGAGAAAGAAAAGGGCTTCTTTACCCGAACACTGTTCGGCCAACGTGTTTTAGTGCTTGAGTGCACCTATTGTACACCCACTTAATTAGTGCTCAGACCCGTGGTGGGTACAAAACACATCACTGTAAATCACGATGGTGAGAAACAATACCATGACAATTGCAGAGGGCACTGGAAGATCTGCACGCAACTGTTTATTACTAACAGCGGTTACTAGCCGCATTCAAAAAGTTGCGCAAAATGTATCGGGCGAGAACCGTATTTTAGGGCTTAAATTTCAATTGAAGGCGGATAGAAAAAAATTTGCAACGAAAGTGATCATAGCGTATTCACGGGGAACATTTGGCCATACAAATAGAATTTACCGAGGAAACATAAAAAGGCAGGCATTCAGTTGGTCGAAATTGGAGGAAAAGGTTCGAGTTAACAACGTCCAACAGTGAATAAGAGCGAAGATATGCAGTCTGCCCAGGTGCTTCATATATGTAAACAAACAGGTGATTTGTTACGATTATCGATTGGGTGCGGAAAGAGAGACAATGTAGACAGTTAGAGAGAAATGGGAACACGAAATTCGCTTGATTAGCTTAATTGTGGTAGGCACCTGGGAAGTATAATTAGGCATTAAGGGGATATCTTTTGTCCCACAGTGGGCTGAACTGGGCGGCTAATGATGATGAGGGGTTAGAAACGGGATGAACTCTCCCTACCTACGCATAATCTCCCTGTAATTGCTTTGCGACAAAGCTGACATTTCAAGTCTCGAAGAATTACTGGCATCCGGAATGTCGGTCTCACAAGAATATCTAAATCTACGGTCTGCTGATTTCGTCCTCTGCATCGCTTCGGAAAACACAGATATATATCGATGTAGACAACGCGGGAAATGACCTAAGCACGCTTAGGGAGCAATTAGGATGCCCCTGCACAATTCGAACGTTCGAAGTACTTTGTTCATCACTGAAGTAGGGATTACTGAGTCAGTATAAGCATTTGAAATCGATCGCGTACTTCGAGTCATTTGCGTTGGCAAAGGAGATGTGGTAAATCTTAAAAAGCCGCGATGCCCGTGTACAATCACCTCGTTTCCTTCTTTCCCTTCCTGGTCGCACTGATGTGCTCCAAAAGACCACATCATCATTTTCTCGGCGCTAATGTAGAAACTACTTTCTGATAGCCTATTTTGAACGCTGTAATCATTCGCTTTAGAACCACCAATCCCCCGCGTAGCAACATTGCGCCGATTTTCTCAAGTCCTGATGACAAAAACTATTGCAGTCGACCTGACTCGTTCTATTCCTTGCCTTCGTGCCTAGTTTTGTCGCTAAGTGTGCTTAGTTTGTACCTTTTAGTCGAGGCATGTCCTGCACACCCTCATTTTGCAATGCTTCGCAAAATATAGTAAAGGCGTATGCTTTAAATGGTGAAACACAAATGGTAAGAAAGAATTGTGAAGTGGTAGGTTTTCTCACACACTAGATCGCGCGGGTCGGCAAGCTACCCTTTAGCTTGGTTTAGTATAAATAGTCCGATAAGAGCCCATGAGGGCCATATAGACAATTATTTATTTGCACTGCAACACCGCTGATTGTACTGAACCATCGCAAGATCAGCACGGCGTCGACTCTGCTCTGCTTCGTAGTGAGTTTTCGCGTGAAATGCAGCCAAAATAATGCAAATGATACGAGGGTTTCTATGCCTTTGCAGTGAGATTGGTTGAGACGCGCTGTGCACACGGTTGCATATATGAATAGTTTACTAGCCCACTGGCAGCCTTTACACGCTACAAGGAAAACACATCTATCATCTGCTAAACATTGCACGTTTCAGCCTTTTGTAGTGCGGTGGAAAAACAAATATATAATGACCGACGCGTTAAACTGTTTCAAACGCATGTGAAACCGACTGCCGTGCATACGCAGGACAGCCAATCTACGCTGGCATATTCTAACCACGACAAAACAGGCTTACCTTCGTTATTTTATGTGTGTGCACTCAGGACGCGTTCATATGCAGCACGCGTGGTTCTTACGATGCTGCTGCACAACGAGCGATGTCGTGCACAATTAAATCAGTGAATAAACGATTCGCTCATGCACGACGATTGCTATGCAGAAGTTAGTGAGTGGGAGAAAATTGGAACCGGAAGTAGCTAGCAGACGACTTTCCCATGATTCTTTGCGTTCACTTCGGAAACGCACCTCACTCATTGAGATGAAGGAAATGAGCGGATGAAGCCTAGCCCGAGATATCAACATAGCCATCTGTCGCCACAAGCAAACGGCTGTGGCCCACGAGAAACTGAATAATGGGTGGGAGTGCAGTATCTTCACGTGGTGGGCGGTGATTGAGGTCTGACGTCAGGTGGAAGTGGCCTCGGGTCAGCGATGCTTTAGGGCTGGGGCCATCGTGTTTGCCTGCCGAGGCTGGGGCTGGGGCGCGGGTAGTGCTGAGGCCGGATCGTATTGGGCAGGTTTACGCTGTACCATAAAAGGCCAACCATGGACCTCCAGTGAAGACCTCAGCCGACGGCAGGCAACGAATTACCGCAGGCGCTATGATGACCTCCAGCATCTACAACAAATGTACACGAAAGCAAGCCAAAGGATACCGGAGGTGAAAGATGGAGATGAGAAGATTTAATGGCTGTGGGTCAAGCGTGAGTGCACAGACACGTTTCACTGCCTGTTCCTTGGTCTGTCAGATTGTATCCAGCCGTGTAAGGAGCTGCTGTACAGCTGCACTCAAGAATTATGCGACGTCGTGTGGCGCATGGCTTATTGAATATTAGTTTTTGAAGGAACTTCTCGCGAATGTGGCGTGATTTCCTGATCGCAGCTTGCTGGGTATGGGAGTAAACAAGAATTTTATGAGCACGTATTGTACTCAGAAAGGATACACCAGGAGGATTGGTTTTGTTATGGCTTCAGGCGTTTCCGTGAAGGCGGACAGAATAATTTTTTTCTCATATTACACATAAAAAGATTACGGGAACTTCAGTGTACAAAGTGTATTTGCTGATTTCAAGTTTGTAGATGCGTGATAGCGTCGTAGCTTTCAACCGTTACTATGCCACGCTGGATTTCAGGAAGAAGTATTTACTCAAATTTTAATGGCACTCATATACCTTGAATTTTTCACCGGCTGGTATAAGTACACAATTTACTCTTCGGCGCCTACGTAATATCCCATGCCTCAGATATGTGAAAGGCAATGCTGAAAAGAAACCAGTAGAACGGTTGTAAACACTGCACGGCGTGATTGCTGGGACTTTGAATGCTGGGCGCATTGCCGGCTTTTCTCGCCGGCAAGACCGACTTAACATTTTTGTTCGCTGCAGTCTAACTAGATAAATATACCATATCTCGCGAGTTAAGTTTTCTTTAGCAATCCGTGAGTGACACAAGAATCTTTATAGTAATTTGTAATTTTTTTCTGGATTGACTTTGTGGTTGCGGACTGCGTAAGCAACGTGCCTTTCCTCATGTTTTTTGGAGCTCACTCCTCATACGAAGCTTACTTTCCTTTGTAGGGCTGCGATCAAATAAGCTCCGTTTTCCGTTTTGTGGAATGTGATGGCAGCCAACATAAGTCGGCATTAATGGGCTACGGAAGCTTTCTTTTAAAGGCTTATTTTTCAATATTTCCGAAAAAGATAAAATAGGACAGTATGCTCCTTTATTTAGGTTTAGACGATGATGAAATGTTTAAGTTGAAACGCTAACCGAGCTGCCTACTTCGGTTCTTCAAAGAGGTGTGTTTGCCGCTACGTCGTGCAATGTCCGCAAGACTAAAACATTAGGTCAAAAATGAAAAGGGCGTAAAATATAACCATTTCTAAAAAGCAACTGTCTCTGTACTGACATATATAGTTGATTGGAACGAGGCAACGGAGATAACAACTGATTATGGAAAGCTTTTTGAAAGCATTCACTTCAAGCACGGTAGTAGTCGAAATTTTTATAGTGCACTAGAGACAGAATAAGCATATCTCGCAGAGTGCAGTGCACATATTCTATTAGTCGACAGTCCCCTGCTCTACTTTAGTAAACATGGGTACTTTGATTTTGCCAAGTGAGCTTGTCATCGAAGCATGCAAAGCGTGTCGAAGCAGGGCCTAGAAATCAAGAGATGCTGCGGGTGCAAGAACAAGATCCAAAAGCCTTCACCTTATATGGGTTGTAACCACTGAAGCCATTGGGGGGAGTCGCCATTATCCACTTTGGTCGTGGCAGGGGCAGAGCTGCAACCGGCGCAAGTGGTTCGTAGCTAAATTCGTTAGGAGGCTTGGTGTCCTAAGCGTGGGCTGAAAGAGCCCAGGAAACGCTGAATCGTCGCTGAGAGAGATATAGGGCAGGCATGCAAAATTGGCGGCGGTGCTGCCTACGCGACCTTTTCCTCACCAATCGATATAACGAGTAGAGGTCGCTGTTTACAGGGCGCTTACGCATGCCGGACGTTTCTTCGAGAGGATTAGGCTTAAAATGGTTAAGCTGCACTTTGCTGCGAAGAGGTTGCACCGCTTACGTGCTAGCGTCGTGGAGTCTGCTAGCCTAGGCTACCTATGCTAGATTCCTGATTCGAAGGAAGGAGCAAAGAAAGGACGCAGTGCTACGTATGTACCAAGCGGAGAGTTGGCGCTCTTCTTGACGCGAGTAATTTTTGGTCTACATAATGCCCCGCCTGGGCTAGACGTTTTGTCTCGCTACAACCTCAAGAAAGACGGCTATTCGATCGCCTGCTTTTCTTTTAGTTTTCCTGCATTGCTACAAACACAGACACAAAAAGTCTTTTCTCTTTGTGTTCGTTTGGGGGCGCTGTTGACCTCTCTTATTTCCTACCTGTGTGCCTTCGTCTTTTCGCAGCCAATTTGACGATCTGGTGTGGTTTTATTTTACAGTCTTAGACCGCTTTGATCAGTCTTGTGAAATTTTAAGCGCAGAATAAAGCACGTTCTCTCGTGCTACTGGCTTGGTGAAAAGATACAACCTGCAAGAAAATTACCCTTTTTATCTCCAGCAAGGTTAGTAACATGGGCTGGTTAAAAGGGGATTTGTAATGTCCCTTGCTACATGGGGCTTTCATGATATAAGTAATTTGTTTGCGAGGCTTTGTAAACTTGATGAATAGCGCTTGCATAGTTGCAGACCGTGTGGTGGACATTATGGACTCGCTGTTGTTGCCTGTTGTGCTGGTGGCTCGCCGCTCACCGATGCGCCGCGTTCAATGCTCCCAGACCACCTACGCGACTTTGTTTGGAAACTTGGTTGGGCAGTGCTGCCTACTGTGATCGGCTAGAGCGGTGGGGTGTTTTACGCTCCAGTACCTGTCCGAATTGCCCGCTTCAGGAATCTAATCGCCACGCTACAGTCACCTGCGTGGCAGCGCGTGTCTTTTGGCGCGCGGTTCATGCGGGATTCCTGTGGGCAGGGCATTTCGAGCTTTGTCTCCCGCGGCCGCTTCCCCAGCGGCCGTTTTGCTCGCCTGTTAATTGTTGCGGGTCTCTTTAGTTTATGGCGCAATCGATGCACCGCGGTCACTGGTGGCTTTCGAGGCCGCGCTGTGTGGCCAATCTTTGGCCGGCTTCGAAGGGAGTTGATCAGTTTCTTGTCGGAGGAACTCTTTTTCTTGGGAGAGGAAGAGTTCCTCCGGCAGTGGTCGTGCCCATTCATTTCTGTTAACAGCGGTCGTCTTGTTCTAGTCTTTAGACCAAACTGGCGCTAAGGTTTTTTTTTTCGTGTCAGATTATTGGTGTTTCACTCTTCTGTGAATAGGTATGCTATCCCGTCTTAAATCGCTCACAAGCAGTTCCTGTTTGTTGCTCAAAGCTGCTTATGGTACCTCTTTAATTGGCTCGCCTTACATGCTTAGCGTCATGTCTGCTTGTGAATGTCAATGTATCCGGTAACCTTGGCATGTGTACATATGTAAATAAATTTTTTTCTATGCAACAATAGCGCCTCTCTCATCTCCATATAGTGATTCACTCAGCTTTGGCTGCGAAATGAATCCA
Organism: Amblyomma americanum; assembly: GCA_030143305.2. Classification (NCBI taxonomy): domain Eukaryota; kingdom Metazoa; phylum Arthropoda; class Arachnida; order Ixodida; family Ixodidae; genus Amblyomma; species Amblyomma americanum. The sequence goes on along the minus strand of JARKHS020021732.1, from coordinate 141,936 downwards.
GAAAGCTCCTAGAATTCTATACCACACATTGAGATATATAACGCAGTGAGCCTTGACTTAATATCGGAGAGCATTCCGAAATCACAACACCTATCAAGCGCTGCAAGACGGACTAGTGTTGGTAGGTTAAGGTTATTAATAAGCGTTAAGCTCCGAAACTACCCTGCACTTGTGCTATGAGGGGTGTCGGAGGGCTCACTCGGAGTTTACACAACTTGGGGGTTTTTTAACGCCCGTTCAAATCGCAGCACGCGGGCACTTTTTCATTTCACCCCCTTCGAATAAATGTGAATTACAGCCTGATTCGAGGCAGTGGTGTTGTTGTCAGAGGCAGAACGCCATATATTCTTAGCCGCCTCACCATGTGGTCTACTTTAATCTCTCGCTAAATCGCTATACCAGACGGCTGCACTGAACTCCACAAGGTCATAATAAATAGGTGTTCGATTCTTAGAACTTTTTCCTTTATTGGTAAAGGCTGATGTCGCTAAAAGAGCCAATTTTTGTGTTCTAATTGCCACGGCTGTTAGCTTCATCGGGCCGCGTGAGATTGGGCACAGTGTTTCCATATAAGCAGCTAATCGCAAGTCGTGATTAATGATGAGCATGTCCAAACTTTCTTTGTTGCGCTTTAACGCAAACCAGTCCTGTGACAACCTGCTAACTTTTCTTAGTTTTATAGTCATTTCGATGTTTCAGTGCCATGTCTTATTTAGTGCTCATATTTAAATAGTAAACTGTGCACTCTATGCTTCTGAGCGGCCCCTTTTGCAAAGACTATTTTTGAGCCCGCACCGTTACGATAACAAGAGCGAAAGCTGATCGAAAGCAACGTATGGCCAAGTCCGAAGCTTACGTGTTGTATTTTTTCTCAGGAAAGCCATCGACTCCCCAAGCAGTGCAGGATAATCAACACCCGGGAGGTCTAAATTGGTCTAATGGTCAGTGGTCCTCCTACTTTGCGGCCTTTACACATTCCTTCTCTCCAGTAGCGTCGCAGTCATTAGCAGACTGCCTCTGCAAGAAGGCTGCCTTCTATTTCGATCGATGCGCTGAAATCGGCTATCTTTGTTTCCAGTACTCCACGCGGTCTGGTACTATCACGAAAATAGAGTCCGTGCTAGGGAGAACTCGGAATAAGGAGGTCTCTTAACGATAATGACGCTAGTCGAGAAGAAACTGCAATAGAAGCGTGCTCTCCTTTCCAAAGGTTCCTATTCTAGAAGAGCTCCCATGTTTTGTCATACCTGTTTTCTTCAGATCTTCTTTTGTACTTTGTACTCAGCTTCCTTGAGTAACTTTCACCTGGACCAAAATGAATGTTGCTGAGAGGTGTATATGAAAGGAGGGCGGTTTGGGGCCTTGTTTTCGCCAGCATTTAAAAACCGATCTGTTCTCGGGGACTTCAGCTCTCTATTCTACCATTCTTCGAGAGACTAAAATGCTTCGGGTTACAACAGTGTATTACCTCGAAATAATGCCCGAGAGCGAACAAGCCAGGTACAGCTTCGCAGACAATTTGGATGAGGATAGGTTCATTTGTTTCGGGAATATTTCTTGATTTTCAAGAAATAACTTGTGTCTTTGGCATTGTCGTTTAATTATTCTTCACTGTGCAAATATGCTACACAGCAAAAAATAAGTTAATATGAACTGTTGAGCAAAAGAACTGTTAGCAAAGAAAATTAAAGCTAATGACAAAGCTTTCCGATATAAAAAGAGCGCAAAAGAGTGCTAGAAAAATATTAGTGTGTGCATGACCGGCCGAAGACATACAGAGATGAAAAACTGACATTCGACACGCAACATATAAATAAGTCTTGAATTAGGCAGCATTCATTCATGCATGAATAAATTTGTTCATTTCACCAACCGATAACGATGTTCTTGGGACATGTCCAAGGGGTACGACCTGCACACGCTGTAGGTATACAATGCCAGCAGTGGCGCTCTGGGAGAATGTTTGTTTCCCACAGCGAGCTCTGGGGATACAGGTTTTAGCGAAAAAGTCATTCGTTTTCATCTGAGGCTGGCATAACACGGGTATGAAGCACGGTCACAAAGCGCCTTCTTGCACAGTAACAATAAGATAACTCCACAAATACGACACAAAATATTTTTTTTTCGCTGCTCTTAGGTTTTTGTGCTTCTTGGCTGAATGCTGGATACGCTTCCGTATTTTGAAGAACCTGAACTTGTCAACAGGGCCAAGACTCTCGACTAATGGCTGTCACTCGGACTTTGTGTAACCAGTCTGGCTGATACTTGTGACTGCACACAACTTCAGCCTACTGTGCCTATCTTTTTTTATCTTGCATTCTTCATGCATTGCTTTTTTTTTCTGCAACAATATGATTTATTTGACATTGTTCTACCCTACCTCAGAATTGTATCTGTTCCAGAGATTTCAAAAAATGATGACTGTATCTGTGCATTCTAAAACGTGCACAGGAGGCAGCCGTACCTGGATTCTAAATAAGGCTTCGGCACGGTGTGTGCAGTAAGCGCAGATGTTTAGTTCACCAAGCGTTCGCCTTACGGGCCCTGCGTATCGACACATCACTGAAAAGTGAGCAGTAGTTTTGAGACATAAAAGGGAAGAAGATGCTTGCAAACAACGATGTGTAACGTGCGGAAAAGCTTTCACCACCGGTTCATATCGATGCCCCTGTGTACAACAGTCTCAGAGTTTCTCATATTTTCAATCCTTATGTTCATTTCCTGAGGGCATTATCTGCAACGTCCACAGGTAAAAAAAAGGACGAATACGAGGAGGAAGAAGGCAGTACAATATCTCTGCGTAAACCTCAGGCATGCCTCAGTCGCTCAACGCTGACACATCAGAGCACGTCGCTAAACAGCCCGCAGCGCAGCTTTAGTTATTTCCTAACTAGAAGAAGGGGTGAAGAAACAAACACAGATAACAAGCAATTGAAGTGGATCACAGAATACGGTAAGCAAAACTGACGAGTTCATAACCTAAAAGTAAGTTAAAATATTATCATTTAAATATCTAAATGTTATCATCTTTTGAGTACTTAATCTTTTCGTATTGATGCGAAAATTCTTACTACAATGAGGTAATATCTAATAGAGTCAGGACAACCTTAAACTTCAATAAACCAAAGAATCAACCAGGATTTTATATAGGCTACTCAACAGTCGACCGTCTTCACACTATCAGGCAAGCAACCAGAACGTTGGGCCTAAAAATTATTATACAGAAAACCAAAGTAATGTTCACCGTCTCGCAAGGGACCGCAGTTTATAATTGATAGCGAGGCGCTGAAAGTGGTAAGTGAATATGACTATTTAGAGCAGGCACTGACCGCTGATCCGGATCATGAGAGGGAAATAACTAGAAGAATATGACCGAAGTGGAGAGCCTTTAGGTGGTACTCTCATATCATGAATGATACTTTACCAATATCCCTCAAGAGAAAAATCTACAACAGCTCTATCAGCTTTATCTTACCGGTACTCACCTACGCGGCAGAAACGTGGTGGGTAATTAAAAGGGTTTAGATTAAATCGAGGACAACGCAGCGTGCTATAGAAAGAAAAATGAGAGATGTAACGTTAAGAAACGAGAAGAGGGCAGATCAAATCAAAGAAGATAGGCGGGTTAATGACATCTAGGGCATGTAATACGAAGGCAGTATCACCGATATTGGTTAAGGATAACGGAGTGGATACCAAGAGAGGGCAAGCGCAGCAGAAGGAGGCAGAAAGTTAGCTGGGCGAACGATACAAAGAAGTTTGCGGGGATAAGCTATGCACAACTGCACAGGACAGAGTTAAGTGGAGAGGAATGGGAGCTAGGCCTTTATCCTGCAGTGTCCGCAGTTATGCTGATGATGATGGCTCATTTATATCTGCACAGACACACAAATGAGAAACAAATTATATTTAATGAAGCGCAATAAAGTTTGTTGTGATGAAGGTCAGGGAAGGCGACAAGAATATCGTTGTGTTTGCGGCATGGCTTAAGCGGTAGAAAGCTCCGCTGTCTGTTAGCCCATGATACAAAAGAGATTCACAGTAGGATTTAGAAACAAAATAGTTGAAAGCGACATTCAAGTATGAAGAATCCCGGTATGCATCAGCGTTATTTGGAAATGAAATTTCTCAGCAAGTGTTTCAGGTGCCACTTCTTCTGCAGCCAATAATCGCCTCCAACTAATCGAGAATATCCGCCGGCTGTAAATCTGTCTTTAAGTTTATGCTCAAAAGCACAAGCTTTCTGGTAGCCGATAGCAGCCAGACTGTCGTTTTCTTAGAACCCCTGGCCCATGGTGCAGCCAAACGCGAGGTAGAAAATACCTGGAGCAAATATGTTTGCACACAACGAAGTTCGTTACATGAGGTCATAAAGCAAGAGAAATTTATTTTTATTTATCGCGTAAATCACGCGCCTTTCCTTTGATTATAAAATGTACGCCTTTGTTGAGCAGGCTCAAGAACGCCGTATAATACAACTTCAAAAGCTCTAGCCATGTGCACTTTGAGGCCACTGCAATGCTCATCCCACCCTTTTACCTTCTGGAGGAAAGCTAAAAAAAGAGAACATGGAAAGTTCATGACATAAAAATATTCAATATAAACAAAATATGCGCACAAGGTGGTGCTTAGAATTGCTACACTAATGACGACCTTGTTAACTTTTCAAACTATAGGCAAGTGAACTTCGTGACAAGACCCGTTTTTCTGCTCCGCAATGAATCTTGCCTTCTACGGCTTAGGTTGCAGCAATGTATCCTTTGATTCAGTAAAGTTCACTGATGCCGGGGCTGCCGCATGCGTTGTTTTTTTTTTCTTTCTCCGTGGTAGTGTGGTACTTTCTGAAGTCGTTCAAAAGGCGCGTATGCATCTGTGACTCTTATTGTGCCTCTCGCGTCTTTCAAATTATTCTATGGCATAAGCATTTTTTTAGGTCATTGTGTTATGCGTTCCGCTGTATAATTTTGGTGCGCTATCAACCTACAATCTATCCGTCTCAGTACCTGTTTTGAGAACGAAGAGCTTTCAACTTCTGAAGACAGTAATAACAAAAAAAGTCTTTTAACAATGTAAAACTTTAGTGACACTTGGAAGGTGCATGCTGCATTAAACCATAATTTGCCCCTTCGTATGCTTGTAACGTTAAGAACAAATAATAAATTTTGAACGCAGCCGACCGACACCAGTAAGTTCTTAAGAAAGTTCTATGCCAGTAATGAGGGGCGATAGCTTCCCGTACGCAGAACGCGATTCGAAAGTTTTCATCCAGCGTTTAATGCGCAGTAGGAAAACAAGCGTGGATGGATTAAAAAATAGCATGCCTTCTCATTAAACAAACTTGTGTACTGAAAGATGGATTATGTCCTGTGACGCTCTCAGCAAAATTAGGGGTTTCTTTTTGTTCACTCGACGAAGCTATGTTTTGCGGGTCTAGATGCGGGGACTGCAGGTTAATGAGGTACAAGCGTCTTTTTTTAATAGCATATGACAAGGTACGGTAAAGACGGTGAAGAAAAATAGTATTGAGAGTGACTAAACCGGTTCACGATCATTGTTTTGGGCTTCCGTTAGTTCTTCGCTTCCTGCTTGTAGCTGTCATCACTGTACCCGCTTCGTACTCATTATCTCCGTTCGCTCGCAGCAGACAAGCCAAGCGAAGTTTGCACCCGTCTGCGTGGGCTCTGCACACGCAAAGTGCGCCTGAACACAATGAGCTCTTTGAATCAAGAGATATAATTAGGGCGCCTCGGTGTCGCAGAAACAAGCCCAAATTCTCCCATGCTTGGGAGCTGGCAACGAGCATTCAAGCTTATCTTTGGCACTTTCCTAACGCGTTGTCCCGATGCTTCCAGAAGCATGGGTCATCATCTGCCAGATAGCTGGCAGCATCTCTCGTTAATTGCATGCAGCACTCTTCAGCACAGCTTCCTCCCTCGGAGAGTTTTTTTCCCGAGGATTACTGCTCTTTTTGATTCCAACGGCCCAAGAAAGTTTTGGGGAATAGTACGCTCCATGTTTACTTCTGCATATCGAGCATCAAGGGCTAGTATATAAATTCAGTGCTCACGTGACCAGGCTTGACATAGAAGATTTTAAAAAAATTCCATAACCACTTGAACGTTATAATTGACAATATCCTCTACCTTTTACGATTGCTTCCAATGAGCAACAATTTTCAAGCTCGCAATTTTTACTATTTCGGCCCTTGTCAAAAAGATCTTTGTGGTGCGCTTAGGATACCAACTGGGCGTGACAAAAATGAACATATCAAACACACTTTTCGTAGTTGAAGGTGGCAAGTATTTCGCTAAGTGGGTCTCATTTACTTACAATAAAGTAAGTAAAGTGGCTAAAAACTAACTAGATTTTCTTTTCTCGGATTTCTGAGATACCTTAATTGAAGCGCACTTCTACTGCTCTAAACACCTTCAAACTACAACAGGTGTTTTCACTGTCTCGCCACCAGATGCGAGTTTTGCCGTCCTTCAGCTCCACTGCGCTCCTAGACAAAGCCGGCCTCCCCCTCTTTAAGCTGCTCATGGAAAAATAAAACATTGGCGGTAGTTTAGCTCAGGTTAAACCTGGAGTGAAGTGAGAGCTACATCTGGCCGAGTGGAACTTGCTCAGTTGAATTGCAAAATCAGAGAGAGAGAGAGAGAGAGAGAAACTTTATTTGGTCCGTTACGTGTTTAGCGTTCGGTCTTCGTCTGCATCGCTGCAGACTCTTGACCTTCAAAGCAGGGTTGGGTGGTTGGGCCCCTAGTCCAGGGCTCCACTGAGTCCCGCTGCGTCGCTTGCGTGCTGCACCATTGTCCTTTGGGCGGCGAGCTCGCAGCTGGTGAGCCGGCTCTCCCACTGCGCCGCACTCGGGGTTTTGTGCTGGTGGAACGTGTAGTTTCGCTTACACTCCCAGGTTATATGGTAAAGCGTGGGGGTTGCCCCGCACCACGGGCATGTGTTCCTATACTGTGTAGGATACATCCTGCTAGAGTATATGTAGGTTAAAGAATGTTCCCGTTTGCAGCCTCCGCCAACTAGCTGCTTCTGTTGTGTGAGGCCCTTATGTGGCGGGGAGTATCAATTCTCCTGCCTCTTTGATAGTTTGGGTATTCTGAAAATCCGATCTCCACGGTGAAGTGCTGTGCCAGGGCGTATGGCCGCTCGGCTCGGTACGTGATCTCTCGAGCCAAGCTGTCTGCCCTTTCGTTTCCTTCAGACTTTCGCCGCTCCGTTTCGCTGGGCTTTCCTTCTTCATCTTCGTCCCACTTGACACGGCGCATGCGCGCAGCTGTGGCAGCTCGGTACCACGTGGCTGGTCACGTGACCAACCACGTGACGAACCATGTGATCAGCCACGGCGCCGCGTCGCCAGCAACTGCTCCGCACGACGTGACCAACCACGTGACAGCGTGGCGGTCACGCTGAAGGCTCGAAATGCTGCTGTAGATGTAGCTATCGCTGCAAAACATTAAAGCATGGCCACCTTCGCAAGCCTACCTGTACTGCGTCGGCTTCTCTTGGCGGGCGCTTGCCGCTGCTGCTAAACATCGTCTGGCAATCACTGCTAGTGCTAGGGGGCGGCGACGTTTCGTACCCTCCCCCACTTTTTCAATACGGTGCCCTTAGCATTAGAGAAGCAAAATATAGCGCTTATTAGGCATTGTCGTGTCACCTATAGTCGCCCCTTCGTTTCTGATTACTAGGTTTTCGAATTTTCATCCGACTTAACACAACAGTTTTTGTACCTCTACATAGCCGCCTCTACCTGCTAAAAGCTTTTTGTGGCGCCAGCTTAAGCTTTATGTGCGCAAACTGTGCTGAACAGCGCTGAACCACAAATAGGCTGTTTAATACTAGGCTCCCACTTGTGGCTTGTAAATAAATCAGAATAAACAAGGATAACATATATAACGGATACAACAGGATATGAGAGAATATTCCATTAAAGAGAAAATTCAATATATTGCTTTTGTGGAGTGTTTTATCATCTCGATACTATATGATTATAAAAGCTCTTCTAAAATCAAGCGAATGAGCCATTTCGATGAGCAACAAAAGAAATGTGAAATGATGGTACAGTCTGTAGTGCACATTATTTCTTTTTTTTTCAAATTTTTCTCTTAGTTTTGCTTGATCAGCTTCCCATGTACGAAGTGTACTGGGAGCTGTGAATGTTTGAAATGTGATGGGCGCACTTGCTCTTAACATGCACTCTTGAGCGAAAACTATGTGTCAATTAGAAGTCAACTTGACGCACTTAAGTCCCGGAAACTTATGAAATCCTCGTTAATAAAGGAATCCTGCCTGCAAGATTGTGAATGCAGTGTTATGAAATTCTTTATCACACTGCTAGGCTGCAGAGTGAAAGAACACACTATAATTAAATTATTCGCGAAAATTTTAATGTTTAAATGACTCTTGAAGATCACATCACATGTTTCTGCGTCGACATGAAACTTCATGTGCGGTGTTAATATATTGTAACTTATTTTCCTCGTCCACGAAGTCGTGCAAGTAATAATGAATTCTAGAAAACTGTTACTTCCAATCGAGGTGCCGTGGTAATGGTCGCGCTGACAGTACACTGCCCTAATAGGCTCTGCTATATAGGTCGCATCGAAAAAAGATTTAACTGCTACAGCTTTCTGAAAACCTTAAGCGCCCTAACCAAATCGAGTGCACATAGCTGACTAGAAATCTCACGATTTCTAAAAGCAGCCCAAGTTTTCGATTTGACACGCCTACCTCTACACATGCTAGGTGGTCTAAACTTACCCCTAACAATCCACAGCAGCGTCAATCATAGCCAGTGTGAACCCTCAGACTGTTAAACCTCATATATTCCACACCATACGCTAAATGATATTTTGCAGCGAGGATAGCATAACAAAGGTTGGGGTAATGCAATGTAATGTGATGTAATGTAATGTATTGTAATGCAATGCACTGCAATGTAATGTGTGGCAGGCAATTTGGTTGGACTTTATAAAAGATTTACAGGCGTAAAATAAAGCCAAAGGTTCTGTGTCCAAGCCCTCACACACACGTTAAGCTTCGCAAATTGTTTCGGGCTCGGCTTCGTGTTACACTTGGCACAGAGCGTATTTGAATCTGTTTAGCGTCAAGTATTATTTCGAGAGCTGCCGCTTTCAGCATCATATAGTGGCGGCTATGTAAACACAAAGAACACCAAATATGTACACAAGGATACTTACAGCATCTTTTCCTCATTTAACCATCTTCTGATTGGAATCAGGTCGTGCACTTCGGGCACCCTGTATTGCACTACGTAGAAAAATTTCCAGTGAGTAGTTTTATTTATGCGCTTCCATTTAAATTACTTGGCTCATGCACGGCGTCCACCGAAAGCTTGTACTGAAAGTGTGGACACCCGAGTTACTTGGTAACTCGGTTCCTCAGTAGTAACTTGGGTAACCACGGGCAAGTTCTGAGGAGCGCCGCACAAGCCGCAGCCAATAGAAGGAAATACGGGTGATCTCGAGCAAGTTCAGCGGAGCGCCATGCAAGCTGCATCCAATAGCAGGAAGTTCGGGTAAGTTCGGAGGAGCGCCATGCAAGCAGTAGCAAATAGGAGAAAGTTCAGGTAAGTTCGGAGGAGCGCCATGCAAGCTGCAGCCAACAGGAGGTAGTGCGGGTAAGTTCAGAGGAGCGCATGCAAGCTGCAGCCAATAGGAGGAAGTTCAGGTAAGCTCGGAAGGAACGCCATGCAAGCTGCAGCCAAGAGCAAGTTCGGGTAAGTTCAGAGGAGCGGATGCAAGCTGCAGCCAATAGGAGGAAGTTCGGGTAAGTTCGGAGGAGCGCCATGCAAGCTGCAGCCAATAGGAGGAAGTTCGGGTAAGTTCGGAGGAGCGCCATGCAAGCTGCAGCCAATAGGAGGAAGTTCGGGTGAGTTCGGAGGAGCGCCATGCAAGCTGCAGCCAATTGGAGGAAGTTCGGGTAAGTTCGGAGGAGCGCATGCAAGCTGCAGCCAATAGGAGGTAGTGCGGGTAAGTTCAGAGGAGCGCCATGCAAGCTGCAGCCAATAGGAGGAAATTGGGTAAGTTCGGAGGAGCGCCATGCAAGCTGCAGCCAATAGGAGGAAGTTCGGGTAAGTTCGGAGGAGCGCCATGCAAGCTGCAGCCAATAGGAGGAAGTGCGGGTAAGTTCGGAGGAGCGAATGCAAGCTGCAGCCAATAGGAGGAAGTTCGGGTAAGCTCGGAAGGAGCGCCATGCAAGCTGCAGCCAATAGGAGGAAGTGCGGGTAAGTTCGGAGGAGCGCCATGCAAGCTGCAGCCAATAGGAGGAAGTTCGGGTAAGTTCGGAGGAGCGCCATGCAAGCTGCAGCCAATAGGAGGAAGTTCGGGTAAGCTCGGAAGGAGCGCCATGCAAGCTGCAGCCAATAGGAGGAAGTGCGGGTAAGTTCGGAGGAGCGCCATGCAAGCTGCAGCCAATAGGAGGAAGTTCGGGTAAGTTCGGAGGAGCGCATGCAAGCTGCAGCCAATAGGAGGAAGTTCGGGTAAGTTCGGAGGAGCGCCATGCAAGCTGCAGCCAATAGGAGGAAGTTCAGGTAAGTTCGGAGGAACGCCATGCAAGCTGCAGCCAATAGGAGGAAGTTCGGGTAAGTTCGGAGGAGCGCCATGCAAGCTGCAGCCAATAGGAGGAAGTTCGGGTAAGTTCGGAGGAGCGCATGCAAGCTGCAGCCAATAGGAGGAAGTTCGGGTAAGCTCGGAAGGAGCGCCATGCAAGCTGCAGCCAATAGGAGGAAGTTCGGGTAAGTTCGCAGGAGCGCCATGCAAGCTGCAGCCAATACGAGGAAGTTCGGGTAAGTTCGGAGGAGCGCCATGCAAACTGCAGCCAATAGGAGGGAGTTCGGGTGAGTTCGGAGGAGCGCCATGCAAGCTGCAGCCAATAGGAGGAAGTGCGGGTAAGTTCGGAGGAGCGCCATGCAAGCTGCAGCCAATAGGAGGAAGTGCGGGTAAGTTCGGAGGAGCGCCATGCAAGCTGCAGCCAATAGGAGGAAGTTCGGGTAAGCTCGGAAGGAGCGCCATGCAAGCTGCAGCCAATAGGAGGAAGTTCGGGTAAGTTCGGAGGAGCGCCATGCAAGCTGCAGCCAATAGGAGGAAGTTCGGGTAAGTTCGGAGGAGCGCATGCAAGCTGCAGCCAATAAGAGGAAGTTCGGGTAAGCTCGGAAGGAGCGCCATGCAAGCTGCAGCCAATAGGAGGAAGTTCGGGTAAGTTCGGAGGAGCGTCGCGTCATAGGTAACATGGGTCGCACAATCCCTACCTGTGGCTGTGACCGCAACAGCCACCTGCCAGTGCAGTGGCGCATCCCTTAACCGCTGCGCCTCTGCGCTTTTTTTATTGCATGGAAATAGTGCCGAAGAGAAAAGTGCAAGGACGCTTACGCCACAAAACACCAGGCCACCTTACCCCTGCATGAACCCTCCTTCGAAAACATCAAAACTCTAGGAGGCACACACAAGCATCCAGATAGGGGAGCCAGCTAGGCGGCTCTTGCAGGGCAGCATATACTCCCCGCACCATAGCGCATTGTTCACGAAACAAAGATTTCGACGACCGTGGTGATTCGGTGGGGCGGTCCATCATGCGGCTCTTCCAGAGACTAAATAGTCCCAGCAACATAAATAGATCATATGACACAGCACTGTTTTTCTCCGTGGGCAAAAAAACGAATACTGTAGGGTGTGATGTCAATGTCGTTCTTAATTGTTCGTTGTAAAATGTCCCAGAAGAAGATAGCATCAATGCACAGAACAAAACAATGGTCACTCGTCTCTAGTGTATTGCAGAGGCGACAATTCACCGTCCATGGCGCAAGCATCTCCTTAGCATGAAACCATGCCTTCACTACCAGCGCCACTGCACTGGTAGTGGTATGAGAAATCTCCGCCATCTATGAATGTTAAGTTGAGAATGACCAATCCTGCATATATGGTAATTAACATTACGGAGCTCTTAATTGTGTGCGGTTTGGTGTGCGTTTTGGTGAGCAACGACCACTAGTTTACACAAATGCACAAACCACAAAGCACCAACGCAAAAAGCAGTTGTGCACAATGCTTTCGGATTCGTAGCACGTAAGTAGACATAAGTGCCCCCGGTACTCTATTTCTATTGTCCTCAGTTTTATTTTTTACCTTCGGGCAAGACTGATGCCGACAATTATGGTGCCGCAAAAACATCGACGGGGCCTAAAAAATTCGCGCAAAACTGTGAACACTTGACAGCCAACATGTTTAAACGATTAAAATGCATAATGGGTAAGGTTGTTGGCAAAGAGTAAAAATAACTTCCTTAATCCGATGCAGTCGTACTTACAACTGTGTTCATAGTACTGGTCACAAAAACATAGGCTGCGTTGAATTATGAACCGAAAAAGATATAAAATAAATTCGTTCTACTCTCCAGGTCTTCGTGTTTTGCGTAGCAGGTATGAATTTTAGGCTTGCTTGTGCATTTCCGTATGCATGCCCATGTTTTGTCGATGCTTTCCTAGGAATGACGTGTTACGTTGTGGAAGTCGTAAAATGATCCCTAATTTTCTCTTATTTTCGCTATTTCCCTTCTGGATACTCTCCGGGGTTTTTAGAAAGAGCCTCTCCACAGGAGGAGGAGGAGGAGGAGGAGGAGCAGTTTAATGGAACAGGAGAGGTCTGTCTGGTTGTCGGCCTATGAATTTGTTCTTGACTCATTAGCCGCGTGGTTTTGGCTGCAGCGCCCTCTTGTGCTGAATCTTGTGCTACATCCCTCTGAGCGTTTTGAGAACGTTCCTCTACATTTCGTTTTTTCCGTACAGCCGCTTGCAAAAACGCCTTGGAAAAAAAAATCTGTGATAAACAACTATATTTGGAACTGGAAAGTACCTCAGGATGCTGTTTTCTGCTTATTACACTTAGGAAAACTGAATGGGATCAGTGAGGGGCTGAATGGCCCTGTAGTGTATCAAGCAGCATCAGAAATTAGGCCACAAATTAGCGCGCCTGATTAGGACGTCAAGCGGCTGCTCTGGTGAACAAAACTCCGATTGAAAAGCTACGCATAAAATTAGCCCACTGTCCGGGAAACAAGCAACATATGTGCTTGGTTACATCCTCGCAAGATCCTCTAGAACAAGCATATCAATGAGCTTATTATGGCATAGTAGTGATGAACGCACCGAAGAACTTTTTTATGACATGAAAAGTAACCATGACCTTTGATAAGAATACATAGGGAGGAACGCGAACAACAGCACCCAAGGAAATGTTTTACCAAGTATGCAGAGGCAGGAAGTATGCACAGGTAAAGGGCAACGCAATTAACAAAGCCAGTAGAAGCGGAAGGTAACCTCAATCTGAGAGGAAATAATTATTCTGAAGCAAGCGCATATCCATCAAGAGCTCGAGAAAGAGAGAGGTGCTTTCTGGCATGCAAATTCAATGCGTGCTACTTGCACCAAACAAACTATGCGCTCGTTACGCTGCAAGCAAGAAAAGTACTGGCAAAGAACAGCGACATGCTTCGAGGCCGATATTGAGATGAACGAGCGGATAGCGTTGTTGCAAAAAGAAGCCATAGAACGTTGAGGTAGTAAAAACATAAGTAAAACAGAGAGAGCAGCTGAGGGCCTTATTGCCGGCTCTTTGTGAAGCCACTTTGGCAGGTTTGCAGCGTCTAAAGTTGCGGCAGTTGATTCCCTACTTAGCCTAAACGCTCCGCGCACAATGAAAATGAGTTTGAGCTCGTAGGCGGCGTTTAAGATCAGTTATTTTTTGATGTTTAACTACTCTCAGCTCCGTAAAGCAAACAGTTTACGCGATCTCGAGGAACCTAGCTAGATGAGAACAATTTCTTCAGCAAAGAGCGTATAAGTTTTCAGGCCCATCAATGCTGGAAGACTTGAAAGAGCAGCAAAAGTTCGCGGGAAGTGAAGTTTGGGAAAAGGGGCAACAAATAAGCGAAAAGAGTAAATTAGTACTGGTGTAGGAAGCAGCTTAGGTAAACATTGCGCGGACTGGTTATGTTTGCTCTGTGTTTGAGTTTTTAGGAATTTGAAGCCACGCCTCAAAAGTAGTGTAAAAGTTTGGTAGCAGGAAGGAACGTGACGAATAAAGCAAGAAACAAACCTTCTTTCATTACGCTCTTTTATACGCACGTTAATCCAAAGGTTGCAGGAGGTTGCAGTTCGAAGTGAAACAGTGGCATAGCAAGAGAGCGTTATAACTACTCGGTCTGTGTAAATGTACTTTGCTTTCCTTCTTTGAAGCGCTCACTTTATAGGCAACCTGCAGTGCTCAGGCGGCACTGGAGTATTCCACTGTGCGCTTAAACACCGCAGCCGCCAGTCACTTGTCTCGCTACGAACGAGAGACCTCCTTCTGAACGATTAAAAACGCGTTTATGTAATATCCTGCCTTGTCTAGGGGCTTTCCAATTATCGCACTTAGCTCACACATGCCACGTTTGGTTTTATTTACATAGCATGGAATTTCATGCTTATTAGCGCAGGCAGGCAAAATGTGTAAGCCCTGCGGGTCCCCTAAAAATTACTTTCTCCCCTCGCTAGGCTTTTTTACGCTAGATAGGCGACAAGGTAAATTCCGTCGCAAGTTGCCTGTACTTGCGCCTTTGTAGCTTAGGGGCTGCAGCTCTTTAAAATTGATCTGATTTCTTTTTTGTCATTTTTTGAATAGGCTCTTTTTGTATAAATTTTAACTCGAAGTTCCTTCGTTCGCTTGACAAATTTCGAATGGGGATTGCTTTGCGATTGCGGCAAAAGGGAAGGGTGATTTAAAGACAGAAAAACAAAAATAGAGAAGACTACGTTTGGCTTTAGATCTATAGAGAGGCGCGAACATGAATGTATCACTTCATTCCTTTTGATTAACAGCTACGCATTTCATCGACGTTCTTAGTCGATTGCCCTTTGTCAATGCCTTGTAGAGTGATGACGGTACTTCTTGCGAATATGCTGACTAAAGAATCAATGCTTCTGTTGCCGTATTTGGCACAGCCCTCCTATAGTACCTTGAACAGTGCTTTTACATTTAGAAATCCCTTGCGAGGTGCAGCCTTGGGGTACTGGAGGACACCTGACGAAGGACATCTACCTGCCATTTGCCATAACACTTTTAATAGCGCATTTTTAAAGATATTCTTTGCTTAGATACGGCATGTCTAAGTATGCTTTATCTCGAAAAAAATGGTCACGTAGTTAAATGCTCTTGGTGTGACGTGAGAAAACTTGTACGTTCTTTTCGTCCGCACGGAAATGATGGTGTGCACATGGTGGGTTTTTCTCTTCAGCTTGGGCTGCTTGAGTTTTAGAAAAAGTAAATACCTAAAAAGCTGCAACATGTGACGAAGAATTGCGTAGGATGAAACCTTGCCAAATTGGTGTTTTGATAAAATAAATGACCTTCGTATACGACTTGAAACATGCCCCCTCCACTGGCCCAAATTTAGGCTTGAAAACAATTCATTACAGTTGAAGACAATTTAAGTAACAGTTCTGATAGCCCTAGTTAGCCTGCAAAGCGATGCTTGAGCTATAGTGAGGTAGTAAAGCTGTGACTGTATAAAGTTAAGCGCAATGCCTGTCTCGTATCCTCTTTTTGTTCGCCTCCAAAAATTGCACTCGCTGTATGGATGAGCTCGAACTCAGTTACAGTTATAAAGACAGACTGCGAGAGAGAGACAATCAGAGGCAGGAAGACGGATGGATGGACGATCTCAGATACAGACTTATGAAGACAGACTACAGACAGAAAGACAGGTGGACGCACAAACGAACAGACGCACACACAGTCATTACGCAAATTCGGGACAACCTTCGAGTTGCCTTGGCTGCCGGAAAGTTGCCTACAGCTTTGAACATTCAGAGAAAATGTTGACGTCACTCACAACGTAAGAAACAAAGAGAATCACAGTGTGGCGTGCAGAGCAGAAATATCTGATAAGAAACCAAGCTTAGTGGCGCTGGCTGAGAGCTGTCTTTAATTCCCTGTGATGATGACGGACAGCCGGAAGGTCATTCTGATATTACATTGTTGTGACTGCATGAGGGGTCAACAGTCGAAGTAGAGTTTCGATACAAGAGGGCGTCGTGCTTGTGTGAAAGATTGTGATTTTGCTACTGACCCTGCTATCCCTCCGTAATCGTAACATTTGCATTTTCCCCTAGTTCTGAGTAGCCAACCGGATCGCGTTTCTGGTTAACCTACCTGCCTTCCGCCTATGTCTTTTTCAGCATCTCTTGGCTGTAAGGTAAACGAATTAAACATAAACTTACCCTTGAACAACCGTGCATGATTCCAGGTGCTAAAGCGTCAGCTATTGTTGTCTTTAACTTGTCGTCGTTATGCATTCCCAGTGGACCTTCCGTGCCTTGTTCTTCGACACTTGAACAGGAACATGATGTAGCAAGGAACACTAATAAATGACACTCTCAGAAAATGTACGCGAGAAATGCACTTTAGAAGAATAGCAACTATTAAATGCAATGCTTGAAGCTTAATAAATCATTTCATTCAAAATCTTGAACTTAAAGATGCAGTGGGAAATATTATCCTTTGAAAAAAAAAACCTCATTACGTTATGATGATTGTTTCGGTGCTACGTATGATGGACCGGGGACGCAGATGATTCCAGCACTAATAGGCCACGTGGCGCCATCTATGAAATATACTATATAGACTTACGAAAATTAAGAGTTCTTTTAAAAGAGGGATACTTACGAAAGAGAAAGATTAGGATGTTTTAATTTCTTACATAATTTATCCCTCCAATCAAAGAAGATATCGCTTTCCATAAAATTACGGCATTTAAATACGCTTGTAACGTGGTGAACAAAGTGCCGGCTCAAATATCTGCATAAAGAGAATTTTTGATAGCAGTCCTGTATGGAAGTTGCGAAAGCACATTGACTGTTACAAAGGCGAAAGCCAGAAGCCTGGCCAGGAGTGTGAACACATCACGCGACACCCATTAGGTGTGTTGTTTATATTGTAAGCCGGCGAAGCAATTTAGAGTGAACAGTGACCTTGAGTGCACTTCAAGAAGCTGTGTAGATATGATGAATCACCGTTCTTTTCGAAAATGCACTCCAAAAAGCTACCTGGTAATGCTCTTCAGTTCTAACGCCCAGCTTCCTTGCGGCACTCAGACGTCGACGGCGGTTTAGTATTCAGTCCCAGTTATATAACGCAATGATGCGCGCCATCTTCATCATGATGAGGATCCCATGATTTATAGGGTTCCTGAAAAAGCACTCCACAAGAATTTTTTTTTTGCGTTGCAAAAAAAGTTGATTTGGTTGAAGTATACATTGGCGGTTTAGCCATAAATGCAACGGACATAGCAGCCTGTACATCAAGGATTTGAACACTGTGGACGAGTTTTTAAAATTCGTTCAGACGTTTCTTTCCAGAAAATTAAGTGCAGCTGGGCGAATTTGCTGCAATTGAATTTTTAAGTGCGAATTGCAGAAAATCCTAATTGTTGTCACCGACTTTCTTTGATACAAACAGGCTACGACTCAAAAGATTGCATTCATGAGTATTTTAATCGGTAAAGTTCAAATAATAGCAAATTTTTTAAGATAGACCTCAAGAATATTATTTTGGCCTCGAATTTATGACGGCGAGGATAAAGAAACTTCTGAAAACAGACAAAACCAGTTGTTGGGCCCGTTGGTGTTCACATTGATCTATAACAGGATGTCCGGACTAGTACGCATTCGAAGAATCTAGTGTGAATCGCTGAACTTTTTTATCAGTGAATACAGAAGCTGAGGAAGCAACAAAAGTGACGAATTGTTCAAAGCAGCGGCAGCTGGACTGCAGGTGAAACAAAGAGTGTTGAAATAAATGTATTACAATGAGCCTTCTTTTCCAGATTTCGCCAGACCACTCCAGAACACAATCTTGAGAAAAAAGTAAACAGACCTGAGCATAAGGGTCTACGGAAAAATGGTTTTCATTCTTTTTCACTCCACAGTTTGCTGTGAAGCTGTCCCCAAAGCACTTTAAATAGCACGCACCAAGGTGTAAA
This sequence comes from Amblyomma americanum, assembly GCA_030143305.2. Classification (NCBI taxonomy): domain Eukaryota; kingdom Metazoa; phylum Arthropoda; class Arachnida; order Ixodida; family Ixodidae; genus Amblyomma; species Amblyomma americanum. Next base: position 123,885 of record JARKHS020021732.1, on the reverse strand, counting down.
ACTGTGTAGAAGAGGTTTGGTACGTGCGTGGGAAACAGAAGGGATATTTCGTATGACTCTGAGGAAGCTGCTCTAGGAAACCTGGGCTGCCTCCTCCGCTAATGTCAGTAAGACAAGTGCTTATTCAGAAGTTTCTAGTGTTGTGTATGTAAAATCGAACGTTTTGTAACCTAACATCAGAGAAGGGGATGAAGTTATGTCTATTTTGGTCACAAAAACTCTTCTTGATGCCCACTGCAAAACAGGCTGGCAGATTTCTCCTGGCGTCTTTTTTCTCACCCAAAAACTATATACTTCTATAGGATGTGAGATTTGTAAGCTTAGAATGAGATATACAACCAATATTACTATCGGTAACTTTCAAACCAATATTACACAGTGCTTATTTTGAAACCACTTCGTGTTTACAGCCAGTACTGGTTCCACAAGCATAGTATGATAACATGCTTTTGCATATAAAACCTTCATGTAAATTGAGCTACATTCTACACCTTCGAATAACTAACTGCTCGAACATTTTCAAGCTTCCAATAAGTATTAAATTGCACTTTTTCTTCACACTAGCTCGCAGTAATTTGCATGAAAAAAAACGGCCCATCAATCACCAGATATTAATGCTTTGACAGGTCAACCTCTCCATCTCTCTTAATTGAGTACAACCTTATATTTCAAAAAAATTTTGCACTACAGGTTTCAGGAGATTCCTGCATAATAAGAATGTTAAAGGAAGATCTCGCATACAGTGGAGCTTTATGCTAAAATAATGCCGACTAGCATATTTCTGCCATTGAGGTTTTTCTTTGCACATCAAGCTTATAAGATTGATTATAGCACAATCCTTCAACTTTTCGAGGGCTGTTTAGGTGTGTAAGCGTGCTGCTTGAAAAGATATGCTTTTTTCTTTTTCTTAAAAAGCTCTGAGTGTTTTAGAAAAAGGTGAGAAGGCTCGAAATTAAGAAACAAAAGTGCTAGACGAACTCGACGTGAGCCGGCTGCACAAAGCAGTGCTCTTTCGTTCTGTTTACCCTCAGCCTCTTCCCACTTCTCTAGGCTGTTGATATATCGTGAACTGTTATTGCTAATTCCGAAAAAATCTTCAAGATGATCCGTTCTTAAAATTAGGAACAAAATTTTCAGAACAAATCAGCAGCTCTTCGCACTTAACTCTTGCCAATTTCTCTGTTGTGCCAAAACTAATACATACTCTGAAGAGAAGCACTAAACACTGAAACGAAAATTTCGATATGTACATGAGAATAGTGATAACTGAAAGCAATATAAATATTTAAAAAAAGCAGCACATATTTTTTCACCAGCGTGCTGCGCTGACAAACCGGACTCAGATTTAATAGCTGGTAATGATGACAAACATCGACAAAGTAAAATATGAGATTAGTAGGGTTTTGCCGATCCACATGAACAAAACGTTTTTCTTGAGTTTCGACGCGTGCTATATCTTTGGCATAGAAGAACACTTTGGCATAGAAAAACACTTCCCTGTTTACTGTTTCCCTAAAGGCATTGGAAATGCGCTCTAGAGTATGAAGATGCCCGTCTTCAGAGCGAAATCAATACATCACTGCTCGCAGAGAGAAAAATAAACTCGCTCATCAAGTGTTGTGCCTCTACGAAAGAGGCTTAATACTTCTTAGAGCTGAGTACCAGGAAATCACTTGAGCAAACAGCGCTGCAGCGTCCGCATGACGAGGCGGCTTGGAAAAGAAGCAGCCAGGGCTTTCATTTCGATATGGACGCGCAAAAGCGGCTATTTTATGGAGAGGTTTACCCAGAAAGATCCTTTGCTATCCACAAGGACCTGTTTGGGAGGCTGTTTGCTCTGCGAATACATAAAGTGAATTGAAAATAAAATGTCTTCTCTTCTTAACGCTACTTGGGTATATTTGCTGCGTTGCTACAAAATCTAGCGTGAAATCATAAAACATGACGATTTATAAAACTCAGGCAAGTAATGACAAATGCGAGCAAGTTCTTTTTTTTCAAAGAATACTTGGGAAATAATCCCTGCTATTAAAGAATAAACTTCCAGTTATAGAAAAGAAGGAGCCTCGGTCAGCGCAGAACTGCCTGGAATGACCGGATTCTATGTTTTGGAGTATACAGTCAAGCTCGGATATAAGAAACTCGATTATTTCCAATTATTGCCTATATCGAACGCACAGATTATTCCATTGTATAGCCTACGCAAAGTATGGGAAAGTCGCACTGTGCACAAGGCTAAAATTTATCCGGCCGTTCAATACATCGAACTCAGTGCTGCGCCCCTGCAAGTGTGGCTTCTCCTAAGCACGCTCTGTCCAGCACTTTCCGGGCACGGAGACGGGTCGGCTACGCGTCTTTCTGTAAACGCGGATAGCACTAATGCTGTGAAACCGAGTGAAGAAGTGAAAGTTTGGTATCCTTGAGGTTGGCTTTCCGCCTTTCGCGTACATCTGCGGTGAAGACAACCTAAGTGAAGCCTAGCGACGGCCCTCGCGCTGCATCCTTCGTCACCGAAGGCGTTGAAGAAGCCAACTTGCTTTTTTAATGAGCGATTATCCAAATCATTGTCGGCTGGCTAGAAGATTAGACATCTTTCTAAGCACTGTATAGTTCTAAAGCAGCGTACGCAGCGGCTTCAATGCGAAACAGGTTAGATCTAGCAATGCCTTGCGAGTAGTTCGCTGCAAGGATGCAGGCGGGCGGCACACCACTGCATGATGCATTTCACTAGATCGAGTTCCATGTATTTTCGTTTGTCGGTTACAGAAAACGATAAATATTTCTATATTTCTTATCTAGAATTATCCATATACCAAACTAGCAGAGCTTTTGACGGTGCCGTTATAATTCAGTATATTCGGGTTCGACTGTACTTTTCTATTCAACTGCTGTCACTGCCTAACAGACACCGAGTAGTGAATGCCCTTTCAAAGGACTCGATGTCAGTATGACAGCGCCCCTGCAATTGTAAAAAGTGGTAATTGGTGGATGTTAGCTGAAGCAAATTCAATGTGCAAGATATGAATTTGCCCGCTCTTGGGTGACACTTGACACTTGATTCCAAGCAAATTCCTTGTTAAACTTGCGCAGACAATTTGTTTCTAGCTACTTCCACTCTTGGGGTAATAGACGACGTGTGAGGCGTCACTACATCGAGCCGCGCCCTGTTCGGTGGCCGGTCAGGTTCTCCTGCGTTGTGGCCCTGCCCGGTGGCCGACTACGTTCCAAATATTTGACCCTTTTCTACTGCCTGATTTCTTGAGCTGTGCTATGGCTGACGCATAATTTAATGTATGCACCACATCGCTGGCGTTTAGAAAGAAAAAAAATAACCGTGCTGCGTGTGATTGGTGCAAAAATACACTCCTGTTCCAAGTTGAATGCAATTTACTGTTTTTTTTCTTTGCTGGTGTCTCGACTGGCCGCCACGATATGTCAGTGCGAGTGACAGGACATAACAAAGGATTTGCTACCTAATACCTTCCAGCGGAAAATTATGCGTCTGCAATTGATATTGACATTACTGGAACGTTGGCACGATAACTGCATTGTCAGCCTTTACAAGTGGCATATAATGTTCTGAGGTTTTGGCGATCTTTCCTTTGTAATATTTCTCTTGGGAATAAGGACCTACAGATAGTTTTCTAAACATTATTAGCAAAATGAAAAATTTGGCTGCTGTGCAGTGTTTTGCCTGTCTTCTACCTGAGTGCACTCCGACATTGCAACCGATACAGAGGGCAGAGCTAGTAGTTTTTTTCGGTAGCAGTGCCAGAGGATCAATGAGATATTCTAACACATGCAATGCGCTTCCTAAAAACCTTCTCCCACAATCCATTTGTAACCTTTGAGATCGAGATGGTGTGCCTTTTATCTTCCAGCGAAGGTCGCTCAGCAAATTCCCAAATTTGCTACCGCAAGAAATATTGCTGTCAGAAATTCAAGCCACTCCATTAGCGTAACCTAGACTCGTATGAAATTTTGGCCTTTTTAGTATTCGATAATGCTGAGTGCCAGATAAGAGCCGCCTCCCTAGGCGCCCAGTAGAAATACTGGAGAGCACAAACCTCCCTGGCTTCAATAAAAAAAATGAGCAGACGGTTTAGCATGGCATTGCGTTGAATATAGTATAGTAGCACAAGCTGTGGTGACCACTTTAGGTCGTTACTTGGTAAACGCATGTGATCTAAAGGCCTTTGCAATGAAGGTTTCTGGCCTAAAAACCTTTTACCTAAAGGTCTTTACCCGGAAATCATTTCTATGAAGGCCTTCACTATAACGGCATTTACCATAAGGTCTTTATCCTAGATGCCTTTGGCATAACGGCCTTTGTTCTCATGCCAATTACACTAAAGGCCATCACACGGGTTTACCCTTCACCCTGGACCTCATCCAGGTGAAGGCCTGTTGCCCACAACCCGATGGACAGGTGGCCGCCTGCCACAAAGCAGGCTTCAGGGATGTACAGGATGGTAAAAAGTTTCCAGGCCACAGAGTCTGCTTTCGAGCGCTCTAGTGGGGCAGTTACGACACTCCCGAAGCCCAAATTCTCTATTCAGGATAGGAGAAGTATCATTCTTACCTCTTAGAGGCTTGATAGGTTTATTGCTTTCATAAGTGGCAGGATATGCCGCTGAAAAGCAGACCCTGTGGCCTGGCAACTATTGACCGACCCTGTACTTATGCCCGAAATCGTAAAATGTACGTAGTGATCCTGCCGCACTAAATCTGTTCACTCCAAATCATCAGAAAGATTTCTTGAATGTTCTGCAAACGTGCCAGCAATATTACGGGCGCGAAACAAATGGTAAGAAAAATAAATACCCGCAGACGAGCTTCAACATGGCCTGCTTCTAGCTATTCACGGTGTAATAGCCTTTTTTTCCTTATTTTTTATGACCTTCCCCTCACACTCTTATTCAAAGTAGTCGCTTCGGAGATCTGACACTCGCCCGAAGAATGCGCAGTGCTACGCTCAATGGAGTCGACTTTAATGAGGACTACTGGTGCGTACGCCTAGCAGACCGAGCTGTACGGATTCCTCTCTGATGAGACGCAGTCGAACGCGAGGAATTCGGGACTCGCGTTGTAGGACGCTGCGCACACGTACGGCTAGCTGCGATGCGAGTCGGTGTCGATGCAAGCACCTGTCGACTTTAACTCCCGTTTTCTAGTCTTTCTGGCATCTAGAGAAGCAGACGATATTTCCCTGAACAATGGCTTAACATTTCGCTTAATGCAGACAGCCGTGCTTCGTAAGGTTGGTTTGATCTTGCGAAATCGACAGCATTTGCTGGCTTCTGAATTTGCTTACATCGCGTGCAACTAGGAAACCTGTGCGAGCATACATCTTATGCAAAGACTAGCCAAATGACGCACACTTAATATCTGTATTTCTGAGTTTCAGACAAACTGCAACAAAAACGACACAAATTATGGTGCAAAAAAAATAAAGCGAGAACAGAATAGACTGTCGCAGGCACAACGAGCTCTAGCGGAGACAGCAGCAATAGTAACAATGGGCCTGAATAGAGTAAGTGGAAGTGAAGGTTTGTGCGATAAGTGCTCAAAAGACCAAAAATGATCCCCAGGGCGGTAAACAACTAAGAAAAAAAAGTGCGAGATTTTAATGTGCACATGTTACCAAACTCTGCTCTGAGCAATAATTGAGCTAGTTCTTTTTCTTCTATGATGAGCACTTATGAAAATGAAAGTGAATCTTCGGAAAGCTTCCAAAAGCTCTTCGACGTGCGCAAAAATATTGCGAAGTTTATGAAACTGACGAGTGTTTCAACATCCATGCCTAACAGATAGGATTTTTTTACTATCAATCAGTACCAAGTTTCGAAGAAATGAGCAATAGCGATAGCAGAAACGTGAAAGTTGAGAAAATTCACGTCAAACATTTTTCACTGGTTCGCCTTATCACTCGTACGATGTTCTTTTTGGTCACAGAAATGCTGCATTAAAACGAGAGGAAGCTTTGATCTTTTGATTTCTGCTCTTCGTGCTCATGCTAAGGTGGGGCTGCTCCGTTGTCAGAAATCCGCGGAATTCTCGATGCACCAAGGCCATCCAACTGGAACCATCACCTCCCAACTTTTTCCGACCAGACATATAAAAAGAACATTTTGTAAATATTTACCCAAATTTTTGCCTTAAGTTTTCGTCATGAGACAGATGAAGACATGCGCGTTGAGAACAAGTAAAAATAGAAAATTTTCACAGAATTCAGGAAGCTTAAGTGAACCCTCCTGAACTCTCTCACTGAGGTGTTTCCTATCGATTGTTTTGCGCCTTTCTTCCACGAAACTGATTTTATTCACTTCAAAGTGCAAGCCACGTGGCAATATCAGGTAATAGTCGAGCATATTGGAGATGCCACAACTGTAGGAATAAACCGCATTGAAGAAGAAGTATGAAACGTTTTTTTAATTTTTTCATAGCATTATTGAGCATTGTCTTTTTGCGGGTTTATGATGAATAATATCTTGAAATGTTATAGAAGCCTTGAGATGCTCCATTTCAAAAAAATGTCTCGATAAGGCAAGCCACACGTTTAGTTAAATGTGAAGGGAAACATAGAACATTTACGTTTTGGCACCGCTACGGGTGCCTTGTCCACAACGGGACAGGAACAGATGGGCCATGGCTTATGAAGCGAACACGTGGCATACAGAGCGTATGTATGTCACGTCGTGTTTATCGCTTCGCTTCACGCTTGAATGCGAAGGACCCCTTGAGCAGTCACGTATGTAAAGAGTTTTATTTTTCAAGTATGAGCGCGGAATTCCAGTCAGTCAAGTGTTCAGCGTTTTGATATTGTTCTGCTAGAGGCGTTGGAAGCCACTTTTCCGTTCTTGACACCACGCTGTTGATCCCTGAACTGCCTTCTGAAATCCCCTGTCTCGCCTACATACGCTGCGTTGCATTCTTTGGAAGGAATTTTGTAGACGACGCCAGGGTAGCTTGCCCTCTCTAGCCCGTCCCTCACACGTACCAGATGGTTTTTGAGTTTGGTAGAAGAAACCTAGGCCACTTGGGTGCCGTAGTCAGCTACTATCCTGGATAAAGTTTTGATGACGTCAAGGGCATAGAGAATGGCTGCACATCTGTTCTTTTGTGCGCTTCTACCTCCGCTTGGAGGGGCTGCAGCGCGTCGTTCATGTGAACTGAGCGCTTCACGTGGGTAGCATTTTTCTTTGAGGTCCTTCTTTATGCGGCTGATTACTCTTTTCCCTTTTTCCTGTTCTTGAGCAAAGTTTGAAGGCCCGAATAAAAAGTGCCGCGGCTACTGAACGCGCTTGTCCCACCGTGTGCGTCTAAAAAAATGTTCAAGTACTTTCACGAGTGGGTCGGTTTTCTGTGTACTCCTCACGTAACTATTTGTTGTTCGCTCGATGAGGCCACCGAGGAAGGGGTGGCACCCTTCGATTTCTTCTTTTTACGTGAACTGTATGCTTCCTTGAAACGAGTTTAGGTGCACCAGAAAATTTTCGCTGTCCTTTCGTCGAATGACATAAAAACAGCCATCAACGTAACGCTGAAACAACTTCGGTAGAAGGTCGAATGATGTAAGAGCACGTTTCTCGATCGTTCCAGGGCAATGTTGGCACGCACCACAGAGATGGACGCACCCATTGTTTTCCCAAAGATCTGCTTGTACAGGGCCTAATGATGTAAGAGCACGGGTATAGATCGCTTGCAGGGCCATGTTTGCATAGGCCACGGAGATGGTAGCACCCATTACTATCCCGAAGATTTGCTCACAGAACGTCTTATATACATTATATAGGTATGTATTTAATAGGCAGACTTTCGGCAGCCGGTAGAGGCTCTCTATTTTTATAGGCGTACGTTCCAACCCTGACATGTCGTTTCTCAAAGCTTCTCTCCAACACTGAGCTGTCAAGTCCCTCGGCGTGCATGTAAACATGGGTTTCACTTCGAACGCCACCATAGCATGGTCGTCGTCGGTATTAATGGACTTGAAATTGTCCCCAAAGTAGGCAGAATCTTTGACCTTCGTGAACATGCGTCCGGCCAAAGTAGTAGTTACCCGGTGGTGGTACAGGGACAAGTTGTCAGTGGAGACTGGGTAAAGTCAATAATCGGGCGAAGTGGCACGTCTTTTATGCGCATCTTGGGCACCCCTTATATGCCTGGCGCAGAGGCATTGTGGCAAAGTGGATGGCTATAAAGGTATCCCTTTTACGGAAGGATTAACTGAAGTTTTCGCAGCTCACCTTCTATTTTCTTCATAAGCAACGGCCAATCTGTTTCTTTCTTACTGCAAAGAAGGCATATATAACGTTGCCGAAACATCAGTGTTTTTACGGTTTTCTTCATAATTCACTTTGACCAGTGCTTGCTTCTTCAGATGCTCAAAAAAAATACATGCATAGGTGAACTATAAAGCATTATAAAAGAATGCATTTTTGGGCCTCAAAAAGAATTTAGAGGCAAGCACGAGAAATGAAACACATCAAAAAATTATGAAAGGCCGTCTAAAAAAACTATTTAATTGGGCGAAAGCGATATAGATGGAGCGCTAACAAATTTTCACTAGGTTTCACAATGTGAAAAGCGTGTGCGACCGCCCTTTCGGCCTTATATATGAACAGAATATATATAATCTTAACCAAAACGTAGTGTTACGAATGATCGAAGTGGTAGACACTTTTGTCTTACCCTTACCCTTGCTTTCACAATTCTTGCAATGGATCCCCTAGAAGGTTGTCTGGAGGCCGCTGGTTTCTGAGAAATCCTGCACGTTTTCTAGTGGATGCATTTCTTTTTATTAGAGCTTTAAAGGTCTCCTATAGAAACCGCAAAATATTCCCGACCGTCAAATTTAGTTCAAAGCGTGTCAAGTGACGTTTCAGTACAAAACACATAATCGAGAGCGTGTCAAAAGCTGCGCGTTTGTCTGTTCAATCTAAATATTATTTACGTAACCTGGAGAAGGAATAAATTGAAGAAAAACTTTAAAATAGTTTCTTTTGAGCCAGCCTAGCTATGTGTACATTACGACAAAAAAATATCAAGAACTCTGGCACTTGGCAATAATACTGTTCCTTATTGGTTTATTCTTGTATCCTATGAATTTCCACCAGGGAACGTAAAGGGAAGAAAATGCAATGAAAACAGCTGTCTCGAATACAGGCACGTAAATAAAAGCGAGATAAAAAATAATATGAAAAAATGTAAACATGTAGTTACGCGGGGCCATAAATATCAGCACCAAATATCTAGCAGGAAAAAACAATAGAATTGGGCTCGACATTCAAGCCACAATGAGTGCTCTCTTTGCTTTCCGAAAGAAAGAAAAAAATACTTCTCTGCATGCGGTTTAGTGACCCCGAATATCGATCCGAAATGCAAAACAGACGTTATCCGACTTGCGCACAAAGAGCCGGAAAAAGGAGTATGTCTATGAGAGGAAATAACCATGGCCGCAAAAAATTCTTCAAAGTCGACGTGACCTGTTCCGGATCAATCGACCGGGTTCATTATGTTGCGTGGAGTGTGCTCTATTCGTGGAATAAATGGTTCGTTTATCTGTGTGCTGAAAGAGACCTTCGAACTACTAATTCTCTGGCTCAAAATAGACACACAGCGTATAACTAAATAGGTAGACTTGCGGATAAAGTAAAATTATACATATGGCGTATACTGAAAAGCTTCCGTTAGAAGCCGAAGGTTCATTGCCACCGAAAACTTGTTAAACGATTAAAAACAGTTAGTTATTAAAAAAATACCAATAAAAAGAAGTTTCAGCCGCGGAGGGAGAAAATAGAGTAGTTAGATAACTGTCACAACTGGAGACTATCAAAGTTGAGAATTAAACTAGCTCGAAATTCTGACGGAAAAATTTCACTCGTGACATTGAAATTGTGCCTATAGTCTATGAATATAAACATTAAATATTACAGCGACAGTGAGAATGTTGCACGCAATAGTCCCTTGACGTGGCATAGTAGATTCAGCGCCACTCTTTGTTGGTAGCTAGTGCCTGCACAAAAAAGAACGTTCCTTCGTTCCTGCGTTCCTTCCCTTTGTCCTCAGAAAATTGAGAGGCGAATTTTCCTTTCACTTTGCCACCTTTAAACCGACGACTCTGACGGACGGACCACTAGAATTTTCTCACATTGGGTTTTTTGTGCTAAACCGTTAACGCAGCTTCGGTGGCAGCGATAACAAATGGTGCAGTCGCCGAAATCCTTAAATGGAAAGACCGAGTTTATCGGTTGCCCTCTATTTAAACACAGCACACAATAATATAAATATAGGGCACTAATGTTGGTCAGAAGTGCCGAATGGCGCAGGATCATTAGTACGGGATTCCGAGTCCTAGCAAACAATGTAGCAGCATCTCACTGGCCAATACGCCTGACAGCCCGGCCTGCTTTGCAAAAAAGAGAGAGATGAGGCCACGCTATGGTGGCAGAAAGCACAGCATGCTCTCAACAAAAATCAAACATACAGAGGTACTAGTAACTATAAAAAGGAGAACCGAAAATACAAACAACAAGCAATACGGTGACACACTGCTTTGTGTGACGGTGTCCGGCCGACCGGCCACCACTCGCGATATTTGCCACAGAGTGCCGACTAGCTGCTCAGGTCACGCCCGGGAGAACCGCGAGTGGTATCCAGCGTTCGTAGTAGAGCCAACGGCTATATCAGCCCAGATTATGCAGTCATCCAAAATTTCACAAAAATGGGAAACCCGACGTATTTCGGTGCAATATTCTTCCGTCATTTGCCATTCGATCCCGTCTAGTCGGCATCCACATCCTTTGTTTTCCCTGGAACGAGCTTCCATGGAAAGGTGTGGAAGAAAAATACACACCCCTTTTGGTCTCCTAACTTCTATCTCCTTCCTTTTTCGCGAGTGTCGGCGGATAGCCGGGGCACGTATCGCACGCTGAGTTGATTCAGCACTCAACGCGAGGAAGCTGCTGCATAGAGAGATGAGCGCTTGATATTTCGACGGGGCATTTGAGAGTGAGACCCGACAGAAACGAAGAAAAGCTGCATACGTCCAGTATCCCATTTGTTTTGACAGGAATACTGACAAGATTTCGGAACTTGTCTGCTTGTACTTTTTTCTTCACAGCATTCCTCACGAGTAGTGTTGTTTATCTCTAAGCCACAAGTGGACAGCAATATACGGAAACTGAGCAGCTATAGCAAATTTCAGCGCGGGTAAAATGAAAACTTAAAGGTAATTGACTTCCATCTGAAGTAAAAAGATTTCGCTGACTCAGGACTACATTGTTTCATAGCTCCAATGTTCAGCGAGAATGAATGTGCTACTTGTAATGTGTAACCGTCTACTCAAGCAAAAGAAAAAAATGTCACCTTTTTTTGCCCGGTCATTTCGGTGTTACATATCCACTGAGCTTCGCACATTCCACAGTGCTCTTGCCCGTCAAGTCACTACGAACCGGAAGGGAAGAGTGGACATGAATAACATATTGATGCCTTCAAAAAGTTACCTCTCACAATCGCGGCATTTTATGCCCTCTTTTCAGCGGGATTTCAATAGAGATTTCAGGTGCAGCAAATCAATTTACCACGAGCTAGTCTATATAAGCCCTTTGTTGAAAAAGGGGTTGTTGTTTTGACAACCGCAAAATCTCTACTCCCTTCAAATATCTGGCAATATGTGAACAAATCATTTAGGACTGCCGAAAATCTAAACAGGAATTCAGATCTTATTTAGACCAACTTGAGATTGCGGCGCTTTAACAGCACACTACCAATAGCAGACATTTAAACGCCGACCATATGAAGCAAACTTTTTTTTTGTTTTAGTACGTAGAAAATTTCAATGAAACAATAGACCTTTCAAAATGGGCAATGTGCTAAAGGAAACAATGCGGCGGAATTGTTTTAATGCAGGGATTTTCAAAAGCAGTTAACAAAACTCTTATGATTTTTCATTGTGCTTTTTTTGATGCACTACACGTAGTTACAATTTCATTCTATATATATGTACTGCTTCTCTTTGTGTGCTTTGCAGAACACGGTACTAAATGTCAATCGCAACACCCGGTAAACTAGCTCATTGACGTTAGCTGTCCCCTCAATTGTGCCTTTGAGTAAGGGGTCGCCCTTTACATACATTTGAACATACTCTGTGGAGGTATTAAGATTTGAGAAGAAAATTAAGCCTACACGGAAGAATGTCAAAGAAAGACTGCAAACTACAAGCGCTGTCTCAGAACTAAGCTTTATTGTGAAGGAACGGACATATATACACAAAGAAAATTTCCGCATGTGCGAAAGACACTCAAGGCATATAAAGAAAAACCAACACGACCTGCAAATTCAAAACAAAAAACAGCAACAAAATAAGCAACGCAGCCACACATAACCCGCTACCTCCGAAAGTGGCATTATTTGTTGTTGTTGTTGTTCTAGCTGTTCTTTTGTCTAGGTACGCAGGTCTTAATTGTTGGTTCTTTTCTTGTGTGCCTGTCGCACATACGCCGGTTTGATTTGTGTGCATATTTTGCCTACCCTTCACAATAAAACTTTGTTACGAAACAGTTCCTTTAGTGTCCACTCTTTCTTGATACATCTGTGCACGCTGAATTATGTTTTCGAGATGAACTGCATCAAACTAACGCTACTCGTCATTATTCTGAATTAGAATTTTACCAGAATGTCAACATGCTACTGATTCATCCTACCGCTGCACTCTGTGTACGCAATATGCTGGGCAGTCTGGACAATTGGTAGGACTAGGGTAGGTCATTCCTTGTGTGTTGCTACCTCTTTGTGTGTTGCTTCCTGAAATTCCTCCTAATTTTCTGTCTGCGCTTTTCGGCTCAGTGTTCCGTCTGTTCGCGTTTATGTTGTATTTAGCCTCCGTATTCTATTTTCTTGTCGCTGCTCATACCGCACTAATTTTTATCACTTTGTATTTCGTATTTCCTAGCTCAATGTTCTTAATGGGGCCTGTTTAATGTTGTCTTCTATTCTACCTCTGCGTTTATTCAGAACGTGGCCCTTTTAGCCGAAGTTCATCACGCCGACCTATTAAAATCACACCCACAGGTGTTCAACGCTTCCGCGTACGCAGATAATTGCTGTATGTGTTATAAAATAAAATTCTATTGTATTCTAATTTACAGAGGCCCAAGTATGAAACTTGCAGGCAAGGACTGCGACATTCCTGAGTGATTGCGTTTGAAATAGTGACGTAATCGTCGAATACAACTGTGACAGCGTTCAGAATTCTCAGTAGCACATTTCCAAGACATAAGCTTTTAAACACCTTCTTGAAGCGCGAAAACCATAGCAATCGAAGCTAGGACCATAGGAGCGTTGTTTGAATCATGTATAATCACACTATGCACGGGAGGGCGTTGGTGGAGAGAACAGTAGTTATCAAGATTCTTCGCCGGTCTCTGCTGTAAAGGAAAGCCTGAAAATCGTGAGCCCTCGCGGTGACTCAGTGGGTATACTGCTCGGCTGCTGAACTCAAAGACGCGGGTTCCATTCCGACCACGGTGGTCTCATTTCAACGGAGGTGAAATGCTGGAGTCTCGTGTACTTTGCGATGTCAGTGCACGGTAAAGAACTAGATGTGCACAATTATTCGGAGTCCTCCGCTACGGTGTCCCTTGTATCTTAATGCGCTTTGGGATGTTAAGGCTTCAAAGGGCAATCTTGGACGGCTTCATATCACGCAGAAGAAAGCGATTCGATTTATGGAGAAGTTATCAGCACGTGACCATACTCAAGATCTTTTTCTATGAAAACAAGATTCTTACATTTACTAACATATTTCGCCAAGAACTAGCACTAAGAATATATAAAGAAGTCATATGTGATCAACCAGGCTTTTTCGAAACATATGAATGCGCTGACTTTGGCTACGTGTTGAGAATTGTAATGTTTATTTCAAACCTGATCAGAACATCTTATGGGAAGCAGTCTGTTAACTTTCAAATCCCTGCACTTCTAAACATGTTTCAGGAAATAGTTCAAATAGTCTGTGACTCCAACTCGGTAAATAGTTTTAAAAGAAAAGTTAGAATTTTTTTTATTAGATAAGACATAACTACCCTTTTGAGATGTATGCTGTTTTGATTTGTTTTTTATCTGGTATTATTTTGTATCTTGTATTGTATTTTTGTATTATATTCTACCTGCTCAGTGATTGATGCTTTAATAATGGTGTATTGTACTGCAACTTTCTAAATTTTTTTTAAACTCTTGCTGCCTCATTATTCTTTCTTGTTCCTGGCGCGACGGGCCACTCAACTGTCTATCCTGATGCAATATTCCGGAGACGAGGCCTCGTCAGGCGAGCATTAAATGCCTTTTGCCTCTTCGACCTTGGCAGTGCTTTATACCCATGTGTGATATTCGGTCAAGTATCGTGCAGCCAGTTCTGTCAAAACAAAATGAACAAACAACCAACCAACGTAAATTTCTCTCAATGTTCCATTACCGCACTATGAAGAGCAATATCAGTAACTACCACGGTAGTCTGCAAAACTTGCTGCTCTTGTGGCACGTGTAGAATCAGTCACCGAATCACCTAATTTCTAGAAAAAAATCACTAGAGATGAACAGCATCAGAAGAAGTACAGGGTAATAGGCCACCTTAGACACATTCCATTAAAATTTGGGGAGAAGTTTTAAAAGTCAGCGTTATTTACCCAACGGATAATAAAGAAATATAGCCGGACCTTGAAAGATATTAGATTGGCTCTTATGGGTTTCGAAACCTTTTGCTTGTAAAACGGCTCATGCGCCTAAGGCGCTTTCATTCGCCTGCAAAGCGTGGAAGCGCAACAGACAGCTCTAGTGGCCGCGATGTTTACAAGTGGACAAACGCCAGGCACAAAATGAGCCAATACATTTTCAGTGTGTTTAGAGCGCTTTGGCAATGCGCCACAATTCATACGATCGGCACGTTCCGACAACTACGCTCTCAGAATCTATTGCAAAAACATGTCTCCAAAACTTTTTGTGGCCCTTGAAAAGCTTTCAACTCCGCCCTTCATTTTTAGTTGCCCCTCGCGTTTCCGATTGTTTCTACCACTAACATGCTCCTTAGAACAAAGGAATAAAGAAATAGACATTCTGCTTCGGCGCTTAACCTATTCGGTTCAAAGTGTTCAGCAGCGGGTTCTCAGATTTCCACGCTGAGAAACCATTCTAATATCCGCTCCACTGTGTAGTGGCAGCGAAAAGAGGAAAAGAGACGTTGGAAAGGGAAATTAGGAGAGAGGAGAGACCACGTTTCAACGCCCTATCTCGGCCTGCTTCGCATGCGCGCGGTGTCTCGGTTTTTCACGGCGCAGGGCCCCTGGTCTTGGAAACGCGGCACACGCTTCTCCGCACTTGCTGCCCGAGTCCGATAAGCCGAGGAGCGAAAAGGTGATGCGAAAATACCGCCTAAAAAAGAATAGGATAACTGGAAGGGCTCGCCTGTGTTCGTAATAGAACGAATGGAAGGAGGATGATTTATTTTGCTCTTTTTTTCCTATTTGTGCGCGCTCATCCAAAGCCACGAAGCTGAACGAACTTAGTAGAGGCGCTCCGAGCATTAAAGCAACGGGCCCCGAGAGGCACCTCAGGGGGAGATAATCTGGTGGAGACGCCGGTCCTAAATTCGATATGCAGCCAAACCGCGATAAGGATGGAGCGAACGACCGGAATGGGACTTTCAAGACTCTTTTAAACTTTTGGCCGGCGGCAGTATATTTGCAGTGTTGATAGCAGCGAAGGTGGGTGCTTGCCTGATGCTGGCAAGCTTGGCTCGATTAGCCTTAGATAATATGTAAATAGCAGGCCTGATAAGCGACAGAGTGTTTGCGTTGGACCGTGCGAGATGACTTTGTTGTTGCTGAGCCACTAATCCCCTGTAACTTTTCAACAAAGCGTTATAGAGATGAAGGGCAGTTGAAAAAAAAATTAAAGAAAGGTGAGACTTACCTCAGGACCAATCTGTCAACTGTTTCCTGAAGAATGGTTAGGAATTAGTTGTCCAGTACTTCTTGAAGCAGGCTCAAAATAGTGGCCAAGGAGATTCTTTAATCTCAATATCTCTCGAAGTTGAGAAGGAAGTAGTTGTGAATAAATAAAAAAAAATGGCGGCGGTTTAGCTTTGGCTAAACCTGGAGTGAAGCGAGAGCTACATCTGGCCGAGTGGAACTCGCTCAGTTGAATTACAAAGTCAGACTTTAGCCGCTCCGTTTCGCTGGGCGTTCCTTCTTCATCTTCATCCCACTTGACACTGCGCATGTGCACAGCTGCGGCCGCTCGGTTTCGCCGGCGCGCCGCGCCGCCGGCAGCAGCAGCTGCTCCGCAACACGTGGCTGGTCACGTGACCAACCACAGGACGAACCACGTGATCAGCCTTTGCGCCGCGCCGCCGGTAGCTGCTCCGCACCACGTGACCAACCACGTGACAGCGTGGCGGTGCAACCACGGGGTGGCGGCGCCGCCACGCTGAAGGCTAGAAATGCTACCGTAATGTAGCTATCAATACAAAATAATTTATAAAAACAAGATGCGTATGTTATATGAGCACCCCTGCTGATCTATGAGCGGAGATTTCAGCGCAGTACTGACAGGGCCTACTGCAGTCGGATTAAAACCAGTGAACCAGAACAGGAAGACTGCAAGTGCCTGTTGTAAAATCAAACCAATTTCGTTTAACTCCGCTGATGAGGAAGAACTGACCACGCTAATATGCAACCGAATATACTTCGTGGCCGCTTTCGAAGGCACTGCACTTGATTTCCAGTAGCATCGGCAACTAAATCTTGTAATTTTATTTCTTACAGTGCTGTTATGAGCCGGAGTGCCCGGGACCGCACTCAGCTGCAGCGGCCCCGCTTCGACAAAGGCGAAACGCAAAATGTGCCCGTGTGCTGTGCGATCTCCGCTGCCCTGCCGATCCTCCACCGCAGGAAAAGCCCGCCATCGGAACATGGGAGGAATGGGAGGCCCTCCTTGCGTCGCAGGACCCGGACACCCAACTTCGCTGTGTGAACCGGGGTGCCAGTGCCGTGACCCTACGTGGCCTGGACACATGCACGTAATGTGAGGCTGTGCGGCGGCCTTGAGCCCCAAAAGGGTCCAAACTTGCTTGCACAATAAAGTTTCCCATCCGTCCATCCAGGAGCGTTAAAGATCCCCGGGAGGTCGAAATTATTCCGGAGCCCTCCACTACGGCACCCCTTTCTCTCTTTGTCCTTTCACTTCAACTTTATTTTCGTTCGTTACGGTGTGTGATGGAGGTGTCCACTGAGCAATGAGACAGCTACTGCGTCACTTACTTTGCTCAGGAAACACTAATTACAGTTGTCTTAATCTTAGAACATCAATTTTTCTGATTTTGACCCATTGGAAACGTGCTATCTGTTATCAGAAAGCTGATAACTTTGTCTCTGCTGAACAGTTTAAATACCAAGCACGCTATTTTTGCTTACCCTAAAATCTCAAAGGAGTGCTGCGACCTCTTTTAGTGTAAAAGCCCTTACAGGCTCAATAACACCGACCAAGAATCTTGTCACCGCACGAATGATCTTGTGCCGTTGCCTAGCAACCCGAGCTTACTCTGGCAGTAACTACCAGAGATTAATCAGATAAGCTCGGATAGTAACTCGGGTAATGTCGGGTAAGTTCGGAGGAGAGTCGCGGCATTTGCACGAGTGGTTGCTCGGGACGAGCAACATAGGTCGCACACTCGCTATAGGTGCCTCTTATAGAAACACCTAACAGTGCAGTGGCGCATCTCTTAACCGCTGCGTCACTGCGCTGCTAGTGGTATGAGAACTCGCCGCCATCTATGAATGTTTCGTAGATAATGACCAATTCTGCATATACGGGAATTAAGCCACTAAAGATGTCACGTTATACAATTAAGGCGGAGCTTAAGTGCCCTCTCCCAATCAAAAATTAGCACCTCCTTTCACACATCCCCCCGGTTAAACTACGTTAAACCTCTCAAAATTTTTATTCATGTGTGCAAGGGTATTGAAAGGTTGTCATGTTTATGATTTACACTTTTTCATTCGCTGCATTCTTCATAGTTCCACTTGTGCACTTTATGCATTCTGCGTATTTCTACTCCACAGTTCAAGAGGATTCCTTTTCAGACTGTGCAACAAGCTACGCTCGGGATCACATCACTTCAGATGTCGAACGCATCAGCTGGCGGAGCACACTTCTGTGTCGGACAACACAATCAGGTTACCACATGTGCAGGCATGCATATCAATCTTTACATTTTCTGCTCTTTGGCATACACCACTTGGCTCCAGTAGAAATTTCCGCTGAAAGGCGTTTGTGGGTCAAAACATTTTCTTTCCTCACAAAACCATAAACAGTCGCCACAGCGGAGCTTGGGCTGAAGAAGGAGGCAAAAGTATCGTATGCACATCTCAGCTTGAGCAATTGACAAATTGCTGATACTATAAGGGAACAGGAGCACCATTCTAAACCTCGGCACAAACGATAGCTGCCAAAATCAAGTCATATCAAAGGCAAAATGCATGCCTAACCAGAAAACACCTCTTGGACAGCTTAGAGTTTGAAGCCAGCGAAAGACTCGCCTCGGTCTACCGAGATCAATAATCGATCACAGAATCTAAGACGTGCTCAGCGCAAGGCACGTTAAAATTTCAGTAAACCATTTCTGTGGATGTTTGGGGTGCCGCTTGTTCAGGGCACTTTCGCGACTCCATTTTCGTCTCGCCATAATTTTCTGACCACAACAGATACGCCAACGCGTGAAACAACATCTGCAGTTTTGTTTTTGTGCTCCTTTAGCTTCCTTCGTTATGATTGCTAGGTCTTTTGCACTTGCTCTTGGAGGTCAAGTTTTCATTCCACTCTTGCGGCGATCGACGTGCTGTTTGAGTCTGGGTTTGGAATGCTTCCAATTTGTTTCCAGGAAACTATACGCGTTCTATATGACGTGTGGGTCGAAGCCCTAAGTTTAACAGGAGTAGAGCGCTCGAACACTGTGTAAATTTTGCCGAGGCTGTGACGTACGGAAAAGTTATGGTACATTTTTAACGGAGGACATAGAGTAGCCAGCGGATATTGTTAATAATAATGTAGATGGCTTATTCAGTCAGAAATATCTTTCTCTAAAATTCATCAATGTAACCTAATCTTACATGGCCTCCAATGCAGAGTCGACGACATACTATAAAAAATCATACCTACATGAGATAAACTATCCGCATCAAATGGGTTAGATACACACGCACTAGGAAATAAATACACGTCTATGTATATTACTCTCAAGTTGTTCAGACCACTGTTCTTATAACACAGACTTACCACATAGGAAAACTGTTTTGCGTGTTATTTTAGAAACTTTCAGCCAGCGCATTCGACAAATATCTGTTAGACAAAGAGCTTTGTGGCACGTGAGAAGAAAAGTGTGAAAACTTTGAGATGAATTTTGTGGGTGTTTTATCAATGTCCCATAACTGTTTCACACACCACTACGAGCCAGTATTTTTTCATCACTCACAAGAATATTAGCTACTAATGATATTGCCTTTCCAATTTCAAACAGGCATTAGCATGACTGAACGGAAAATGTGATTTTATTTCTCAAAGCGAGAGAATACCTTCTTCCCGACCCAAGACAGATGAAAGCCAAAACTGTTGCCGTGTGTTGAGCTTTTACTGAAGGATGAAAAATCCAATTCCCATGGGACGTTCGCTTTTCAGTGTCGTGTCTTTCATAAAACATAGCTAGTGCTTATGGCTGTCCGCTGACTTAAACGAACGCTGCAGCGCGGGCTTCTCGTGGGTGGAAGCTTTGTCGGGAGTAGAGGTATGTAGATTGGCGATAGCCACAATTCGTGGAGGGCAGAGGTGGGAGGGTGGTTGGCGCTTCAGCGGTGGGGAGGTTGGGTGGGGAAGTGGGTCGAAGGTGCCGATAGATGGGAGGTTTTTATACACTAGTAGGCAAAATGCATGTCCACTTACCAGCCTTCCGTCAACCAGATTCACCCTCGAGAACCTAATGCAGCATCGGAACGAGGAAGTGACGGTGATACCCACCTTTTTTTGTGTGCATACCACCACCACTGTGTTTTACTCTCATGGAAGCATCAGCGCATTAACCGACCAACTTAATCAACACTTAGGGAACTAAAATATATTTTGCGGAATAAAATACTGATAACTAACCCTTATAAAACGAAGTACATGGATTTTAGCTCGCGAAACAGGAACCGAGATAACGTAATTTCAGGAAAAGGTCACTCAACAATTTTCCAATACTGGACCTCTTTCTATAATGCTTACAAAAAAGCCTTGTATTTTCGATCGATAATGAACTTGGAATTGCGCTTAAGAAAAAAAAAACGACGGAATTGTAAGGCAATAAATGCGAACGCCAAATGTACAACCAATGCTCCTAAAACAGGTTTTTCGGATCACATCGTATGATCGACTGTGCATTTTTGCATTGTCCGCTGAACCCTTTTGAAGAGCTTAACTCAAGTTTGACGCCAGTTGCACAGAAGAAAAAGATATGAATGAAGGCATGTTTATAAAATCTCTGTGTCGCTTGACTTGCGGCCGTAAATTTTACCTCGAGTCTAGGAGAACAGAGCGAAGGTAATGGCACACAGAAAGAATCATATGCATTACCCAACTACCAAGGAGCTTCAGGAGATGAACGAAATTTTTGTGAGTGTTTTTCTCAACACGAAAGCTAGGAAAGTGTCGTGTGATTTCTCGTCGGCTCTCTGCGCCGAGGCAGGCATCATAAGCTGCTGCGTTTCAATATGCGATAGAAGATCTGGAAAAGAAAAGCGGCTGGTTCAATAATATGCAGATCAGCCGCGTAGCAATACACGACCGCAGGCGGACGAAGATTTCTGCTTTTTTTCATTCCAGTGCCGGTGGCAATCGTACGAAAGAGAGAAATGAAGGGCTCCATGAATTCTAAGCGAGAAAAAGCAGCTATCTTTTTCTTTCTTTTTTTTCTTTTTTTATTATCATTTCTTCAGTACAGTACATAACATCACTGTCTGGATCCTTAGCCAAAGGCTAGTTATGGATCCATGCAATAAAAGCAAAGAGATTAGTGAGGACAAATGATTTCTACTGCATGCCAAAATAATACACATAAGAATGGTGGAAAAATGCAAAGCGTACAAGCAAGATGGTTTAAATTACAGAAATACAAGAGGGCTCATGACAGAAAAACATATGAAGACAGGAACAGCATTTTTTATACAAAATAAACGCAGTTGCCTTAGAAGTGATTATTCAATGACATATGAATGGCAAACCCAACATAGACACTACAGAGAATAATAGGAGACAATCACTAAGCGATTTGCATTGTAAATCAGGTAATTATTTGTGACAGAAAAAAGGTCTTTAGTGAAATATAAGGATTGGACGTTGCAAAGACTGCACAGGGGATTTTATTCCAAGTTTTTACCTCTTGATACTAGAAGCGGCGCTGGCCATAGTCATTGCGAGATCCGAAAAGTCAGTAAGTTTGTAAGTTATGTGAGTTAGTAAGAGCCGAAAAGTTAGTCAGGGTAGTAAACTTAGTAAGAACTAACCAGAGTTATAACTCAAGGAAATGTGCAAAAAAGGCACACTGAAAATGCATGTAAAAGTAAGCATTCCAACGTCAGAGAATAAATATTTACACCGGAGAGCAAGAAAATTGTAATACTATCACGCCCAGCTCTCATAAGATCACTAAATAGACGGAAGAAGTATGACCCTTTAAGACATCATAAAGAAATGATCAAAACTAACTCGATGTTCGGAACGTAACTCGCATGAATTTGAATATTAATAAAATTAACAACAGTTCACAAGTGTCTAGAGGTGTGCTTTATGGCATCATTCATGCGGAATTTGCTTTGTTTTCAGGAGTTGAAGCATATAGCCTGCTCAAGAATACCTCCCGTATTTTAGGCCATAGAACAACAGCTACCGGTAAATCAATCAAATTACGCGGATTTCACCCCGACAGCGGCGTTTGCAATTCGACGGATGCGAACTGCTAGAGGTCGTGTACTGTACGATGCCAGTGTATGCTAAAAAGTCTCAGGTGGTTAGAAACTATCGGAGGCTTGCACTACCGCGTCCCTCATAGACTGAGTCGCCTTGGGATGCTAAGCACTACAAAATGCTGCAGCCCCGTGTACTAGGCGATGTCAGTGCATGCTTCTTTAAAGAGCCCCAGGTGGTAAAAATTATCGAAAAAACCCTGAGTTGCGGCGTCCTTCATAGCCTGAACCGTTTTGGGACATTAAACACCATTAAATCAAACGAAATAAACCAGAATTTCTACGCCTCGAGTACCGCACTCATTGCGGGACAGCAAAAGCGCAGCTGACCGAGGTGCTTTCGCAGCGCTAATAATCTTTACCAATAGCAACCAACCGTTAAGATTTTACTCGAATAATAAAATTCGTGCATAAAAATAGCAACATAATTTTATGGGATCGTGAGATTGGAAATCTAACTTAAGGCTCAAAATTCAGCGCTGTTTTTCACGAGCCTGGCACAAAACTTGTAGCACATTCGCCCCAGAGATCACTCGAGCAGTGAAAAATGAATTAACAGAGATAAAAACAAACAACTGAAGTAAAATAAATACCGAGCCATATATGAATCAAAGCGAAAAAATCTGCGTTTGGAGAGCAATAAGAGGAATATGAATCTTGACAGCACGAATATAATGCATTCCTGAGGCCATTATGAGACATTCGAAGGTAAGACCCGCGTTGTCGGTAGGACATATCTCGTGCGGCTAAATTTAATTTCCTGCGTTGCGGTCATGCAAAAATATGCCTCTGTCGGCTGCGGAAGAAAATTGATATTGATAGAACACGCGAGGAGCTTTGTAAGTGCATTTCACAGTTTTTCGCGCTTTATTCCTCCCCACGTCGGTTCGCTTACTCTCGGAAGGTTTTATAATAATCAGAGCAATGTATTTACGTCATTGCATCCATAGCAGCATTTTGAATTCTGAATCTCCGCCAACGTCTTCCGCATTGTTGTATTGACTAGGCATTTGCCGCGTGATTCGTTCTAAAAAAACTAGAAAATGACGTAGCTGGTGATAGACGTGTGATTCAGCATCGAAACACATGTGAAACGTATTAAAACCGTCAAACTCACCAAACGGTAAGCCCACCCTGGGAGTCATACCTTCAGCATGCGTCTCGCTGGTAACGAACAGTTTTTTTTTTAAAGATGGAATCCGGTATACAACTATATTCGTTATGAGTAGCAGTGTGGAAGTCGAAAGGGAAGTTGGTGGTATTTTATTTGGTTCGAGAATAAAAGCACAATGCTTCGAGGATGAGTCTAGGGCATCGGCGAATAGTACTTTTTCGAAACCAAATCAAATAAGAATATTGCTTAGGACTCGTTTTCTGGGTTTTCTGTTTGTGGCATAGTAGAGATAGCGGATGTCCGGGCAGGCGGCTGACAGGAGGGAAAACCTGTCGTCCGAGAGAGGGATACGAACTGCTACTGGCCATGGCTGGCGGACACCAGGATTAGGTCGGGCACAGTTTCTCCGACCTCATCCTGGAGAATCTGAAGAACTTTGGTAGCAAGCGGAGACGACTCTTGGGTCCAGAATATCAATGAAAGCTGTCGCGCTACTTGCTCACAAGCGAATTTTTTATCTGGGTGAGTAAGGACTAGCGTCACACGCCAGGCTGTACATCGTGTAATCAGGGCTCGGATAAAGATCCACTGCACTCGTAGCTCGTCAAAATTTTGGCAGAGGGCAATTACATCGATGGCGTTGCGGAGATAATCGACCGGCAGCGTTTGAAACGCACATTCATCGATGCACTTTCGGGTGTACCTAAATTTGTAGCCCTGGGGCATCGACGCGTTCACACGATAACAGAGGTCGACCACGTGCTCGATGTAGCTTATAAATGTATTGCCCGACTGTTGTGCACGCCCACGCAAGCGGTGCTCGTCGCTCAGCCTTCGTAACACGGGTGGCCAAAAACATCTCTGAATCATGCCTTGACGGTGGTCCAAATAGGTAAGCCCGCTTCGTGGTTCGTGAAGCAGAGCTTGGCTACTTGCGTGAAGTAAAAGTAACAATATTGGGTTTCAGTACGTCGTCTTATTGGTGATCAGTATTTGCGCACTCGTAAGCTACAAGCCAATCTTCGATATCTATGTCGCCGGAGCCGCTGTCGATTAGGGTAACGCTGAGCGATTGGCCTGGCACAGACGATGCAAGGCGTTGACGAAACGCACAGGTCAGGTGTGATCATTGTGCAGGTCCCAGTCTCTGACAGCGCGCAGACTGTGACTGACAGCTTGAGTAATAAAACTTGATTGTCTGTAAGACCGTGTCTTAAAGACATAGGTTTACATATACTAGTGGCGTGTTCCCTGGGAACTTTTATCATTTTTCGGGTAGCAGTGCATTCCATTTACAGCAGAGAAAGGAGCGTGGCGGTGGTCACAAGTCTTATCGCAGACATGCAATTTGCACGAACATTTAAGCGAAAAAAAATGATTAGAGACATCCGTACATATATCAGTGCATGAACACAGCAGTTTCGCATTCCACTACAAACAGAACGAAAGTATAATAACTATATTGTTTGACCACAAATTATTTCGGCTGAAAATGTTCTTTTCTTGCCGTCCATTGAGAGGAATACCGAACTTGACGCCAAAGGTTTATACTCGAAAATTGTGATTCTTTTATGGCTCACGCCTCAGAGGCGATCAGCTTCAACCTTTGAAATAAATACGGCGAGGCAAATGAGTAAGAGAACAGCCAAACAATTACCCGTCTCTGAGTTTAAAACTGAATTCAGTGAATACAGTATCTGGTGCGTACATCAGCTACTCCCTGGTAATCACTAAACGCAGGTTTTGTTTATTACGGCTGCAATGTGACTTGTCGTGGCAGGTATTATGGGTAACGCAGCTAAATTTACACTAATTGCTAAAGAATAAGATCATCTTAAATTTGAATCAACGCAGTATTAGCGGTACCTCTTCTGCTTGGATTTTGAGACTGCGAAGCTGCATTTTTCACATCCCCTCTAGCTTCTGCCTCCGCCCTGAACCTTTCCAGGTAATTATCCCTATCGTAACTTCTCTAGAATCTGGTTGTCCAATTATAAGAATAAAAAGCCGCTTTTGCTGAAATATGGGGCGCAATCTATATTACAAGGTCATTACAGTGCAATGTAAAGATGCCTCCCTGACAGGACTGTTAACGCCAGTCACTGCCTGCTGTACCACGGTGTCCGAAAATCTCCTTCGCATTTGTAACGCAAACTTGCAATGCAGGAGTTGCAGCTAGCAAATTTTTTACGCGCTACTTACACTGTCAAACTTGCTAAGGATATGCTAATTACAACTCGGTTCAAGAACAATCAGTCCGCAAGGCTTCCTGCCATCCTTGCGGGCAAACGCTCAAACTGGCGAGTTTGGACAACATCACTTTCGCAATGAGAAAAGTTTCTTCACTTCAACAAAACTAGAATTTGCATATTCGCCGACCGCTGTTCTTGTGTTCTTGTCGAAGGTTAATTCGTGTTTGCGTGCTTCGTCCAACGTTGCACAAAGCGTTCTTCAGCTCTGAGAGCTCAAACAAGTGGAGCCGTAATGCGCTTGTGTAGGTCCGTGTCGGTCGCCTTTCTTCCTCCTACGCAAACTAGCCCAACCAAAGCGACCACTTTGTGAGTCGACGCTTGCACGCCTACACTTACGGTCATGCGTAATGCTTTCCAAGATCTAGGTATAACTGTCTCAGGAAGTTGTTAGAACACGTCCAGCCAAAATGCGAAAGGCTAATGATTATCTTTGTACCTGAGAGCATCATGTAACACATATATGATAATACGTTACCTCAATTCACTTATAATCTATAGGCCCCTGTAGGAGGGTATGGACCCTTTCGTAACTCTTCATGTTGGCTTTCGCACAGTGCACGTTGCCCTATTAATGGCGTCGCTGGCCACCAGTAAATAAATATAAACGACATAATTTGGATGTTGCTGTTTCACAGGCCCTTGTAGTGTTGTCACGGTAACCATGTGGATGTATTCCGCTGCATAAAACACATGAACAGTGCCTATAATACTTAGTATTAAACATGTTTTGACCAGCGATTAGTAGGGCATGCAGCATTAGGGTGAAGTCAACATAACATTTATGAGAGGGGTCCATTATTTAAGGGGTGGAAATATATTCATCAATAAAACAAAGTCAATGACTTGAAATATAAGCGGTCACAGCATCTAAAAATGCAGATGGGGAGGTGATGGCGAAAATTTCGGTGGGAAAGAGGTTCCATCCCGGAAAAATTCGAGGAAGAAAGGAGGCTGGAAATTTTATAGTAAGTGATAGAGGCCGGGCAATCTGCAACGGATGGACTTTGCGATGAAATATACGGGCCGGATGAGCAATCTAAGGTGATTGATTAAGAGAGCTATGGAGAAACTGGTAGAGCAAAGAGAGGCTGGCGATCAGGTGGCGAGATGCTAGCCTTTTAAGTTTGGAATTTGTTTCTAGAAATGAAACGATTATGGTATATGAATATGCACTATGAACGAAGCGAACGGCATCGTTTTGAAATGATTAGAACGCATGTATTATCGTACATTTTGTGTGGGTTGCAGATGATAATTCAGAAATCGTAAAGATCCGTTGGCGCATGATATGATTTTGGTAGTGTGTGCTCGCCGAGAAAGATTGCTGCAGAAGGTGATACCAAGATTCCTAAGACAATAGGACGCTTTCAATCGATGAGTTAGGAAGTACATAGGAAAACGTTTTAACTATGAAACGCGATTAGCTTGCATTTGTTGGCGTTTAGCGCCATTAGCCAGAGTACTAACCACTCAAGGACGCGGTTATATTCGTTTTAAAGGGCCATTTGGTTAGAAATTTTAGTAACACTGTACATAGTAATTCATTCATATCATTTTCATTGCTAGCACACTGTGCACTCTTATAAATTCACTTTCGACCAACAGACTGCAACACAAGGAGTGTAGTGTGGAGATTATTGTGCGATGAGCTCTGTTTAAAAAATATGCGTAAGCTGAACGGTGAACAGAGCCCACCACTTTACAAACGTTCACGGCATACACAGCTGTACAGTAGCGCTAAACAAGCATCTATCTTGCCAGCTTTTGTTTAAGGGAGGCTTCACGCTTCACTAATATTCTCAATCAATATGCCGTGGCGTCCCAAGAAATAAACTCCGGATAAAACCAAACATGATATGGGCGACATCGGAACTTGTAGGCGTGCATATTTTCACAATGTTTAGGACGTCATTACCGCTCCTGCTTGTCGACTTCCACTGCAACGATTTTCGTTGTTGTTGTGGTCTTCAAGAAGATAATGGCGCGTACCCACTGCGGAGGGATTGGCCAAGACGCAGGCGGCGACTGGCAGGGGCTCAGCAGCAACATATGCACCGCAGAAAAAAAAGCCACTTTAATTTCTTCTTCTTTGATGACTGCGACAAATGTCCCGAAATCGGTGGAAACCGAATTAGACCGAATTTTACTTCCAAACCAGAGGGCGCAAACTGGATTTGTAAAAGGCGCCTTGAGGCAAAACCATCGCAGCTCAGTTCTCCGTTCACTGTGTTAGTAATGCGCGGGAGTGCGTGAATGTCAAGAAAAATTAACTTTTATCGTGCCTAATAGCGCTAGGGAATTACCTTTAGAATTTGGCTGCTGCATGTAAAATGCTCAGTTGCTTTACGTAGATCCTTAAGCTTAGGATTACCTGACAGCATGAGAAAAAAAAAAGCAGCAGCTTTTTACCCAGGTGATTGAAAAGGGACTGTGCTTGCGATGTGCCGCGTCAGTTGAGGAACGGAGGAAGAGAAAGCGTCAACGTTCTATATTTTGTTTCAGCCTGGCACCTCTTTCTTCCCTTTCCTTAATACCTGACTGCACGGTGTGGTTCCAGTGTTCCTTCCATGTAAGGCAATTTGAAGCGCTTTGGCGGCGTCTTGCCGAGAGGTTTTCGATCGCGCAAATAGCTGCTGCTGTTCGCGTGCAGCACCGTAACATTTTGACGAGAACAATCACATGCGCTGATCTTCACGAGGCAGAAGGCAGTATTGTTTTCCCACTTAAGCACCTTTTAATGTTCTCACCGTCAGCTCTAAACTGCTCGAAAAAAGAGAGAGAGAAACCAGGCGTTCTCGTTGTTCGCACCCTGCTGCAAATTGTGCGCAGTTGAAAAACGTAAGTACAAAATAAACAAACGTTCTGCGAAATCATGACCTTGAAAGTAGTCCGCCAGAAGCATGTCTCTTCGTGTTCGAGTCGTCTTGTTTTCTGTGGCTTGACCTTCACTAAAATCATGGGAGCGTGGAGGAACTCCTGCATGGACCAGCAGCCTGGTGAATTCCCTGCTACGTTCATTAAGAGGTGCCGAAAACGCGCATAAATGTTAGTACTTTTTCTTTCTAGCCTGTGCTCCAAGTTTGAACAGCGCCTGCCCCCGCACGGTTGCGTTCCAACACATCTGGGGTAGACAGGGAATAAGTATTTCACAACCTCTTTCTAATGGTTGCGTTAGCCCAATTTAATCCTGTGATTTTGGGGGCAGCGTTGCGTGGTTGACATGAATTAAAAAGTACAAGAAAACTGAATACAAAGCTCGCCTGAAACGTCAGTAATGTTACATCAAGTAGCGTTTTATGGCCACGAAGGGAAAGTTTTCAATTTGCACTGCGGAGGCTGCTGGCATTACCAGGTAGGATTTGAACAACAAGGAAGGAACGCCGCGCACAGAATAATGTTACATCTATTAATAAATTTTATTATCATTAGCCTAATTATGCCCACTGCAGGCAAAAGGCGTCTCCTATATTGCTTCAAGCAACACTGTCCTGTGTGAGCTGTGGCCATCTTGTAACCCCAAACTTCACAACCTCAGCCAATGCACCTTCCTTTCGGGCAACCCCTGCTAGACGGTGTTACATTGTGCTAATGTACAATTATGAAAACAGCATTTCTAGAAAACCTTAGAGATTCAGCGGAGAAGCTACGCTATTTTTGCAGAGGCTGACTCGAATTCGAGAATTGGTGACATGAAACGGATACGGGGAGAAAAGTTTGGCTTTCTCGACGTGTAGACTGATGTGAAAGCAGGGAGGTCAAGGGCTTAGCGACGTTGTGAAGATAAATGGATCATAAAAAGCGCTAAAGAGTGGTCACGTAAGAAAAACCGGCATGGGCAAGGCATGTAATGAGAAAGCAAGTTAACCGATAGCAAAGAGCATTCTAAGGGATGGCAAGCTCAGCAGGTGTCGCCACAGTCAAGTGGGGGGATGAGATTGGGGGGTTTTAGTGGGTAAACATGCCGCTGCTGGCACAATAACATGGTTAATTTGAGGGATGCGAGCAAGGCCTCTTCCATGACGTGTTCCTTTCTACACGCAGTGCAGCGTGTCGGTAAATCTTTCATGGTGGCCAAAATCTTTGCTCTTTAATACGTACAGCCGTGAGCAAAAGTGGAGAGACCACGGCTCCGGGCTCGGGTGCGGCTGCGGGGCCGCACCGCGGCGCTGCTATCTCGCGCCGCACGCTCGCTGCGAGAGTGCCCAGAGTGACGTCAAACTTTACCCTCGCTCTCGCGCGGGTGCATATCCCGCTTGATAAATTTCTAGTGCGGCGTTCGGCTACTCTGCAGCTGACCGTCGCGACGAAGGGGAGCAAGCATCGCAAAGCTCCTGAGTTCCGTTTTCGGCGCGCCTTGACGGCTACGTGTCGATGCCGTAAGTGTATCGGCATGCGGTTGGAAGTCACGCGCGGCTGCCCCTCGACTCCCGAATCACTAGGCAGAGACGAATACATCGAGGCGTAAATTGCAAGGCACGGTGGATCCTCGCTTCGAACACTGCCTTCAAATAAGTATTTAAAATGTTCAGAGGCTCTTTATTGCAGTAAGAAATAAAGTATTTGTACGTAACACTCATCTAATACTTGGTAAAGTTGCCCTTAACGGCAATTACATCAGCAGCTCGTAGGAAACGGAGGTAGAATATCTGTAGACACGGAGTTCTATCATACCAAGCTTTGCGATGCTTGCCCTCCTTCGAGCCGCCGCGGTGGCTGAGTGGTTATGGCGCTCGGCTGCTGGCCCGAAAGACGCGGGTTCGATCCCGTTCGCGGCGGTCGAATTTCGATGGAGGCGAAATTCTAGAAGCCCGTGTACTGTGCGATGTCAGTGCATGTTAAAGAACCCCAGGTGGTCGAAATTCCCGGAGTCCTTCACTACGGCGTCCCTCATAGCCTGAGTCGCTTTGGGACGTTAAACCCCCATAAACCCAAACCCAAACCCTCCTTCGTCGCGACCGT
The DNA here is from genome assembly GCA_030143305.2 of Amblyomma americanum. NCBI lineage: Eukaryota > Metazoa > Arthropoda > Arachnida > Ixodida > Ixodidae > Amblyomma > Amblyomma americanum. The sequence goes on along the minus strand of JARKHS020021732.1, from coordinate 93,514 downwards.
CAGCTCCAGAGTAGCCGAACGCCGCACTAGAAATTTATCAAGCGCGATAAGCACCCGCGCGATAGTGAGGGTGAAGTTTGACTTGCTGCTTGCTGGGAATGCTTGCCTATTCTGATTCAGCAGACATCTAGTTTGCGTAGAGTGCATTCAACGAACCCGCGGTCATCGACTATTGATGCCCTAACTTCGAATCGCCACCCCCACCCCTCCCCGCACAAAAAAAAAAGAATAAGAGGCCTTGATTTCGCATTTTCGTCTGGATAACTATCAGAGCCCGCACGAAATTTTCTCCTATTTTGCTGCCTGATCTCGTTCTATTGTTCCAGAAATGGTTAGCAAGCTTCTTTTGGTTTCCTTGTAGGTTCAATGCGTTTAGTTGTTTAGAGGACACCTTTCTGTCCAACAACGGTAGCCTTGCCGCACGGTCGTTTCAAACAGCGCATTTTCAGTGCTTTCAACTTAAAACATTCAGTATTATTCAAGATCTTGTTCTCCCTGAATGAAGAAAGTTCAGTTTCATGCACAACATCGGGTCCCAGATGGGAATTATTAGCATTCGGTGTACAAGCAAAAGTGTTCAAATACAGCGCTTACACAAGCTTCAGAGCTGGTTAACATACTTGAAAAATTAGATGCACAAACGTTTCGTGGTTTTTTAAGTTTTGAACACGACTCCAATGAGCTCTGATGATGAGTACAACATAATAAGAAACGTGTAGCTACTATAGACGAAGAAAAAAAGAGCTGGCAGATTAAATACCGAGAGAATCTGGCCGACAAGTGTTATAAAGTCATCGACCTTTATTACGCGTGTACAGAGGCCTGCGTAAACCTTATATTTAGGAGTTACCGAAAAAAGCACTTGTCATTAGCCCATGCCGACACTCACAATCGTCTCAGCGTGCATGCCAACACGCAGTAGTTTTAATGCGAATGCATGACATGGCTCATCTGTAATGAAACCGGCGTGTTCGTTTACCGCAAAAAGTCTTCGCGAGACATAGATGCGACGTCATCAAACTAGCCAAGAGATCCCAAAGGGAAATTAATCAGTGCGTATAATCAGATTGGCGCTATAAAAAAATTAGGGGCCAAAGAGATTTTTAGTTGCTTTATTCGTTCAAGACACTTTGCACCCGAAAATAGCACACCAATATAACGGCGGGTTAAAAAAAAAGCTTGATTTGGAACTGACACAATGTAGGCTGTGAGCAGCGACGGAACGGCTAATGCAAGACCAACACTGCGGCCTGCTCCAGCCATCCCCTCCCCTTTCGCCTGCAGGCTTTGTGCTATTGCAACGCCAGCGGTCTTAGTGGGAGCGCTGGTACGCCACTCTGTCGGGGGAGGTTGCAGCATCCTCTCCGCGGCTTAATGAGCGTGCTGTAGACCACGTAGCCCATTGTCCGTGTGCAGGGGCATGGCCGGAGAGGTCCCGATTTGGAGCGAGGAATCCGAGTATAAAGGGGCAGAGCAAATTCAGAATATGAAAAAGACCAAATTCGCTCGAATTTCCTGTCGGTATTAGAACGATACCACAAAGTCACGGGTACGTGGGTTTTCTACTCTGAAGAGCTCGCTGCCTCGTGGGAGCATGCTCTTGGGCTGACCAAGACTAAGTTTTCGGGAAGCCCCCTTAGGCCTGAATACGAAGGGAAAACACATAATTAGTAGCCCACTCGAGATGCCAGTAAGCTCGAAACTCGGGAAAGCCGACGGTCAAGACCTAGTAGTGGTCTTGACCGTCGCAGAACACAGTAGCAGAACACGAGCAAGTCCTATTAAAATGAGTAGGGGCATACTCAAAAAGACCTTGTGGTAGCATGAGGTGTGAACTGCGGACACAAATTGAGACGTCAATCCGTCGGAGAGGGGAGATAGGCGTCTCACATACTTTTTCAAGGGAGAGCGCCTGTGATGCGAAGCGGCAAAAACCGTGAAAGAGTTCCCGCCGCAAGTGAGTACCTTGGAGTAAAAGCGGAAGCACCAAACGGGTGGCGCGGAAACTCTGTTCTTTTAGTACAGTCGGTTGGTTGGGGTGCGAAGATGGCTTGATTGGGAGATCTTGGTTGTCGCCCCAGTTAGGTTAGCCTGTCTCTGATGATCGGAGACCCTGGCAAACATTTCCTGCAGTATGGAAGTAAGCTTGGTGGCTTAGGGAACCACACTGGTTAATAGCCAATGCTTGCCTGAAAAGGAGCTTGACTATACAAGGATCATTTGAAAAAACCTACGCTGTCCTCATTCTCATCCCAAGCCAATAGCCCCACCCTGATAGCCCACATCTCTTTCCCACAGGCCATCCCATTAATCTTTTCCCAGGGAATATCAGAGAAGATTTTCCGGGCTTGCACCCCGGCATGTGGCTTTTCTGCTATACGTAGCATTTTCCCATTCTTTTACTTTTCGCCTGCGAGTGCAAAACGATCAGTTGTACAACCTTGAACGGATTATTTTATGTTTCGGTTCGATTAAGCCCCTTGTGTGTATGCGATGCAGGCTAAAGCCTTTTATTTTGTAATTTTTTATCGGAGCCCCAAGCTAATTAATGGTGGTACTGGCATGCACCATAATTAATAAACGCCGACAGTGCTAGAGGTATGTGTATGGAGGAGAATATTTTAATCAATATAGACTTCAGTCACAAACTTTAAAAAGTTTTCTGGTGCATTCGGCTCGGCATCATTTGCATTCGGCAGTAAAAGCCAATTCCGCCTGGAATAAAGTTGACTCAGTCTTCTGGGTATAGTGTGCCGGAGATTCTTTTAACCGTATTTCTTAATGTCGCTTTTACCTTGCACAAAGCATTAACACTTACAAAAAAACTACAGTTTTTGCCATTAACACGTGAAACTATGCTGCTTCTGTGCAAGGCTGAACGCGGGACCTATCATCTGCGCTGTATGCTCTGCGGGCACCCCTGCCCATGACAGCGGGTGTAAACACTGCACGAAGAGTATATCACTTCCGCTGTTATTGTTTTGTTTTTTTCGAGAGCAGCTCGGCCTATTGGCACGCGGTGAGATCATCGTGCACAATTTTGCCTTCTACATTTATTCGGAGCTCTGTTGCAACGCTCGAGTTCTCAACCAACAGGGTCACGACGGTCATGTATCTGACAGGGCGCGTGCATGTCAGAAGCGGAAAAAAAATCCAACCGAGACGTTTCGCGCTCGGATTGACATGCAGCTATTTACTTGCCCTCAGGATAGACGCTGACGGCCACAGCGGGTGTAGTTCTGCGTTACTAAGGAGTCCTAGGAAAATAGCACAAACCGGCAAGTGAAATGAGAAATCGAGGTTGCGAAGTTCAAAGAGATTGCTGAGACGTATCGCATCGACCGTCTGCTGTAATTTCAGTTGCTGACGCAAAACATTCTGATTAAGCTGGAGACGGTACTATGGTTCAGACACCACACATGTTGACTAGTGTTACTTTATTGTGACGGAGAATATTATTGTAACAGGGAAGAAACTAAACGATACAGGACATCAAATTCTAGAAAGACATATCACAGAATCATGGGGTCATACCCATGAAGAATCTCACACAGCCAAAATACAATTTAGAAGCACAGTGCACTTGAACATTTAAGCAACCTATACAAAAACGTCCTATGGGCGTCTGTTGAAGAAGCTATGTCCGTCTATGGCCTTTTATGAACGTCTATAAGCACCAATAGAGGTGCTTATTGACAGCTATTGAAAAATCTATGCCACCAAAGCTATAGCTTTGGAACCATACAACTGTCTTAAGTTCTGTATGGAAAAATATATCAGCCTGTATCTACAGCTATAGATAGAAATAGGAAAGGTTTATAGCTATTTGGGCCAAATGTCTATAGCCGGCCACAGGACATTTTTATATTGGAATGCACCCTTTAATGCTCTTACCACTAAGTATTACTAAGTTCGGTATAGGATTTCTAACTAGAGCTGAAGTGTTAGAAACACGAACCTCGTTTTTTTTATAAAATGTGGTTTTAGCTAAACTGTTGATAAGAGTGAGGGCGGAAGAAAACAGAAGGTTTATCAATCGCGAAAGTCCGCCAAATTCTACAAGCTACGAAAGGAAATACTTTTAGATTCGCCGCAAATTACACGCTATTTACATTTATTGCACGACGTGAATAAATATACCAAGCGCTTATTTAGCTTTCGCTCACACATTGATGGGCTTCAATATTTCGTTAGAGAAGATTATTCCGAAAGTCTAATGCAAATATGAAGTTTTCTGAGCAAAGTTTCAACTGTCGAGACCGGGTCTTTTAAGAACAAGCTATACCCCGCTTCAAACAAGGGTCACGCGTTTTTATCTTATGTATAGAGAGGCGTCAAATGGGAAGGTTACATTTATTTTCAACAATTTCAACAATTTAAGAAACAGCCGCATTTCTCAGTCTTGTCACTTGCTTGCGTGTTCACACTGCCAAGTCAAATATTCAGATAAGCTTCAGAGAAAGAGCGAGATAGTTTTTTGTCTGGTAGATCTCTCAGCATGGAAGCAGCTGTTGTTCTTGTAATACGTTGCTTAGATACAGCGTTGCGGAGGGCATAAAAAATACTCCTGTAATTCAGAGAAAAATTACTGTGGTCAGCTTTGGGCATTTCCTTTTGCACCTTCTGTTAGTTGAAGGAAACACAAACAAAAAGGAAGGACGTTGCTTGCCGTTTTATCCGGCTATATTATAAACATTTTATAACCCGGTCAGTAGTAACGCAGTGATTTATCGACCACAAAATTTTTCATGCCTTCATGCCTGAAAAAGATGCCTCATTTTATTCACGGCCGGTAGCAATTTGTTCCTTCTGACGTTTGGAGACTTGACCGGAAGATTAAATATCTCAGAGTTAAAAGGACGCGGAGAAAAAACCAGTTTGGATGAACATTTTTTTCATTGAGGTCAGACATCTCAGGTGGTTTAGATTCGCGTGTAGTTAAATGATATTCCGTAAGGGCTTCAGGCAATCCCGTTTTGCGTCGTCCACTTCTAACCGTCAAATGTTCGGCGAACATTTTGTGGGAGCAGCAACTGCTGCGGCAAATTTAATGTTCTATGCCGCGATTCCCGACGAGAAGCTTTTAGGAAACCACACCCCAATGTGGACTTTTGGCCAGAACGGTTTTTTACCATTGCACCTACACCTAGCCATTCTCCGATCGGTTGCTAATGAGTTTTCTATGCTGAAGCAACAATAAGTGGGTACCAGTGGTTTTAGGGTTAACTATGACAATACTTCATTCTGGGCGCTGTGATGTTTTGTGTATGTTTACAGCGCAGCCTTTGGGCACACACAGGCGGTAAAGATAGAGAGAACACAGCTCATAGAGCCGCCAGTTCTTCCTCGCAGTGCGGTTTTGTTCTAGAATTTGTTTGCCATTATACAGAGGTTTCTTAGCCACCGCGGTGGCTGAGTGGCTATGGCGCTCGACTGCTGGCCCGAAAGACGCGGGTTCGATCCCGGCCGCGGCGGTCGAATTTCAGTGAAAGCGAAATTCTAGAGGCCCGTGTACTGTGCGATGTCAGTGCAGGTTAAAGAACACCAGGTGGTCGAAATTTCCGGAACCCTTCACTACGGCGTCTCTCATAGCCTGAGTCGCTTTGGGACGTTAAACCCTCATAAACCAAACCAAACACAGGTTTCTTGAAAAAAAAAAATAAGCCGAAAAAATATCGAAAATCATAATCATGGCTTGATTATCTCGCTGGTTGCCAGTAATGTTTCGATCTGAACTGCTTGGTTTGTAGTGTATTGAAATAAAAAGAGCTCTATAGAAACAGATCCAATACTAATTACGACATGAATAAACCGCTAGTTTGAACTTGGCGGCTGGTGCTTAAGCTGCCAGTTCGCAACATATGCGTCTTCCTACCGCAGGTTGTTTTGAGCCCAGTGGACGTTATATGGACGCTAATGAGCTCACTGAGACACAATCTGATAAACGATGAAGCATTCGCGACTGTGCTTCGCACACCCAGGCAGATGATAAATTCAGGTAACTATGCCGACAACTTTCTTCCTGTGATACACAATTATCACAGCATCGTCTGTGTTCTGGCTTCACTCGGAGACTTCCGGCATTGGTGATAGATGTATCTAGAGCGATCACTTCTTTCACGAAGTAGATTTGTTAGAACGGCATTGTAATAGTGTGTACCCATAGTCGATCCGCAAGCAATGAGGAATATGCATGTGGTGATATTTAAAGTATGGGCTAAGTAACTACTCTAAATTGCTTAAACAGGTTACCTACGTTGTGAAGCACTGTGCTTCAGAATCAAGCAGAGCGAGATAAGGAGTGGACCAAATGGTAGCTGCGTATGGAATCATCATTATATTCTTAACAACAATGTCACAGAAAAGTTGGCATTTTCTGTTCCGCGCAATGAGCTGCCCTAGATAAGGATCGTTAACTCAAATAACTGAAATTACGAGTCACGTCGTGATGTTCAGCACGCAAGATAAAAACCAGTGCCATGCTGCGATCAATGACTTTCGCGCAAGCGGCTGAATACCCTTGCCGCCTTAACTGCGTCTTCGCATCGGCGGGTCTAAGCCACTCTAAGCAAAAGCGGTAAAAACAACAGAAGCCTAAGTCTTTGAACTGGGGCTTGCATGCGACAAAGACAACAACAACAAAAGATCGGGCCTTTATTGGAAAGAGCAGAGTCGGCTTCCTCGCCATTGCAACGAAGGTGGAAAGACACCCGCAGCGTCTGCGATGAGGTCTGAGGTCACGTAAGACAGATAAGGACGGGCTGCGAGGATATAAAGTGCGAAAAAGATCAGAACACAAAGGTTTTCATGCTTTCTGCTGCTTTTTCTTCTATAGCCGCCGTGGATTCTTACTGCATGTTTACGTGGAGCAACAATCTGGAAAGGGCCGCACAGGTGTCGAGGCTATTATGGCTGCACGGGAGGCACGGAGGACAGAAAGCAGAAAGCCAGCACTGGTGCCATTAACAAAAGCCTCCAGGACCCCTGGAAGACTCAAGCGAGAACGCAGCTGGCCGTTGGATTGAACGGGAATGCGATGCTTTTTGCGATTCGGCAGACAACTACGGAGTTTTCGTACCTTTATTTTTGTTGTGGAGAAGGTAGGAGTTAATCTGCTTTTTCGTTTGTTTTGGTTATTGGTTTCGCGGGAAGAGCACTGCTCACTCCGCGCAAGCGGATTTCTCCACACGCTTTAATCGATTTCCAACGAGTGCGTCCTTCTTTTCTGCACGCTTCTCATACCGTTTCACGAAAGCTGCGCGCGCACTTCGCCCGTGGTGTCGTCGTCTTTCGTGTGTGTCTTTTTTTTAAGCGAAATTTATTGCCCCAGGGCATCAATGATGGGTGAAGGTGTGATTAATGATGTAGTACAGATTAAATGAATGGAAAAAGGTCAGCTGATTTGATGAAGTCCAGTAGCGAACGACGGTACGGTCCCTGAGTCCAGGCAATGTATGAAGCAGGGTTGCTTGGTGAAAGACCTGCTACCATCAGGTGCCGGATCCTTGTAGGCTTGAGAGCTGGGCAGTCCCACAGTAAGTGATGAATGTCGGCCTCAATGTCCTCGTGTTTACATATCGAATACCCTGGCCGAGGAAACAATTCGCAGTACTGAGGCCACTTCCGAGTGATGGCTGGTGTTAGGCAACCCCGACCCGGATCCTCCCAAGCGCAACCTCCTCTGCACAGGTAAGACCGCGGTGGAGGGTTACCGCACACGGAGGGATGAGAGCACGTGTGCGGCGTCGGAGGAGTTCTTTTCTTGATGAAAGGGGGGTAAAATTGTCCAAATGAAGGAGCCGAGGTGGTGATGAGTTTGTATTCGCAAGGCGGGTCGCTAAATCTTCCTGGCTTTGATAGGTCAGCAGATCCCGTGAGACCCAGTCAATACGTACTGGCTGCGGGATGCGTGCCGCGAGCCGGTGGATGTCCTGGCATATCGTTGGACAGCGGCTAACACGTCATAGCAACGTCTTGTTTTGCCGAAAAAATCTTCAAGACGATTTTTGACTTCAACCTGCTTCTCCAGCTACCTGTGACCGAACGTTCAACGAACAAATCTTGGACCCAGAGCATCCCTTGCTACCATTGAAAAAGCCCTGTTTTCGGAAGCGGATGGCTAAGTATGCTTCTTTAACATGAGAATTATCTTTCGGGTAATGCTTTCTACGTTCGGAAAGTTGTGCTCCTTTCACACATTTGTAGCTACTTCTGCCAAACCATTTCTACTGAGCAGAGCGGCCGTGTATTTCGAATGATGTTCTTTTGCACCTTTTTCTTACAAATAGTGTCTGTACTGTGTAATCCTGCCCTCGGCTGTGCTCTTAGGGAGACAATGTGTGGATGTAAGAAAAGAAAACGATCAGAGCATCAGAATTAGAGAAACCATGCTTAACCAACAGCGTCTTTCTGTGGGCAACACGCAGTTAAAACTGCTTTCAGTTCATTCCCAATGCAACAGCTACGTGAAAAAGCAACATACACCCGAATGAAATATATATGCCTGCCAGAATACCAGTCATAAACAAATATTTGCAGAAAACAGGAAATTGGAGGTGTACTGATTTTATAGTGCTGTAGTAAGCCAAATCAGCTAGAGCAGGAGTAGCTCATACCTTACCCGCTGCTATAGCACTGTTTCTAAAGATTTGTGCTGATGAGCGGACGTGGTATCGAACCTAGTGCGCACCGGGCACATGACAATGCGGGCAAAACTCGAACAATTCAGCGTGAGGTGCGATCCCAGTGCAGGTCAAAGAATGCCTAGTGGTCGAAATTGAACCGGAGACCCACATTATTTCGTCTCTCTGTTCCGATGTGAAACTTGGGTACATTGAACTACAAGTATCCTACAAGCACGACGATTAGCTTTAAATACCATTCCTGCTGCAAGAGCGGAGAATAATACTCTCGTTCTTATATTGCGCAGGCACTAATCAGGAGGTTCAGAGGCTAACAAAATAGTCTGGTGTATGTCCGACAGGCTGGCCTACCGCGAGGGCTCCGTCCCGCGGCACTGCCCGCTCATCGTGATCTTCTACGTAGCACAAATCCGTTCTTTCACACCGAGTCTAATGTATTAAAAAACACTCTGTTGATGCTTCAAATATTATCTTGTTTCCTGCGGCCGATATCGTGCAGTGTACTGTGTGCAGTGTAGAGAAACTGAAATGTTCATTCCGCCTGGTGGAAACCGGAATGACAACGCAAAAATAAAAATAAATATATCGAGGTATAATTGAGTTTAATTCAGCAATGTAATATCTTTATTCCGCAAACGCCAAGCTTCAGTTTGACTGCTAGAAGAGCAACCAGTAGCCTCACATGTACAAAACAATATGTTGCAAACACCATTCGCCAGGAAACCAAAAGGTGCTCGCGGGTATTTTGGGTTGCTAGAAGTGAGGGTGGAAGCCAGCAGCGCTGTGGTGCCTACTTCATGTTTTGTCATCTTGTTCATTTGTGTGCTCCATGAATTTCTGAGTTAGAGCTAAACCCGTGCAAGAAGTGTACCATGATACTTTTGGGTAGTTACGGACGCTCACACACGCGCACAGGTACAGAGTCGAACTAGTGACAAAAGAAAACATCGACCAGAAGGAGCCAGAGGGTGGCTAAGACATTAAAGATTCGTTACAAACAAGCCAAGATAGTCTCGACCAAATGTTTAATAACGACAGGGACTGAATATTTTCAAAATTTATATAAAGCGCACTTAGGACAACAGACAAGGGAGACCAAAAAAAGGTCTCCCTTGTGTGTTGTCCTAAGTGCGCTTTATATAATTTTTGAAAATAGAAAACCAACTAGCTCAGATGTCAATTCTGCTTCAGGGACTGAATATTCTCGTAAAACACTAATGAAATAAATTGGAACACTAAAATGCAGTGTGAGTAAAAGCGCGTAGTAGGTATGAAAAAGTAATCAGCACGCGAAAAAATAATGAAAAAAAATCCTATCCTGAAGCGGCGTAATGCCTGCGTAATTAGCCAGCCTCCAATTTTTTTTCTCACAAGAGTGTAATCTTGACATAGCACACGTTGGTAGCTTACATTTTCCGCTTCATAGCCGGCCTGTAGAGAGCAAAATGTGAGCCTGCGCGAAGATTTCTTCCTCATTAATTTTCCGCAATCTCAGCCAAAAGTAATGTAATATAGAAAAGTGAAGACATTGGACCGTGACAAAAATATTACGCACATGTGCTGTTTCATTGCTTTAGAAAACAATACGAGCAAAAAGATCTCCGAAAGCAATTTCACTTCGCTACGCATTCATTTAGGATTTTTGTTTACTTTGGAAGCGTCCTCAATCCTAGACGACTAAAAAATTTAGGAGCCATAAAATTATGACCAGGCTTTTGTTGACATTGCGTCTAACTTAAACTTTGATGTGGGGGGAAAGAGAACAAAAAAAAATAGCTATGTGGCACTGTGAGCCTCAGCCAGGAAAGTTATATATAATATGCTGAAATAAATAAAAATGACAGTTTAATAGAGGTGCCTTAGCTTCCTTGGATGAAGCTTTTTTTTACCTTATTCATTGCATCTTTGAGGCGTATATTTCATGCAGAGAAGGCAATGTCTCTCGGGCCAGAATGAGCCCATTTCTCAGTGAAGATATCTCAACTGCGTTTTAAATATATATACTTACTTTCATTTTTGATGCAGAATGAATTCTCTCCCGGCACTCTCGAGAAAAGTATTCAAAGAAAAAACACACGTTTAAAAATGGCAAATTCAGAAAAACGGCTCAAACAGGCATCCTTCCTTTATTAATCGCTATTCCGGAGAAGTGACAACTGCATCTACACATCACAGCACCAATAAGAGCAAATTTAATGTCTAATGGGCCCTCATTAACGCATACACGAGAATACTTCTAGTGAAACTTACGCTGTCTGGTAGAGCGCCACCTGGAGCTTGGCTCGCAGTTTCTTTGTGGCGTCAGTTTAACGTACTGACACTACACAATACAAGTGTACAGGAACGGCATCATAACGGTGCCACACCGCTGGGGCTCCTGTGAGTTGCATAAAATAACAACTGCAGGTGGGAAAAAAATGGGGTTGCTTTCTGCACACAACGAGTTTAGAGCCATCTTATTTTGTTTCCTGTGCTCTTTTGGTGTGATATGTTCCTCAGACCGACCGTTACCATCCCAGGAATATAAACGTCGAGCCATTCTTTCTTCCCCGGTTTCCATCACTCTAGGGCGCCGTCTAACATTCCCGCCGCTTGTACTAGTTCCCGCCACTGGTACTACTACTTGATTTTGTTGTCATTGCTGGGTTAGGAACGTCATACATGATGGCCCTGTCTGTTTACCAATCAGTGTAGCTGCTTACTGGTGCGACGCCAACTCTGAAAACGGCGCTACCAAGGCGGGTAGAAGCTGGGAACAGCTCCCACTTTAAAATTCCTGAAAGACACCGACAGTCAGGCAGACGGATGAAAAGAGAGAAAGGCAGACAGACGGAAGGATAGGGAGGCTAAGGAAGAGACATCATGGCAGACGGACGCACAGAAGGAGGGACATATAGATGGATGGATGGACGGCTTGAAGAAAGGAAGAACAAAGGAAGGATGAAGTAGCGAGAGAAACAAAGAAAATGCAAGAAAGCAAGAAGGAAAGGAATGAAGAGAGATAGAAAGGAAGAAAGAAAGAATTAAAAGAAGAAAGAAAGAATTAAAGGAAGAAAGGAAAAGGGAAGAGAGGAAGAAGAAAACAAAGAGAGAAAAAGGGAAGGAACAAAGAGAGAAGCAGAGAAAGATAGAAGGGAACAAGATGTAATGAATGAAAAAGAAAAGAGGAGAGAAAGATTTCAAAAAACCACCAATGCTACGAAAAATAAAAGACCGGGTTTCCACATTTTCGTACTATCTTTTTTTGCGTTCAGAGTCTTCGGCGACCGCATTCAGTTTTCTCTAAAGGGTTTATCCTCAGAAAACGTCATTTTTTGCAGGAGTGGGGCAGTCCGTCCACGATAAAGGGCGGGCCCTCAACATTATATTTAAAAGTTGTATTCTTTAAGCAGTACTCCGGTTTCTTTCTGCTTCCGAGAGCCCTGAAATTGCTTTAATCACTGTCGAAATGGCAGTTTTGTGCCCCATATCAATATTTATGATTGAAAATCCTGGGGTTAAAGTCGTCTTCCGTACTTCATTTATCCGCGCGCTCCACCGGTCGTACGGCTCTCGGTGACCGCTGAGAGAATCGTTATAGACCAAATGGCCGAAGGCACTTATGTTTATTTTGAACACCGTGGTTCTTTTTCTTTTTTGAACATCGCTGAGTCGTTTTACGATACTCGTGGATTCTTTAAATTCAACCTTACTGTCTTTGTTCTCACGCGTTAATGCATTATTTTCTTAGCGTGCAATCTAGTGGAAAGTCATTCACCAACTTGTTCACGGTCAACTACATAACATTTTAGACTCCGAAGAATGTGCAGTTTGTTTGATGAAGTAATCAATGTTTGTTCTTTAAAATATTCTGAATAACTGACCTTTGAAATGTCTGCTTCGAGGGGGTGTAATCAATCAATAAATATAAGTCATCTCAATTCGCTCCCACTGCTTGCGGCAGCCTCCAGTTTTCATTATAAGACGCGCGCGTGGCCATTCCGCGAATTTGCCTTACAAGAGAGGCAGTCATTTAGTACATCTCTGCTTCCTCAAACAACATCATTCTGAGGGAGTTCGCGAAAGTCATAACGCACACGAAACATACACATGTACTCTATGCATTCAGTGGTCGACGGAGAAGATTTATCTCCGCATACTATTGGCAGTTTAAACACAGCTACACATTACAGTTTTTCGACAAGATAATGATATAACGATAACAACTCGCTGTGCGCAAAAGAGAATAATGAAAGATGAATTGTCGGTCAATGTTCACCTAAGCGTGAGCCAACATCAACACAAGCGGTTTTCTGTTGGAGTTGCAGTCACTTCATTTCAGTCTGAACTGCCCTCCCAATGAGCACTGTGTATGTAGCCCGCTGAGATACCCTCATGGAAGAAGGAAAAGCAAATCAGTGACTCGAAGGAATCGATAGGTTTTATCACGTGTCCAGCTAACGCCTGAACTTAGGAACCATGGTCTAGTATGTTAAGTGTTCCAAAAGTGTAGCTTGTACAGCATAAGAAAGAAGAATGCAAATCATACGAATAGTTTTTTGTTATGAAAATATATATCAAGGGGATGTTATCAGAAACCAATTAATCTGCACACAAATCTTTGTTTGCACTTTGGCATTGTATCCACTATCGAACGCATACTAAGCAATTCTGAACAAAAGCATTCTTGAGTGGGAAATCGTTTATGAACGCAATTTTTTTTATATAATATAAGGTTTCACCATAACAATCAATATATCCGCCGATCGCTCTACGGCAGTCGTGTATTTTTTTTTCTATTCACGTTTTTGCTGTTGTCAAAAGCGCTCCCCATTGATTTTCAATGGCAGTCTTAACTGTTCGATACGATCGCTGGAACCAATCAAAAAGGAAGTTTTTTTTTGCATATAAAAACACTGGACCATTACCTTCAATATTTCTTTAAGAGTGTGTTCCAATTTTACAATTTTTAAAATTTTTGCCCGAGAAAGCTGGGAACCAAGAAAGCTGTACGGTAAGTTGATGACATCGAATGCAGGCAGGAGTAGCTTGCCTATTTCCTTTCACGTATTTTCCGTTGAACTCAATACGTGGCTGCCAGTCATAAGTTCTTGTACTCATCACGCTTTGCATGTTTCAGGCAGATTAAGCTTGTGCAGGAAAAGAGTTGTACATCGCTTGAACAAAAAAAACAACAGGTTATGCTAATCGCAACTGCTTGAGTCTATCTTTTTTCACGCAGACTTTATTCGTGTTCACACGTGCAGATTAAGCTCGACATTAGCGTGACATCCGTCTATTAAGAACTTCGGACTGCATGAAGATGGCGACAGTTCCTGTATGCACCTTACGGTTCCGACAGCCTGTCGATTCATGACGTCGAAGTAAACAGGTACACCAGCGTGCGCTTCTATCTGAGCGGCTTTAGACCACCTTTCTCGATAGGTGTCTAAAATAGCGGAAATGGACGCCCACTTATGTTCTCAAAAAATAACCTTTTGCATGCGTTGAACGTCTCCTTCTCTGACAGGAACATATGAGCGCTTTGGCAAGCAGCGCGCAGACTCACTACAGTTGCGGCTCCCACGCGACCCGTCTTTTGCATCTTTGAAAAGAGCGGCAGCTGTATCGCTAACATGCTATCAACGTTTTGTGCGTACCGTCATCAGTGAATCACTGCGGCGATTAGTTATGCTAAAAAACGGGAAAGTAACGACTCTGAATTTTACCTCGTGTCTGCTTTCTGGCTGTGAAAAAGTTACCTCGTCGAAAACATGGACAGCAGCGAAGAGTACGAAATGCAGTCCGAAGTTTGCTCTGGATGAAACAGTGAAAATGATAGCCAAATTTTCGTTCGTGGTTAGTTTAGCGATTGCATGCTCTCCCTTCATTTTTCAAAACATGGGTTGCATTAACCGTACGTAAGGTGAGGCTATGATAACCTGTTTCTTTTTGTGAACGTGGTTCTTATGTTGAAGCTTCTCAAATGGGCCTGCATTTCCTGCCTTTCTTGAGAACGAAAGGTTCCATGGGCTCTTAAGATTCTTTTTAATGACTTAATTTATTCTTACACTTGAGTAAATCAAAACGCCACCCTTATTACCACATCGTTGAAAGAAAAGCTAGAGCTATAGAAAACGCGCGTTTCAAATAACCACCGTAAAGTTATCTAATGCTTGCGTGCTAATCGCTCCTATTACGTTTTTCGGTTATTGAATATCGGTTGGTGCAATAGCATCTAGCCGCTTCCGTTCAGTAAACTCCAGTCTGTTGTAATTTACCTGTACTAGAAACAGAACAACAGAGCTATGAGCACGGATGAAGGAATTCAAGAAGTGAACAAAAATGTACGCATTTGCTGTGCAAATGCACAGCGGTGAATTTAAAACTAAGGAGAAAATACTTAAAGCAGGACGAGGAAGGTATGCTGTGGTCACCCCACTGGATCTTGTCTGTCGCGTCATATTCAAGCATTATGATTTCATACAACGCATTGCTTTCGGTTATCGTATCCGGATCAGTTTGCTCCTTCTAAAATATTTTTGGTCAGCCATAAGCCCGCTGTTCTAAATCAAAAGAAAAATTCCTATTATCCTCAAGGAACACAAGGTATGATAAATGTATGCGTATTCTTGCGCATTCAACAAGCTGCATAAAGCTACAGTACGTATTAACAAGTGATAGGGCGGGTTCACTTGACAAAACTTTGCCTCCTTAGTGACGTCATAAAACTAGGCACGTGGAAAGAGAGCTGAAAACGTTGGCAATAGAGCCGAATTTCGAAGTATCAACAAACCCCAAAATGCGAATACCTTTTGTACTCAGAGAGACAATGATGGTGGCGATGAAACATACACTCACTGATGACGTTACATCCCAATTCCAGCAGTAAGCTGTAATAATTCTTTGCCTATTTACTGTCTTCAAAACCAGCTTTCGTTTCCTCCAATTATAGTAAGTAGATAAGAGTGCGTGTTTTCAGTCTCCTTATTCGCAAACAAGCAGTGATCCAAAAATGAACTTCGTCTCTTTGCGCTGTGGATATCAAGGGCTTGAATTGACTTCCTCTAACGGAGTATGCAGAAGTTGAGCTAGGTACCTTATGTCCGCTCAACAAAAACAGGGTGCATAATCGACATGCGCAAGCGCTATGAAGCTGCCCTGATCCTGTCATTGGACGACAGGCTTTTTACTTCTTCATTCTACGATGAGGACAAAGTATATGCGAGCTCGAAAAACTAAGCTACAGTCGGCACAGAGTTGAGCATAATGTGTCTAAAAGAACGGAAATGATGCCATGAAAAAAAGTGAGGCGCTCTACACATGCGGATTTGAGAAATGAAAAAAACAATATCTTCTTCTTCCTCACCCTTTCCAACTTTCTGCGCTAATGTTCGTGGACGCACACACCAGGGTAAGAAAATTTGAGTGCCGTTTACAGCCAGGAAACATGCATGGCTCGACAACGACAACGAGAGCAAAGGACCTACCCTCGGTTCCGGTAATCAAGATGCAGTTGCGAAGACGGCCATAAGCCCACTCCCTGAATCCTTGAAGTGTGCATCACTGGTGTCACGGCTTACTCCAGGAGGGCGTAAACAAAATTGATTTTCGCACCATGATCCCGCGCAACTGCGCATTATGTACGAGGCGTGAGTTTCTCTCCCTGCGCAGCCCGTCTCACTCAGCACTCTTCTTTTCGCTTCGTAAGAAGTGCGACCATTTCTTGAGCCGCTTAATAATTAGCAAACTTTGCACTAGGTCGTTCTCTGAGTTTCACGAAAAGCTGTTTCTGACGACGAGAACTTTAATTACGTGAGCATGTTCTCTTGACCTTTTGTTTTCGTTGTCTTACCGGCATAATTACCGTCATCACGCCCTAGTTTGGACAAAGCAACAGAAACTGTTCTGAAGGTCTGATTCGTTGGATTCCCGTCAAAGTTTTTTCGTTTCCCTGCCCGATTGCCTTATATTTCTTGCTCCTCCGAAATTCTCTCCCACTCATTTCGATCGCTAAATTTGTTGCCGATTGCACATATAATAGGTGCTCTATTATCACTCAAGTGCGGTCTCTCTACGCTTCCAAACTAGAGTTTTTTCGTATAGTTTTTTTAATCATCATCATCATCATCATCATCATCGCCACGATGCCTGCACTGCAGGAATGATAGTCGACCCTCTCTGCACCAGCCGCGGCCGCACTATCTCAGGCAACTAAGCATTCTGATCACCCTGCATTCCGATCACACTCGCTTGACCAACTAGAAGCTCTACAAATGCTGATGAGAAATATTTATGCTTATGAGATTTCGTCTATTCTTATTGAAGAGATGGAGACGCAGAAGAAGTATCATGCGAAAGAAATTCTTTTTAATGACCCTCCAATCCGTCGCTCATGCGAAAATCCACACCCAGCAATTCTGCATAAAAGCATTTTTGAGCGGGAAATCGTTTATGAACACAACGCTTTCATATAATGTAACATTTCACTACAACAATCAATATATCCGGAGATCACCCGTCGACATTCTAGCATTTGTTTTTCTATTCACGTTTTTGCTATCATAAAAACCGTTCCCATTGGTTTTCACTGGCAGTCTTAACTGTTCGATGCGATCGCTGGAAACACTTTAAAGGAAAGATGCTACATATCAGAATAATAGACCATTAGCATGAATATTTTCATAATAATATCTTACAATTTTCTATTTTTCAAAATTTTTGCCCGAGAAAGCTGGACTTGGTTCGAAACAGAGGCGCCTTTAGACAATGTTGTCTCATCATTGTATTTCTCGAGGCTCTCTTACCGACACCATGGCACCTTGTCATGGAAGGACAGCAGCTTCGATATTCATCATGCGCTCATTTCTGACGTTCTTTAAGCTAGGCTTCTTAAGCGTCATTGCGGTTCTTTTCCGCGGCTCAACTGTGGCGCTTTTCTGCTGCAGCTAGAATTATCGAGTAGGTAAGACTTCACGTTTCAGCTCAGTTTTTCAGTCTTGGAAGTCATATGACTACTAGTTCTCGCGAATATATTTTTTTTCACAAACTTAGTATGCCTTCTAGTACCAGCGGCCTCATCGCTATAAAACTAGGTACTTTTTAGAAATGGTATGAAATGAAACGGAAACATAAAATGGACAGGGAAGATACGCCAATGTACAGCATGACGCCATATTTTCAGTTGTATTTATTTGGCGTAGTTCTCTGGAATGAGGGCTAATATTAAAATAGCGAAATGGAAGACCTGCCTGAAAGCCGGAACATCAGGAGATGTTAATGGTCGGGAACAAGAGGCTAGATTTTTTACGTAATAAGGAAAGAGATGGTGCGCAAACTTTTTCCCCGCCTAATACTCTATTTGTAATGAAGCAAGGAATAGACGCGTGAGGAGTTAGGGGACCTATACGTCCGCATTGCATTTCCCAGAAGTATATACGTATCTACTTGTCGAAAACTGTATTTGGCACTCTCTATCAGTACTGTAACATGTTTGACTTCTTGTCCACTACATCGAGCAGATATTTACGATGTTTCGCTCAGTGATGAAGTTTGTATCTGGCTATTTTCATCACTTGCCCTCGGATTACGGTACCGTATAAGACAGTCGCGCTTGTTTCTATCGACAACGGGCTTGAAATCTGAGAGGCTTTGAACATGTAGTATTGTTTGTAGCAGTCATTTCTGGCGTATTCCTCACAAAGACCGCTGTTTACAACACCACACTTTAAAAAAAGAAGTTTTAGGCGCGCAAAGCCAAGCTGCCAGACGAACTAAAAGCAAAGCGAAGCAACACAGATAAAACTAATTACTAGGTAAAAGTGTCATTTGCCAGTGCTACCCAAATTAGAGGGTAATAATGTGACTGAACGAAGTGACCACGTGACTTGCTTGCAAAAAGGGCGAAAGGCGGATGAAAAAAGTCTGTGCTCGTTGATATGAAGGACGATAAAAGGAACTCACTGAAATGCTCATAGCAACGAAGACTACGAAATCTTCAGCGTCATGAGTGCCCCTCAACGACCTCAACGCTCATATACCAGTACAACCGTTCGTTAGAATGCCCTAAATTTAGTTCATATCCAACGGAGCCACACGCGCTCTGAGGGACACGGAACACGGAGGGCTACAAGGTGCTTCGTTTTGTGAAGTTGCGAACTTTTTTCACGCGTACGACTTCCTGACTGGCTACTTGGTACATGATGTTTTAGAAATTTTCCTGTTAGCATCAATTTAGCGCAGAGCAAATTTTCAAGACATGCCATCTCGAAAGAAATGGTCAATTTGATGACAAATCGGCGGACGACATACGAACAACATTAAAGTAAGGACAGAAAAGCGAGTATGCCGAGAAAACCGTCACCTGCGGCCGGGACAAGGACGGTTCGTTTTCTTTTTGATGTCGACCAGCATTCCGAAGGTAGAAGACATCGGAAGAAACTGCCAAGGACACATTATGTATGGCGAAAGACAGGCTGTCTAAGCGAACATGCTAATGCTCGACCCGAACGCGCAACAAAATCTAAACATGATTGAGCAAGGCTGCTTCAAGCGTACACTTCAGTCGTCTTTCATCGGCATGGCTTTTACTGGTTCCTCTGTTCCGTTTCATTTTTATTCCTGCGCTCGAGTTCAGTTCCACTTCTTTTCTGTCCGCAGGCTGGCAGCTGTCGCTTAGGTTCTTTTCCCGACATGTCTCACGCGCTATTGCTTTTCTGTTTACTTCTATTTCACTCCTTTGCTGATCCAGTACAGTTCTACCGTATGCTTCTCGAACGAATGTGCAGCAGCGCTTTTCGAACCAAACTTGCTTTCGTGCAGCTTTTTTCCCTGCACATGATGCTGACCGCCTTAATCTGCATATCTCTGTCAGTACTGTGCAGTACAATAAAAACGCGAGCGGAAAAATAGCAAAATATGCCGCACTGTTTATTTCTGCAACGTTAAGTCGACATTAAAAACATATGCGATTTGCTCATAAAATAGCATGTGTAAACGCCCTTAGGTCGTGAGCCATTTCAATCGGCAGCTTTTCGAAAGCTGTGCAGCAGAATTTGAACACAGTGGATGTTGCGCACTGATTAATAATAGTGCATATTTTGAGAAGTTCGACCTTCGAAGAAATCATAAAAAACATCTACATCAATTGCTATGAAACTTGAGGGTAGTGTAGGAGCCGCAGCTTCTTATGAGGCTCATATTTTGTGCTGGTTAGTTTTGTCTCTTTTCTACAGTTGTTTTAAATAAGCACCTACCAGCTGAAACTGCTTTACTATATTGGAGGACATACTTGCTGTTTAAGTGGTTCTTGATCAATGAATGGAAAAATTGCGCAAAATGACGAAAGGCAAAGGAACGAAACACAACACCACAGCCGCAGACTTCAAGATTTCTATTCGTGGAAACAGAAACATAGTACATAAAGGCGGGAAACCTGTCATGTGACCCCCTTTCCCACTCATTCAGCTAGATACAAAGAAAGGTTACTAAAAAAACGGCATCAAAATTTTTGTATAAATGCTAGACGCCAGGTGAGATATGGTAGTCTGATAACGCACCACAATGCGCAACATGTAAAAAATAAACAAGAGATACAAATCAAGGAAATAAATAAACAACATGTATCGTAAGAAAAAGCACGAGGAAAGGTGAAGGGAGAGGCATAAACCAGCATAGGAACCTAGAGAGTCAGTATACAAATCCACAGTCAACAAAGTAAAGAAGGAGATCGTTGTGTAGGGACTTACCACGCAACTTATTTATCACCCAAGGCACAACCATTAGCTTGGCACCAGTTTGCCCCTCTTCTTCTAGCTATCCTCACTGAACCCTGGCATATACACCGTCGTGGGTATGTGCCATGTCTTTAAGGCAACAAGAACAACAGAGTAGGGGTGAAGGTGAGAAGAACAAAATTAAAGCCCGTGACAATGGATAACGAAAATGATCAGTGAAACATCAATGAGTGCATAACGACGGAAATTAAAACGAAGACGTGATTGAAGCAACAGCCTGACAAAAGCGGTAGGAAAGGCTAAAAACAGCACGTCTAAAGGTAGCAAAAGAAGCTTTAAAGAAAGACTTCTAGAAGAGCGATTTTATTTTTCAAAACTGTAATAGATGACGTGCTGACACAGTTGTCATTAGTGTTCTGGATGTAAAAGGCTTCCATAATCTCTCTTTCGGCACTCTAACTTGTTCTAAACAAAAAGTTCGTTTCTTCTAAGATCGGACTGCAAGGAATTTTTTTCTTGACCTCATCCTTGCCTTTGCATCCATTGAAACGTTGAGCTACGTGGCCTTCACAGTTATTCTCCATTGCCAAGTTGTGCTCGCGTTCCATTTCATTAAAGCACCTCCCTGTTTGCACAATGAAGAACCGTCCTCAGGTGAGAGGTCCTCCAGAAGAATATGTTAATATTTCAAGTATGGTAGTGATGACATCGTTAAGTTTATCATAAGGGGACAGGCGAAGTTGACGATTACTTTTATATACTTCACCTGTGCGAAAGAGTCGATTACATTTACCTCCCAGCTAAGGCATTGCAAAGCAGGCAATAAAATTTGATTTGTTTACAGAGATGGGAAGAGCAAGCATTGAAGCGAAAATGCCTGTGCTTCTTCAAAGCAATAGCTTAACAATATTGCAGTGAGAGAAGAAAATTCGGCGTCTATAAAATCCCCTGCACGAAAGACTCTTTCCACGCGCATGAAGAAAAACGCAACACTGTTGAGTTAAAACGAAAAAGCTCAAGGCGAACATGTTCACATTCTTGAAACTCAGCGAGGTCTAATAACACACAAGTCTTGAGAAAAGCGCTTTAGAAAGAATTAAGGCAAGCGTAGCGAAGAGGTCATGTCAGGTCACGCGCGAGCCAACGGAAGCAGCGGAAGCCAAGCACTTAGGTCTAGAAGGCGCTAGGCGGGTGACAACTAACGCGTCAATAAAGGGACGGGTTTTCAGGTCATGTCAGGAAAAAAAAAATTTAGACTTTAAAAAAATCGATGAGAAGTGTCTAGAGAGCCTCATCTCCTTCTTTTAGCTTTTACGACAGCTTTGGGGCCGGCTTCCTATAGCAACATGGGCTGCCGTCTTGAAAGGTGGCCCGAAAAACAGCCCCTTTCGTTGAGCTTGAGCCCGTGGTCTAAGAAGAGTTCAGTGCGAAGAGTTAAAGGCAGAAGTGAAGAAAACAGAAAGTGAAAATATAAGTTAGGACAGCGAGTCAACATCCTGTGGCATTTTGGTCATGGCGACATTCTTGTAGAACATTAATGGACTGAAAAATGTTGGACAAGGAGCCTGAACGCAACTGAAAGAAAAATAAACCAGGACTGCGGGGAAATTGAAGGGAACGTAAAGAGCTACTTCTTCCTTCCTCCCGTCCGACCTTGTTTCTGTGCCCTATCTACTGCTTTTCGTGAGGGTATCGAGATCAGAAAAGCAAGAGTGAAAGATGTTTAATTTTGTAGGGCCCACTAAAGATTTAAGGCGAGTTACAATTTTTTCGATGTGTGTGTGCATGGTTTTAGTGCTGTTTTCTGATATTTCTGCCCAAGGAAAAGTTGCTCTTGTTAACGGTTAGAAAGAAAATCCTGAAGACTCTTCATATATTGCTTTTATTTCGAACATGTGCACCTAAGCACACCATACCACTATGCTACTAATACCCGTTGTAAACAAGCAGAGACAGCATAAGCGTCTGCCTTTTAAATGTTCGATTTTTCAGATTACTACGTTTTTGATATCATTTTTGCTACATAAAGTTATTGTAGCAACGGCACTGTCAGCCTGAAAGCAAAGCAGTAGCAGCGTGTTTCCTACTTACAGCAACCTAAAGGAAGGGAGAGCATGAATGGTTCGCATGAATGTAGGCGACTGCATTCACATTTCAGCCTATTGTAGTACTGCGTATGTTCCGATGACATTTCCCAGAAAATTATTGCGAACTTTTTTTATTCTTCAAGCCCACACGCCTAACCAGTATAAATTGCTTTTTTTCTCTTGCTTTGCGTGTTTTTTATATACCTTTCACACCATTTTTCTGCCTTGTTTGCCATGGGAGCACATTTTTAATTGCTGGTCTTCCGTAGGCTTATAGAGAGCATCTGCACTTTCTGTTATTTTTCACGTGTTTTCATGTGCGTTTTCTCACTTTTCTTGGGGAGCATTTGGCTTTTTGAAGGCACAAGAAATCACCGCTCTTTCTTCTTCTTTCCTGCCAATTTTTGGTCTCTTGTGGCCGTGGCCAGTTGTCAACCTTTCCCTGAAAAAAAAAATCTCTGGGACACATGATTATATGCGTTCGCAATGCGGTGCCATTAAAAGTTGTTGACTTTACTGGAAGTGCCATCAGTTTTGGTCTGGCGACGCCACTACGCGCTAGCCACTGTGCGAATTTTATGAACGACGGCGCATTTTGGCTTCGTAATGCTCTTAATGATGTCGCAACATTAATGAAATTCTTTCTATGCGAATGTCGTGCCCGAGTGAAATTATGTCACTTAGGGCGGCTACGTCGACGTCTCGTCGCCTGCTGAACCGTGGTATTATTTTACTTTCCTTCATAAAACTTGACAGAGTCATGACTATGCAGGCCGAGCACAGACCGGAGACATCAATGACTGCTTTCGAAAGCATGGTTGTAAAACTTGTTTCCTCATTTTCTTCATATCATCATGCTATTCGCAAGCAATATAAAGCTAACATATGCAATGACCAGGATTGACAGCATGAACAAACGTTCTTGCTGATGAAATTGCCTCACGTTCTTCAAATTTGCCCGCGAATTGCTATAAATAAGCACGCCGTCACCATGAAGAAATGCAGCATTTCCACTAAACATACAGCTTAATATTCTTTACCGGTGAGTAAGCATACACTTGCGTCGTCCTGTAAAAGAAAGCTTTCGTTGTTGGACTGTTCGGTAAAAATCGCTGAATTTGCTATCATGCCAGGGGATACCGCGGCGAGACGTCGGCCCTAATCCATCAAAATATTTTCTCACCATCACTAAGGAGCGCCACGTCCCAATTCCTCTTTCTAGAACTGACGAGGCACGGAAGCTCCGTCTACTTGCTCGGCAGTGCACCGAGTTGCAATGGAATGAGCCACATTTAAGAAATACGCGACTGTACTCACTTGATCCAACATTAAATCTGAGCGCCATCACAGCTTCGCCGTAGAGACGCCACGCTTTTATATCGACTTTGGTTGGGTGTTGCCTTTACTAAAGCCTATGCCTTCCGCATAGAGATGATCGACACCCCAACCTCTGACCACTGCGGCCATGAAGAATCGATTGGCCATATATTGTGCTCCTGCCCCACAGAGGGCATCCCTTAGCCACGAACTTGACCAACTGGACGACCAACCGCTATCCGAAAAAAGAATTCTACAACATCGAAAGGACCTACCGTCGCAGAAGAAGGCCGTGCAAGCGCTTTTGCGCTTCTTACAATCTACCGGCCTGTGTGAAAGACTTTAACTGGAACGCCTTGTGTGTGTGTGTGTGTGTGTGTGTGTGTGTGTGTGTGTGTGTGTGTGTGTGTGTGTGTGTGTGTGTGTGTGTGTGTGTGTGTGTGTGTGTGTGTGTGTGTGTGTGTGTGTGTGTGTGTGTGTGTGTGTGTGTGTGTGTGTGTGTGTGTGTGTGTGTGTGTGTGTGTGTGTGTGTGTGTGTGTGTGTGTGTGTGTGTGTGTGTGTGTGTGTGTGTGTGTGTGTGTGTGTGTGTGTGTGTGTGTGTGTGTGTGTGTGTGTGTGTGTGTGTGTGTGTGTGTGTGTGTGTGTGTGTGTGTGTGTGTGTGTGTGTGTGTGTGTGTGTGTGTGTGTGTGTGTGTGTGTGTGTGTGTGTGTGTGTGTGTGTGTGTGTGTGTGTGTGTGTGTGTGTGTGTGTGTGTGTGTGTGTGTGTGTGTGTGTGTGTGTGTGTGTGTGTGTGTGTGTGTGTGTGTGTGTGTGTGTGTGTGTGTGTGTGTGTGTGTGTGTGTGTGTGTGTGTGTGTGTGTGTGTGTGTGTGTGTGTGTGTGTGTGTGTGTGTGTGTGTGTGTGTGTGTGTGTGTGTGTGTGTGTGTGTGTGTGTGTGTGTGTGTGTGTGTGTGTGTGTGTGTGTGTGTGTGTGTGTGTGTGTGTGTGTGTGTGTGTGTGTGTGTGTGTGTGTGTGTGTGTGTGTGTGTGTGTGTGTGTGTGTGTGTGTGTGTGTGTGTGTGTGTGTGTGTGTGTCTCTCCATGTGTGCACGTTCCTTTTTTTTTGCGTTTTCCTCTCTGTCATCTTTCTAACCCCTATTCCCCATCCCCAGTGTAGGGTAGCAAACCGGAGACTCACATCTGGTTAACCTCCCTGCGTTTCCTTCATTCTCTCTCTCTCACCATCAGGAATCTTGCAGCCCACGGATGCTGTCCTCTGGTTGGGCTTGTCACAAACACCACCGCACTCGCGCATGATTTTGCAAAGCCTGCGGTCGAGATATCAGTGTCCCGCGGCAAGAACTGCAGGCCTAACAACAAGACAATGCGGTCATACCCGTACATAGAACTAAGCGCATGGTAGTAAAGTACACAGAATTCGGCAATGTTTACTCGCGCGGAGCATATGATTAATGGAGCAGCAGGTTAGCTGCATACGTCGAGGAACTCTGCTAGCTACACGCATTGAGCGAAAGCATTCGGAAACGTTGAGCAATTAGGAAACTGAGAATTAGATTATTGTGTCTTCTTATTTGTTGGGCTTGTTTTAAAGAGAGATGTAACCTTTAGCGGCGCCGTCGTAATCAGAAGGAATAAATACAATAAAGAAGTGAACATCTTCCAGTGAAATGATGAAGAAAACATGTACAGGCTTCATATCACGCTCATTCTATGCACTGACATATTGGACAGGTGTGTCGAAAATCATTCCGGCTGGCCTGCTGGGCGGTTTATCTCTTATGCGTGAGGTGCCATCACCACCTGCTGTAGTCGCTGAACTCTTAAACAAAGCTGCAAAATTTGATACTTAAATCGAGGCTATAGGTGGATTCTGCAGAAGCAAACTTTTTGCTGTTTATGATTATTGCTGCCAACTTGTTCAGAGCGCTTGTCGCCATCTTCCCAGTCGTATTTTTTCTATTACCTTTCTTTGAATAAAAATGCGCGGGAAAAGCGTCGTTGTTTTATTTTGTTGCATTGTTTTCTTTCATGCTATACATATGCACGCAAAAACGCAGGCACAACAGAGGAAAAAGAAAACAGCAGGCGAGTTTTTCATTAATTAAGCCTGAGGACGT
The DNA here is from genome assembly GCA_030143305.2 of Amblyomma americanum. Taxonomy (NCBI): domain Eukaryota; kingdom Metazoa; phylum Arthropoda; class Arachnida; order Ixodida; family Ixodidae; genus Amblyomma; species Amblyomma americanum. Next base: position 67,635 of record JARKHS020021732.1, on the reverse strand, counting down.
CATCAACACAATTTGACGATCATGACGCACAATCCCAAACGGCCATCATAGACTCTATTTACGATAACCTTAAAGTCACCCTTCATATAACACGAAACAGCAGCATGAATGCCAACATCTTGGCATCTGCCTATTTTCTTGCATAATTAGGTGGCAGTCTTCCTTATCTTGCCAAGGGCGATTGCACTGCCACTATTGTGAAAGTAATTGCAGAGATGAATGAAAAAATAAACTAAAGAGAAAGAACTGCGGTTATAAGAGGGCTGTTTCAGCGAGCTCAAATTGTGAAGATGGAAAGTGGGCGCAGAACAATCTGTGACAGTCACTGGTCATTGGTCGCGGCAGACGCTTCCAACAGAGCGTGTGGCCGTTACAATTTTTCCTTGAGAGAATCGCGTGGTAAACTGTAGCGCACTATATTTGTGTTTTATTTCTTGTTTGTACCTTATCCGGCCCAATATTTGGTGCCTTCTTTCTCTCCAAATTTGTGCCCCTCGCTTATTGCAGAAGCATATCAAAGGCAGGTGTCTTTTCAGATGAAGAAGTAAACGTTCATTATACTGGACGACTAACCTGACTGGAGACCGATAATTTTTCTCTTCACGGAGGTAACCAACTGGTAGTGCTTGGTAAAACGTATTGTGACAGCGCATTTTCTGTTCTTGAACGTCCAATGCAATTTTTACTGATTTTACTAGCTTCTGGTTTGGCTACATGAAGCTCAAGACTTCAGTGTCCAAAGTCAGTAGTAAGGGTGCATACGTACTGAATTACTTCAAGCTTCTATTTTCTGTGCCGCTAGAAATACATTTCTTTCTTTCGTGCGAATTTCCTGTGCGGTTTTCATGCACTAAACGTGTTCGAGATATGACAATGCTTAAAAGCTCAAATTAATGTGCTATTTAGAAAGGCGCACATGCCGTAATCAAATCTACCTTATGGCAGATCAAACTGGTGCTGCCATCCTCGTAAAGTTCTCACAGAATCCGGTTTTCATGGCAAGATTACTTTGTTCACATAAACAAGTTTCATTGCCATGTTTCCAAGTGATCGCTTACACCACGTGTTAAGCGCACCGAAATAAATAATAAACAATGTAACCGGCCATGCTTGGTCAGCCTGGACTGCCTGCTAAATGAACATGGTGAGGTAGACACCTCTTTATTACAACAACAAAGAATTTCACCGCGAGGACGAAAACCGAGCATGCTACTATCAGCAGACAGATAACGTAATCTTCAGATGAACTACGTTCACGGGACGAGCTCACTGTCTACACCTGGCGATGATTGCTCAATCTTAGATACAACTATTCACCAACGCTATCAAGGTATCGCCCCACCGTCTCAAAATTAGAGAAAAATTAATATACAAATTTGTTTGCAACAGTGCGCCCTTTCACTCTAAACTGTGCCTCTGGTTTGTGTCAGGCATTACTTATAACACACAAATATGTTTCCCTTTAGTGGCAACAGTGATAAGAACTTTCTCGGCCAGCTACTTACCAAAAGGCTAGTCATTGCTCCTATTCATTGGAAATTCTACATATAACAGAACAACTACTAATTTCATTTGCATACGCTTTATTTCGCGTGTTTGATTTGTTTTTGGTCCTCGGACAAAAACCAGCTTGGAAGCCTTTTCTCTGGATTAGTAGAAGAACAAATTATAAAATACGTAATAGAACAGCGAGCTGTATCCATTATACACATCGAGGAGATGTTAACTCGGACTGTGTAAACGAACCGTGACTCGACTCTGCACAAAGCCACTCTTACGAAATAACGAGGACCGTGCCAAGTCTTAGGTACACAAGATCACTGGAAGGGCTGAAGTGGTTTCATCTCCGCAAAATCCTGGGTCGCACAGTTTCCAGGTCCCACGTGCGTGAAAGGGATTTGGTCTTTGAGCACGTCCTCCGTAGCTATGGCGACAGTTATGGTCATTTTTTGAGTGCGAACAAACTCACAAGGAGCGCGCTTCTGCACAACACTTCATCCTTCCTGTCTCCCGGTTTATATGCGCTCTCTGCTTAACCCGAAAACCACTTAATTACGTGAGCAGTTGGACAATATTGAAGCGTAAAAGTGCTTTGATTGCCCGGTTGATAATTTCTCTGGAGTATGAGATAACTATAGTGACTGAGTCTTCACGACGTTCACTAATATGCAACGACGAACGCTGCTGGCTGGCACGAAACTAAAAAAATAACAGATAAAGCATTCATTTCTTGTGTGAACACAACAAATCTGTTCTCAGCCATCTTCGATGCAGGAAGTATGCAGTAGAGCAGCAAGTTAGGCTTGTTGGTGATGGTTCGTGACTTCAAGAACGTTACTGCGCTCAAAAAGAAAGCCAGGCACGTAAAAGACAGGACATGCGCAGATTCACAACTGATATTATTGGAACACAAATGAGTACCTTGACTCTGGGAAACTTTGGCCGTTCTGTATATATGCCTCGTGTGTGTACCAATAGAATTAGCTCTTAATCTTTGCACGTCTTCATTTTTACGTGGTTGACTTTGCCTTTTTAACGCACTAACCTTCTTTCCGTGATATGCAGGAAATAATATTTACACGCTGTAACTGATATTGGTAAAAATCTGTATGAGTTTATGCTTCTCAGGCTACCATAATTTCTGTCTATTAAAGCGCTACCCGTAAGCTGCTACCTCATATGTTAAGAATAACAATGCCACTCTCATAATTAACCAGAGGTCTTCTTGTTAGCTGCATTACCACAAAATTACGTCCCTAGTGAGAATATGAAAAAGGAGCTAACTCCCACATCAATGCTTCTCTACCGTGGCTATCTAAGATATCTATCTGGCTATCTAAGATAGCTATCTAAGTTATGTAAAAAGTTCAATGCATATATTGAATATTTTTGTACCAATAGAATTAGCTCTTAATCGTTGCACGTCCTTTGCCTTTATAACGCACTAACCTTCTTTCCGTGATATGCAGGAAATAATATTTACACGCTGTAACTGATCTTGGTTGAAATCTGTATGAGTTTATGCTTTTCAGGCTGCCATAATTTCTGTCTATTAAAGCGCTACTCGCAAGCTGCTACCTCAGATGTTAAGAATAACAATTCCAATCTCGTAATTAACCAGAGGTCTTCTTGTTAGCTGCATTACCAAAAAATTGCGTGCCTAGTGAGACCATGAAAAAAGAGCTAACTCCCACATCAATGCTTCTCTACCGTGGCTATCTAAGATATCTAAAAATTTCAATGCATATATTGAATATTTTGTACCAATAGAATTAGCTCTTAATCTTTGCACTTCCTTTGCCTTTATAACGCACTAACCTTTTTTCCGTGATATGCAGGAAATAATATTTACACGCTGTAACTGATATTGGTTGAAATCTGTATGAGTTTATGCTTTTCAGGCTGCCATAATTTCTGTCTATTAAAGCGCTACTCGCAAGCTGCTACCTCAGATGTTAAGAATAACAATGCCAATCTCGTAATTAACCAGAGGTCTTCTTGTTAGCTGCATTACCAAAAAATTGCGTGCCTAGTGAGACCATGAAAAAAGAGCTAACTCCCACATCAATGCTTCTCTACCGTGGCTATCTAAGATATCTAAAAATTTCAATGCATATATTGAATATTTTGTACCAATAGAATTAGCTCTTAATCTTTGCACTTCCTTTGCCTTTATAACGCACTAACCTTTTTTCCGTGATATGCAGGAAATAATATTTACACGCTGTAACTGATATTGGTTGAAATCTGTATGAGTTTATGCTTTTCAGGCTGCCATAATTTCTGTCTATTAAAGCGCTACTCGCAAGCTGCTACCTCAGATGTTAAGAATAACAATGCCAATCTCGTAATTAACCAGAGGTCTTCTTGTTAGCTGCATTACCAAAAAATTGCGTGCCTAGTGAGACCATGAAAAAAGAGCTAACTCCCACATCAATGCTTCTCTACCGTGGCTATCTAAGATATCTAAAAATTTCAATGCATATATTGAATATTTTGTACCAATAGAATTAGCTCTTAATCTTTGCACTTCCTTTGCCTTTATAACGCACTAACCTTTTTTCCGTGATATGCAGGAAATAATATTTACACGCTGTAACTGATATTGGTTGAAATCTGTATGAGTTTATGCTTTTCAGGCTGCCATAATTTCTGTCTATTAAAGCGCTACTCGCAAGCTGCTACCTCAGATGTTAAGAATAACAATGCCAATCTCGTAATTAACCAGAGGTCTTCTTGTTAGCTGCATTACCAAAACATTGCGTGCCTAGTGAGACCATGAAAAAAGAGCTAACTCCCACATCAATGCTTCTCTACCGTGGCTATCTAAGATATCTAAAAATTTCAATGCATATATTGAATATTTTGTACCAATAGAATTAGCTCTTAATCTTTGCACTTCCTTTGCCTTTATAACGCACTAACCTTTTTTCCGTGATATGCAGGAAATAATATTTACACGCTGTAACTGATATTGGTTGAAATCTGTATGAGTTTATGCTTTTCAGGCTGCCATAATTTCTGTCTATTAAAGCGCTACTCGCAAGCTGCTACCTCAGATGTTAAGAATAACAATGCCAATCTCATAATTAACCAGAGGTCTTCTTGTTAGCTGCGTTACCACAAAATTACGTGCCTAGTGAGACTATGAAAAAAGAGCTAACTCCCACATCAATGCTTCTCTACCGTGGCTATCTAAGATATCTATCTGGCTATCTAAGATAGCTATCTAAGTTATGTAAAAAGTTCAATGCATATATTGGATATTTTTGTGAATTGGAATTGTGTAGAGTTTCTGTTGTTTTAGATAAATGCGTACATTCATCCTGGAGAAGTGCTGGCCTGCTTAGGGCTGCAAATGCTGCAAGAGCCCTAGCTTGGCGGTGCTCGCTATCGCCTTTTCTTTCTGCTCCTAGCCTTACTTACGTAGCGTCATTAGCAAAACAGACAAAAAGGCAGACATGGCGTCAGTACAGCCGGATGCCACTGTCAAAATTTGTGAAGATCTGGGATGGCTCTAAAACCGCACACGTCAAGGAAGGTGTCGGGGGTTCTAGAAAGCATCATTTTTAGAATCTAAATATTAAACGAATGTGACCCGCTGTGCTTTTGAGCTAAATACAATCTTTGAAGTTTACAATTTATAGATTTATCGTCTTCCCAAAAGTAAACCGGCATCAGTTTACTTCAGAGCCCAGTAGGGGAGCAGTTCTGGCATCCTAGCAAAACCATTTCTAGAGAGAAAATAAACTAGCTCAGTAGCTAGGCGACGGCGTAAGTGAAGCTTACCCATTCAAATATTGTTCGGTACTCAGCAGACACCTGACAATAGCGCTCGAAATTTGACAAGCCCTTTGCAGACACTTTGCATACTCACATCCCACTTTGTATCACATGCCTGCGTATGCCGGTTTAGTAATGGCTATTTGTTTGAGTCTTTCAGAGGTCACGCAGCAACCATTGCCGCGGGAAGTCGGCTCCGTCACGCCGGTCTGTCGGCAATCTCGGCACTCTGGGGAATTCCCGCGCACATCCACAGTCCAGTAGTAGTGTGGTAGAGGGGGTGAATTCGGGGAAGAGCATTTGCCTTTGAGCGTGCAGGAAGTGACGAGACGAAGGAGTACGACGCGAAGATGGTGAAATTAGAATTATGATTCCTGCTAACTCAGCTTGTACAAAACACTAAAAACTTTTGCTGGAGAGTGTTATTGAATTGACTTTCTTACGAGCTAGTTGGTACATGATCTTTAGAAATGTTGTCCCCTAAATTGACTTTCGCGTTTCTGTGGTGTCGTCTAAACCTTTTCCAGTGATTGTGACCTTAGCTTAAAAACATTTCTAAAATACGATCCTAAAGAGGCGTCCTTAACCACTAAAGGCATGCTTGCACTTTACTGAATTGTGCTGCAGAGCTACTTTAAGGTCTTAATCATTGGGGAGTAAAGAGAACCCTTATACTCGTATTTCGATGCTTTTTTACTTTTATGGTGCTTTCATGGCACCGCCGAGCAGCTGTGATTCTAGCTCTAGTGCCCTGTTATGTTTGACGAAGAAGGTACATCGTGAGGAATAGGAGGAAAACCCTTTCTTTCGATGGAGAGTACGGCGATTTGAAGTTACGCTACCGAAAACTGAAGTTTCAATACTGTCAGTTGTTGTCCTGGCCTGGCAGAAACTTTTCCTTGAGTGTTTCCTGGAATACATATCAAGAAGTTACACGTGCATACTTATCCTCACGAGTAATACTATACGTCTTCTTCGCAGAAATGGCCGACCGTAACACGACAGTTTCGCTTAAGAACTTCTGAACGAGTAAGCTACGTGTTATTTCAAGCTTGAACACAGCAGCCAAAAAGGTGTGGTGCAATAACGTTAGGCCCATTTTAACATGACATGCGACAAACCTGCGTTATCAGTAGTTTGTGTACATTGCTCTTTTATTTTCATTGCTCTCACATGACATTTTTGGTATTTGTCTCTCCGTTCCTTTTTCGTTCCTCTGATGCGTGCACTTCTGGTGGGTGCCGGTCGTATCGAAGGGGGAGATTGGTGCTGGGTGGCGTTTGTGGAATTCCGAGGGTGGAGAGCTCTTCGAACCTAATGCAGACTGCAAAAGGGTGAAACCTTCGAGCCTCTACCCATAGCTCCCCAAACACTCCACCCTCTAGAAGCCTTTACATCCACGAAAGCGAGTGCGAGATCCAATTCAAAGACGCAATGGGAAGGCGATCAAGGTAAGCGCGAATGTAATATCGTAGTATCTCTTGTGCATTTTTCTCCATACGGTTAAGAGTGGTTGAAATATTAGCTATTAAGTTACAAAAAACCACAAGCGGGATGTCCCCGCAGGGTGTATGTTATTATTTTACTTAAGACTGGTCCATTCTCACTGATTCGAACCTTTTACTTTAGAGCAGACAAAAGACGCGTGACTGCACCTAAAAAAAAAAAACTTATTCACTTTGTTGTCAGCGCAGTGTTCCGTACAGTAGTAATGATTACAAGAAGAAAAATTGGGCCGCTTTTTGGGGAGTAGCAATATAGGGCTCCTGCCGATTTAACAGCAATACTTCTCGCCGCGTGCAGCGCAACACAAACCTTGTAGTAAATTTGAGTAAAACACGTTTTTGGGCAAGTTGGTAACATTCTTGATTCATATTGCAGCGAAGAAGCACACACACAACGTGCAGCGTTCGTCCGTGTTTCTTGTAGTAAAGGTAAAAATATTCCCAAAATCACTTTTAACAAGATAGGATATTTTACTTTCGCGACTTCCTATCATTCCTGGAAATCGGAAGATGTGTTCAAAGAAATTCTTGGTTCATTGTTTAACAGCGCGCTAGGACGGGACCACACAAAGAACACGCAAAACAAGCTCCAGACGACTGCGATTGGGGGAAGTGGCACCGATGCGCAGCATTAATTTTCGAACCAAATACATTGCATTCATTCTAAAGCGCTTGGTTTTGAAGCAGATCCATTACTTTCATATTCAAAGAGCCTACGTTGAAAAACAAATGTCATTCGCCCGCTATCTTTATCTGAAAATATGGAGAAAAAAAAATCACCAGCGTAGGGCTGACTAAACAGCCTTGCGTTCGCAGTGCGACTGCGACGTTCTCTTTGGTTTCCTTGTTTCCGCCGGCACCACCAACGAACACTACACTCGGACAGCGTCCCCCGAAGCACATAACCCTTAAAAAATGGTCTATAGACAGTCTGTAGACTTCTTATACATTCTATTGCCTTCCTATAGATATTTCTTTTTCTCTATTCATATTCTATAGACAGTCTATAGACAGAAGTCTACTAGAAGTGTACGACCATAAATCTATATATAGTCTAAAGACTGTCTTTAGGATTTGTATTCCCTGTGGACTGTTCTCCAGGGTTTTTCTAAAGAGAGTCTATAGACTTTATAGACAGAAGTCTATAGACAGTCTAGATTGTCTAAATAAATTTTGGAAGGGCAGTTTAGAACATAGACCTCACGAACTGCGCTAAACATCCGACCCTTGTGCACTAGTACCATCGCACTTGGGATAAAATTGAGAAAGCGAGTTTTTACAAGACTAACTGAGTACTGCATGGAATGAGGGCATCGTTCGGATGTTTCGCCCTGATCACAAATGGGCAGAATTGCGCAAGTGCACGTGCAAGTGATGAGCTGCGTGAGGGAAAACAGCAGCGCTCGCAACCGCCATGGTTGCTCCATGACTGTGGGTGCTGAGCCAAAGGCAGCTCTTCCCAATGCCAACTACGGCAGCCGCACTTTGTCGAAGGCCAAAGTAAAACACTCGTGTGCAGGGCCATGTTACGGGGCATTTTGAATAATAATAATAATAATAATAACAATAATAATATAATAATAATAATAATAATAATAATAATAATAATAATAATAATAATAATAATAATAATAATAATAATAATAATAATTGGTTTTGGGTCAAGGAAATGGCGCAGTATCTGTCTCATATATCGGGGCATTTTGAAAAACACCATTTGAATATAAATCTAGCAGTTAATTTTCTCATGCAAAAAAATTTGGTCTTTCGGAGCAAAAATATGTTCGCATGTGCTCCTTAAAAAGGTAATGCACTTCACCTTTGTGCCGATCGAAGGATCTATTTTCCAGGTTTCTACGAACTTCAGCCTTGTCAGCTTTTGAGATCCGTTGGTGATTGCATTCTTGATTTGTCAGTAACTGCCGTTCATCTGCAAACTTCAGTTTGTCTGCTAGCAAGACCTCTCCTTCCTCAGAGGGCTTTCGTTAGTCAACAAGAGACTGATCGAATTAAAAAAAAGAAACTTTTTTGCTTTCAGGCCAACTGTAACTTGGATAGGGGACCAGAAGGCTCAAACACACCACGAAGCATACCTTCAAATACTGAAGCAGCTCACGCAAAGCAGCTTACCTGGTTTCCACCGTGCTTGCCGAAGTGCAGCCCATCTTATTGCAGAACGCGCGGGAGCGCTTCCTGAAAGCAGATATCTGTTTATTACCGCGGTTTCTCAACATTTTCCATTATGCCGGTTTTAAAGCCACCTTTTATTTTATTTCCAAAGGCACCAAGATGCATTAAGAGGTTTTAATAACGCTTGACTCGCTCTCTGGGTATATTCCGCTGGCTGACCGCTTTATCCGGCCCTTTTCAAAACAGCTAGAGCAGCAAAAACGTTTTATGTGTAATAGTGCCTGCACTTACATTTCCAGACAAAAGCGCTTCGAGCCAAGTGTAAGTCATCCCTTTAATCCCAGAGAAATGCAAGTTATAAAATGAGAGAGAAAAGTTTTGCTACACTGCGTTCCATGAACTGGAATTTCTTCGCTTTAAATTATATTCTTAGCCCACATTTCTTCATCCCAGTTCGTCGCAGTGCATTTTGGCTTTCATTCTTCTCAGTGTGGACCGGAGAGCGCGCCTTTGATGTTTTTCAGATTGCCATTGGGCGTGATTAATCTTTGTGCATTTATCTGCAGCTCCCTTGCCGTAGTATATTTTTGCGCTTGTCCCCTTCTTTCTGTCTGTGTTTGCTTGTGCGCTGTCATTTCGTATAAATTATTCTCTGTGGCAAAAAAAACAAAACATTTGGCTGTAGACATAAGCATTGGGTTTCTCTTCGCAGATGTCCTAGCACAAAAGCTTTTATTTCAAACTTTCCAGCTTTATTTTCTACTTTGAGTGCTGCCAAATAATTTTATATCCATAGAAGGTATTTGCTTCATGGTAGCAGCATTGCAGGAACTGGTTCCGGCTAGGCTACAATACAAAAGGCGAATTTAGTTAAATCATGAAAAAATATGAACTTATAATAAAAATGCATTGACAGAGGTACTAGCTGACTTAGCTAAGTGCGGTTAAAAACTAGCACGTATAGAAAACCAAGGACGTTAACCGAGAATATATTTTTCGATTCTTTCTGCGCTCGACGACATGTCTGGCGGTGAAAGAAGCGGTTTTTTCAACTTCTATCAGATTATCAAGTAATACATTTAATTAAATTACCGCTGTTATATATTGCGGAAAATACTGAGCACTCAAAGCAGCTTAAGAGGTGCTTAGGCGAGAAGCGCCACCGTTTCTGTACAGTCTCTGTGCTTCGGCTCATTCACCCTGGAATAGTAGTTAGTGCTTTTACCCTTTCTTTGTTCAGTGGGACGTGGTGCCATCTTTCTTTACCCTCTCTTTAATTATTGTCGCTAGTGCGTTCCGTGCGATGGCTTTTTGGCTATAAATCACTGAACACCTGCCCGTGCCAGAATATTCCCGCGACGGAGGTATGTAATAAAAAAAATCTACGAACCTGATCTTAATAAATTATCAGTTCAAAGATGTGAAAGCACAAAACGGTTGAGCCTAATTCCTTGAGTAATCACCCTCGTGTATCAGCGCTGATTTATACTTCAAAGCGACTTGAATAGATATTATTTTAACGTGTTTCAGTGTATTTCTCGTTCTCTTTTCGAACGATCTGCATAACGCAATAACTGTATCATCGAAACGGAGTAAGACCTAATTCCTAAATGGCTTTGATTAACACATTTACGAAGAACAAAAATAATTTAAGTGCTATGCATACGCTTCGCTTAAAAAGAGTAGTGAAAAATATTTATTGTGCTTTCGAATCTGTGACGCGATTTGTTGCTCTTATTTGCTTCTGCGCTCTTTGCACGGTAAGAGTAAAAAAAACAAAAATGTGTGCGCACGCCCTTATGCGCTTTCAGTGCACTGCCGACTGCGTTGTCGCCTGTTTCCTTATGGAAACGATAAACGAGTAAGACTTTCTGCTCGGTTCTAAACTCGTCTTATTTCAAAAGTCTCGCGCAGAGTGAAATTCTTATTACCGAAAGCTGGAGATGATACATTCACGCGCCTGCCTCAGTTGTGCGGTGGATGATTCAGTTCTCTGTTAAGCGACCCCTCAACAAAAGCGCCCGAGTTTTACGTTTGACGTTCCTTAGAATTGTGAGTGAAGATGGCTGATTTCCTACGGCAAAAAATTATTAAAATCGTTTCAAAATTATTTCCTCGCGGGTTTTCCTCCTTTTCTTCAGGTATCCGCGGACCCTCCTAGTTAAATATTTATTTGATTGATTGATTGATTGATTGATTGATTGATTGATTGATTGAATGATTGATTGATTGATTGATTGATTGATTGATTGATTGATTGATTGATTGATTGATTGATTGAATGAATGATTGATTGATTGATTGGCTAATTGATCGCTTTGTGGAAACCTACGCTCTGCCGGAATCCATACTGTCATTCCAAGGAAATCTAAGAAGAAAATTAATGTCAAAGTCTTGACCATGCTGATTGCGCCTAAGAAAATGTATTGCGCACATTTCAAATCTTTGAAAGTGTTAGTCGTCTATCATCCCTGTCTCAAGGCGAGAAAAGTAGCAGTAAAGTGCCTGATTATTATTTTATTTTATTATATATGTCACCTAATATGTGTAGTTATATAGCAGGATCAACGTTAAAGCCAACGAAATGGGTTCGACTTAAACTGAGGACAATGCAGCTAGATGTCGAGAGGAAAAGGATAGGTTCAAACGTTAAAAGATGAGAACAAAAATTGGGCAAAGTAAACAACGGTAGTTAGTGTTATCCTAGTAGCAATTACAAAGACGAAATTAGCATGAGCAGCACATATAACGCGAACGCAAGATAAGCGATGGTCGTTAAGTGTAACGCATGATCCATGGAAGACAAGCGTAGCAGCGGCCGTAAGAGGATCAGGTGGTGGAGAAGATAAGGAAGTTTGCAACGAGAAGGATGACCGCTGCTGACACACAACAGGTTTAATTGGAGGCAGGCCTCTCTCCTGCAGCGGGCGTTTTTAGGCTACTGTTGATAATGGAGATGAGCCAAGGGTTAAAGAAACGGAGGTAGAGAGAAGGGTGGAAAAATGAAGCAAACTGCCAGAATTAGTGCCTGCAGTCTTTGCGGCACAACATTCGAAAATAAGTGAATGAAGAAACATGGGTTATATCTTTCTTAAGGTATGTCCTTTTGGTTTGCTACAGGTCCCACAATATAGAGAGTTCTAAGAGTCTGAGCTCAGCGACTTTCTTGTTTCTTCCACTCCATGCGAGACAGCCTTAGGGGCTGCGTATTTGTCTTAAGACTATAGACAGTGTGGTCGGAGCTACTTCGAAGTCATTCCTTACCTAACACTCTCTTGAGCATGATGCAAACCCCTTGATATTGTCAGCGATCGGTTTACCGATAACCGTCCTGCACATTCGTTTTATGCCGTTGCCGCTAATCATAACGTTATGAAGGCCGAGGCACATCGATACGGAGAGTCACACCAAACATGCTGCCTTAACATCAAACCAGAGGATCCTGCAGCGAAATAAGATTTTAAAATTTAAAACGCCGATAAGAAGCACAGCCTACTCGGAGCGGCCACGCGCGCAGCAAGGAGGTCAGTCAAGGGTCGATCAATAGAATGGGTAACTTTTGAGTCTCAGTGGACCGTGCGCGCTGTCACGCATGATCCAGCTTCGTCGAAAAAGGGCTCGCAGTTCTCAAAATTAGGTCGCGCCGAAGCGGACGCATCGTCCGTATGAACACTGCAGGCGGGCCCTGCTTTAGTCGGGAAATCTTTGGGGCTTGCTTTGTGCGGTACTCAACAAAGCCAGTTATATAGGTAATTTCACTTTACAACACCGAATGGCTATGAATGTACTCCGCATGAAATGAGCAACAAATTTTTCATCGCACGCGTTATAAATCGTCACAAAAAATTTCGTCGGTATGCACGAAATATCAAATACATCTTGTTTACGGGAGATTTGTTTATTTTGTAGTTTTTCTGTAGTTTTGCAGTGTTTTCTTCTAGTAACTGCAAAAAATTTTGTTGTTACTATAAATTTTCTATAAAATTAATAGAAAATATTTTGAGATGACTTAAACAAAGCATTTCTGTTGTGTTTTTCGACTGGGCTTCGGAAACAGCACCCGAATATGGTTTGGTTTCGTTTGTGGGGCTTTAACATCTCAAAGCGACTCGCGCTCTGAGGGACGCCGTAATCAAGGAATCCAAAGATTTAGATCACCTGGGGTTCTTTAACATGCACTGACATCGCACAGTGCACGGGTTTCTAGAATTTCCCCTTCATTGAAGTTCGGCCGCCGCGGCCGGGATCGAACCCGTGTCCTTCGGATCAGTAGCCGAACGCCATAACCACTCTGCCACCATGGCGGCTAGCACGCCAGTATGTTAAGTTTCGTATGGGGTACATGCTGGAAGACAGCGCCAGCTGGACTTGTCGGAGTCGCACTTTTGTCGCATACTATTCTGCACAACTAGGAAATTGTCGAACGGAAGAAACAGGATAACTTCTGGAGAGCTCTGATCGTACATTTCTATGAGACGCCACTGATGCACAAAGTTCCAAGTAGCTTTACAAAATGAAGAAGACTCTGAAACATAAAACATTCAATTTCATGGCGGCAGCCCATATATCTATATTAGATAGCGTGCCCAGCAAAAAGCTCGCACACCTTCTTGTCAGGTGTGCTGGCGTCCCCACTGGCGTCCGGTATTTAGTGTTTCTGCTCAATTGCATGCAATGGGGTGCTGCGCCCTTTCACTAATGAAGTAGGAACACTGCTAAAGTGATGGCACTATATTTTTTGTGTTTTCTTCACACCCTGTCTTGGCAGTGATTTTCCTATTACTCCCAGGTGAAGCCAAGCCGAATGTACGCCCGTGTACCCTAGGCCCCAGCCGCCTACATTATTGCTCTGAGCATGCATCGTTCTGAAGAGCAGAGCCGAAGGGAATCAGGCCAGGGACCGAACGAGATCAATTATAGACAGAGGTGGTCATGCGAAGCGTCCGCTCTCAGCTATAAGACCGCTGAGAAAATCGAGCTCGACAGCTATTCGCGTTTCATTGACCCTGCTCCCCTCATCTAAGGCTAATACCTACCACTGCTGGTTTTGCTTTCTTTACTTTGGTGTTATACTTTCGCGGCCCGATATACGTGTAAATGGTCGCTCACTAGCTTTTCCGGCCCCTTTCGTTATTCCTGCGTTAGCAATATAATCCTGCTTCGTGTCCGCGTGAGCGCACGCTTGTGTGTGTGTGCGTGCACATGTTTGTGTGCGTGTGTGCGAGATTGTGCGCGTGTGTGAACGTTTCTGTACGCGCTCGCGCGTGTCTTTGTTGGAGGCGGGGATGCAGCCGGCAGCAGTCTCCGGTGGGCACACCTCGGCATCCACCTACTTTCTCCGTCGAGAAGCCTGCACTTCTATAAAAGTTACAGCGAAATCCAATTAGAAAACCAACTGGGAAGGCAGTAGAGATAAACGCGAAAGGCAGTGCAACTAATATTACTAACCCTGACTTGTCACATGACATCGTATGATTGGCTGTACATTTTTCTTCATACGGCAAAGATTGCTCTATATATTACCTCTGGAGGTGCGAAAAAAAGTGCAATTGTGACATCACACCAGCCTATATACTCAATTCCGCTCATATTTTATAAAAGATGTTTCATTTTTGTCCGTTTTACTATAATTATAGTCGAAGAAATATCGCGTCAGTTCATCTAATCAAAAGCCTATCTGTTTCGTTGTCAACTTTGTGATACCTGCTGAGCTGATATATACGTTGAAAAAGAGGATAAATTGAAGAGGCATATTGAATGAATCGTACTACAGGGTTGGCGATCATTTTGCGGCAGTGCCACTAGGCGCGAGCTATTTATTGTTCATGACTGTACTGATCCATTGTTCATGATGTACCTTAACTACATTTTAGCTGCAGTATTCGTGCTCGTTAGGCATTTAGAATATAATTGCCCAGTCCACTCCGCCGCTAACACAATCGTCAGTTTACTCATCTAATTCTCTTTAGTCATGCTTATTACTGATCTCGTTTAGACGCGTGTTATCGGCGTGGAATAAAATGTTCTGTTAATTACTGATAACAATTAAAGCAAATGTCTTCAACTGCTCACTCTGGCCAGACAGAAGGGTGTTAGGCTAAAGTGCGCTGCCATAAATGTCCGACATCATCTACACAAACATAAGCAGTGGGCGCAGCGGACGCAGAATCCTACTTAGTATAGAACCCGAAGAAAAGTTAGAGGAGTACTTAAGTCACCTTACGTGTGTCAAGGCCTTGCTGCCGCCGTAAAGAGCCGTCGTGGCGGAGTGGAAGCTTCTCCGTCTCGGACGCCGAAAGGCCTGGTTCCATTCCAGGCCTAGACCCCCGTTTTAATTTGTGCACAGCGCTGGTGACGTCATTTGATTGACAGGTGAGGCGGACAGTTTCTGAGGCCGCACAAATTCCGCGCACACTGAGGAGGCAAGTAAGCCTTTAGTTGCTGGATGTAATGGAAGCCGGACAGATACATCCATGGCCGCGAGTATGATCCATTAAAGGCTTTTGCCTTACCTTGTCTAGATGCATCTTAGAACCCACATGTAGACCAGCTAAGTGCATAATAAAGTAAGGTTTTTGGGTGCCTTTCTAGGTTAACTAATTTGATACCTCTCTGGTTGAAGAAAACATTGTACTACACGTTATTTAATTCCTGACTATCATATTGCAGCCTAGTATGGGGTACTACGAGTAAAAAAAAATTATACCCGGTTAACCATATTACAGAAAAAATTTAAGAATGTTTAAAAGCTACAGGGATAGACTTCAAGATTTACCAACTAAACCTCTCATCTTAAAACGTGAAATCCTTAAATCTAGACAGATAACTATTACAAGCTTGAACAATATATAAAAAATAAGCGATATGATAACGTCGGGCCTAAGACACCAAGTCGATACTGCTTACGAAAAGAAACACTTAGAACACCACGCATAAGTACAAACTATGGCACGCAACACTTAAACTACCAAGTCCCCCTATTTTTAAATAGCCTAGGAAACAGGATTGATTTCAGGGCACGTATTTCAAAGACGTCTCTCAGAAGATTCCTGCTGGAGAGTGAAATAATAAATGATTAACTTTATAATATCTTCTTATATTGCTTTGTTAAACTACAATATTTTAACTTTCTGTTTAAACGTGTGGTACGTACATTTGATGTATTTTATATGCTTGTTAGTGTTTTACAATTTTATTTTCTGTTCACTTTCAACGTGTGCTGTCTGTACAATATAGTATGGTATATGCGTGCAAGTATTGTTTGAAATTGCACCTTGTATGCCGTTACTGCTGGATAGGGC
Organism: Amblyomma americanum; assembly: GCA_030143305.2. Lineage (NCBI taxonomy): Eukaryota > Metazoa > Arthropoda > Arachnida > Ixodida > Ixodidae > Amblyomma > Amblyomma americanum. The sequence continues at coordinate 51,416 of JARKHS020021732.1, read as the reverse complement.
AGGAGCCCCTGTGAGGCTACGCCTTTTGTTCTTGCTTTATTGCGTGTTTGTTACCTGTTTAACAATGAATAAACTTCAAACTTCAAATAAGGGCAGCAGTGTTACCCAAGCAACCCGCGATTCGACACCCTACGGGCTCGGAAGAAGATGTAGGGAGCGAACAAAGGAGAGAATTGAAGTTCAGTGGAGTTCTGTAGTATAAAACGCCCCCCCCCCCTTTTTTTTTTGCTCATGGTAACTTGTGCTCAAGAGAACAACAGGTGGTAGGAAGCGCTGAACGATTCACTTGCGAGACAATAAACGGAAGAATTGATATAGTTTCTTGCTAGGCCTGCCACTTCCGACAATTGCAGCGAAATCCGCCGTGCAGAAATAATCAAAATATTTTCGAAAACTTTTACCTCCTTAATAGTATTGTTTTTATTAGCTGATGGAAATAAAAGGTGTTCAATGCGTGTGAATACATAATCTGACAAATTTCTTAGAGGCACCTAATCAATATTCTGCGCACACCTTCAGAGATATGAAAAATGGACTGTATACAAACCTAATGAATTACTGCCCTGGACACCCCTTCAGTGCATGCATGGACAGCAACCTATAGATGTTTGACTATAATCAGAAATTGGGACAATCCCAAGAGTGCAACAGCCAGTTGATGAGCTGAGTGAGGGAAAACAGCCGCGCTCAGACACGCATAGTGGCTCCAGGACAGTGGTTATCGGCAGCTAAGCCCACAACAGCTGTATTCAATCGGGGGTGCCGCAGCTGCATTTTATTAGAGGCTAAAGCAAAACACTCGTTTCTCGTGCCTTGGAATAGAGTCGATTAAGGTGGAATCCAGCATCCAGTAGCGATTTTCTCACACAAAAAAGTGCCACTTAAGAAGCCAAAATGTATCATCATTTGAAAGTAAGGCACGTCAGCCTCATGCATGAGAGACTCATTTCTACTCTTGTGTTGACTTTGCTATTTTCAGGTTTTTACCTCCTTGGGTGATATTGTTCTTTATTCATTAAGAACTGCCATTTTTTATACACTTCTGTTTACCGGTTACCAAGAACTCTAATTCCTCGAATTTTTGTCCTTATCCTTAACATTTTTGTCCTTAAAAAACTTATTCACGGTGAGGCAATGCGAAAACTGAAATAGAGGACCAAAAGATTGACTACACCGCGCAATCTACGCACAAGTACTCAAGCGACTTACGCAAAGCCACTTATACCTGCTTTCCGCCTCGCGCGCCAAGGTGCTGCCCTGCTTACTTAGTGCATACTGCACGGAATTGCTTCGTACCGCTCATCAAAAGTAAATTCCAAAATAAAATCGAAGCAGATACTTACATATCTATTTTCATGGTTTCTCAACCTTTTGTAGCATACCGGTTTTAGGGGCATTTTTTTTTTTATTCTACTTTTCGCCAAGGACGCAGTAGAGGAATGTGATACGGTTTTAATCACTCTTCAAATATATGGTGTTGGCTAGCTGTCTTACCCTGAATTTTTAGCACAAATAGACCAAAAAAATGCGGTACGGAATGTCCTCCGCAATTAACTCCCAAGACAAATGTGCTTCGAGCATTTTACCGGCGGGAAACAGTCTCTTTTCTCCATGGAGCGTAGAGGTTATAAACTGAAAGAGAAAAGATTATTTGTGCTGCCTTCCGAAAAAAAGCGAATGCTTCGGTTTTTAATTATGTTCTTACCACATTCATATTCATCGAAGTGAGCTGCTCGGTTTAGTGGCGGCCATTCTCAATGACGGCCGGCGCAACCAACTTTGATGTTCTCAGATTTTCCGCTGCGTCCTGTCCTCCTTTTGTGGGTTCTTGCACAGTTTCTTTGCCAGAAGATTTTTCCGCGCTCGTAGGAAATTATTGCTGATGACATTCCGAGGGATTGCGAGAGCACCATACAAAACATTTGGCGCTAGACATAAACTAAACGTTTTTCTCTGCATATATCCGAGCACAAGAACTAATTTACAGCTTTCGGGATTTGCCTATATTTTAGGCAATCTGTAAGGGGAATTTTAAATTCGAATTTCCTTGCTTCCAGTCAGTAGGATTTGCTCCACGTTTTTCCACTAGGCAGTAATACCGAAGTAGAATTAATAGATACTAATAAGATATAACGACGTATGTACATTACAAATAGCCCGCAGCGGTGGCTCAGTGGTTATGGCACTCAGCTGTTCACCCGAAAGACGCGGTTTCGATCCCGGCCGTGGCAGTGGAATTTCTGTGAAGGCAAAATTCTAGAGGCCCGTGTACTGTGCGATGTCACTGCTCGTTATATAGAACCCCAGGTGGTCGAAATTTACGGAGCCTTTCACTACGGTGTCCCTCATGGCCTGAGTCGGTTTGGGACGTTAAACACCCATAAACCAAACAAACAAATAAGTTACCATAGATAGTTATTCTCTTTAATCTGGCATCATTATTAGCGCATAGAAAAAACGAATGCTTGAATCGAGAATAAAGTTACCGTAGAAAGTCTTGTGTATTTCAAGGAAGCAGAGGAATCGCCAGGCGCTACAGGCCGTTTGTCTCAGCTTCTTCTTTCTTCGTAAGGAAGAAATAAAGTCTTTGAAGTTTGAAATTTGAGATCGTTTCTGCGCTACAAAAAAAAACATAAATGCAAGCGAAAGAACTGTATCGGGTGTTACGTTTGCGGTAAATATTACAGCTTAAAAATACTGAAAAACAATAAGCATTCCAAGCACCTTAAGAAATGCATGGACGAGAAGTGCGACGTTTCACTACAAACTCTCTGCCTCGGGCTCATTCGCTATTGTAAGGCAATTACTCCATTACCATTTGTTCTGATGGACTGGACTGCTGCCGTCGTTCGTTAGCTTAATTCTTTCGGAACACTGTGGCTACTACACTGAGTGCAAGGGCTCCTTGGATATAAATCACCAGTGTTCCCGTTCATGAATGTTTTGGCAACGGGGCTACATATTAATATTAATTACAACCCTGTGCTCACATAAATTATGCGTTCAAAACTGCCAAAATGTGACACGTTTGAACCTAATTGCCGAAACAATCACCCTAGTCTAGCTACGCTTGATCGTTCTTCAAAGAGGTTTACCTTTTGATTAAATACTTTTTACATAATCAGTGCCGTTTTATTTCTCTTTTAGAACAATTTGCAATGTTGCATTAACTCGATTATCACAATTATGAACTTAGACGTACTTGTTAGAAACCATGAACTAACACCTTCATGAACAACTGAAGCGCTTTTAGTGCGATGCAGATGCCGGGCTGAGAAAGTACCAGCAAGAAAAAATTCATTTCCTTTCCAGTCTTTAGGCATTGTTTTTATTTTGCTTCTTCTGCTTTTCTGGTTGGTACAAGTCAAGAAGACGAACATATGCAAATGCAATCCAAAGTGTTTTCATTGCTGTTGCTTTGTGGCCACGTGTACTCTTAAAGATTGCCAGTAATCTCTGTAGGTTTACATGTGTGTTACGTCAAAAGTCTACGGAAAATTTCTTTGGCTGCCGCAGAAACTTTATTTTTTCGCGCCGCAAGACTAACGGCCCAAAAGAAAATTTTTATTTGCCTTCAGTGTATTTCTAGCCATTGCTTAACACTTTTAGCGCGCACGAACTTAAGTAAAACAGATGCGCAATTTCGGAATTAGAAAAAAAATTATGCGTCTGTGTCACTAACACAAACCCTTTAAATAGTCTTTATTTTTTGCCCACGTGGGTGCTCTTAGGATTGCCGGTGAATTTTTGACACGACGCATTCTTGCATGCCAGGCGTCATGGCAGCCCTATTTATGCTCTTGTTCCTTAAAAATGCTGGTGGTCTAGCCCTGTTAGACCAGGATATACGTAGCGAAAGCTCGGGGACATATGCATCGGAAGAGTGCATTCATTAGATGCGCCCTTATGAACGGTTAAGGCTTGATCCGCCGTGGCGGAGTGGTAGCGTCTCCGCCTCAAACGCCAAAGGCCCTAGTTCGATTCCGGGCCTCGGCAAATTTTTTTTTTTGTTCAGTCAGTGTGCGGGGAGTTTCGGTGGCTCCCATAGATGCCGCCACCGAATACGTTGGTTAGCGGTTAAGCACAGGATCTGTTTAGGCATGTTTATACTCCGGCGTACGTTTCTCGAAGATACGTTTCAAAAGAAACCTGTGCATTCACTAGATGCGCCTTTATTAATTTTGAAACGTCGAGCCCTCGTGGCATGTGAACTAGTAGCACGTGAAATTAAATTCTTGGCTTATGCCGATGATGTGGCAATTTTTTGTAGCGATCACAGCAGCATAGAACATGCGATGTCGGTTGTTCGCAGGTTTTGTGATGTAACCAATAACGTTGTTAATCTGGACAAATGTGCGGGCCTTTGGCATAGGAACTGGACGTCAGTGTCTTTATTTCATGCAAGTGTAAAATTGTCACATGTCCCTTCCAAGTACCTAGGTGGTCCTCTTGACAAGTATCGAGATAACGATGACTTTTGGAAGGAGAAAATTCAAGAACTCTCTACGCGTACACAGAAATGGTCCGGAAAGGAGCTGTCTATATTAGCGCGCGCAAACATATGTAGTGTATACCTGGTTTCAATACTGTGCTATTTGTTGCAGGTCCTTCGGGCTCTCGACTTTATATTCAAAAGTTTCATCGTCCCTTCGAAGTTCTTGTTTGCAGTCCTCATGAAAGGGGACTAAACGTGATAACTTATTTCTGCATTTGAGAAAAGGGGGTTTCTCTTTGCCCCACTTGTACCTGAGGCAGGTGGTGTCAAAATATGTTTCTTCGAGATCAGCGCGACCCTTTCCTGCGGACTTTTATTCAAGTGAGCCTATCTTCGGCTTTGCCAAACTATGTTGTTTCTGCTGTAGACGGGATGCGATACAGCGCAAGTAAATTTTTGAAAGTTGTGGCCTTTGCTTTCCGGTTTCTAAATGCTTGGTTCGGTTTGGAATACCTTTCAAATGTCACGCGTAAAAAAATGCTAAAAGATTGGCTTGATTGAATCTTCCCTGAGCCAATATATCGATTTCTATATAGTGGAGGCCAAGGAGAAAATGTTTCAAAAAGGTTAAGGAAAATGGTGGTGCCAGCGGGTGCGAAGACGTTTTTCTTCACGTTGCACTCTAGTACGTTGCCGGTTAAAACATGGATGAAAGATAAGGGATTGTTTTTACCATGGTGTGCTGACTGCTTGTTATGTCACAAACCAGAGTCAATTGAACGCGTTTATATTGATTGCTGGGATGCGCTGCTCTTTTGGGACGCCTACAATAAAGAAAAACTTACCCTTGACGCCGCATGGGATACGGTTCCTGGACGTTGAGGCGGATCTTTATAAATACGACGTTATTTTCCTTCTTGGCCTGCACAGCATTTGGCGAAGCAGGATGGCTGTACGACACTTCGATGAAGATGCGCGGTCTGTCCGAGATTACTTCAAAGAAAACATATTTAACTTGCGTGCAATTTACCAGGAAGTATGTTTTGGAGATGAAGTTATCGAGTCGATGGGAGAGTTGTATTCCTTGAAACGGTTTTGATTTTCTCACTTGTGTGAAACACTTGTCCGCTCTTGATGTTTGAGAGTGCAGCGCAGAACATGTTTGTGATCTGTTGTAAACTGTCAAAACAGGCAATGAAGTGAAGAAAGAACGGCAGTCGTGGCGGAGTGGAAGAGTCTCCGCCAGGGACGCCAGAGGCCCTGGCTCGATTTCTGGCTTTTGCGTTAGTTTTTTTTATTCAGTGGGTATGCGTGCCCTGTGATTTTTACGCAGCCCCCGAATATTTCACTGTGCCAGGTACGGCAAAATCGGCTTTGCATGGCGTAGTGAAGCTATTGCCTCAAAAGTTATTGTTGCTGAATTCCCTCCACAGAAGTCGCGATAGTTTACATTCTTATAGGCGTTACCGTATCCGATCGTTTTCCGCGCCTTTTTAATTTGTTAAAAAAAAGAGTTCGACGCAGTAAACATCCCCAACGCTCACTGCTACTGTGGCGGAAGGTCGGAGAAAATTGTGTCTGCCTGACGGGGAAAGGCTTCTGGCTCTTAAAGCTCGTCAAAGGACTCGGTGTTCTGAGTCGGCACTTAGTAGAAGGCAGTTCTGAGATAACTTTTAATTTCGTCGGCTCGGTCGGTGACGCAAAACGTGCAGCAAGCTTTCGCGCAAAATTTTATCCTTGAAAACCTGTTGATGCATGCGCAAAACGAAGCACCCTTCCGAGTTACGAGCGTAAACGCCGAGAAAGACAAAAGAATCATGTCTTACTTGCCGCGGAAGCAGCAACAAACAGCGGCATTCGGGCAGCGCAATTCGAAGGAAGGAAACTATGACGTAAACACCCTAAGGTAAAAACGGCGGCGCTTCAGGATAGTAGACTTAAACGCCACTACCACGCAGCGCGAGCGGCCGAGGTGTGCGAGCGACGGAATCGTTAAGCGAATTAGGGATGCAGTCGACACAGACGCTGCGACCAAGGCATTCACCAAACAGTTTTAGAACAGTCCGCACCGATGCAGCTCCTCGGAATGCGATTGTTTTCGGCCCAAGAACGATCTTTCTGCCATGACTCTGATTTAGCAGCCGATACTCTTACTGGTGTTTTCTGATAGCCGCTTTTTGACGCTCCGTTTTGCTAACGGTGCACCATTCACGTTGTGACACTTGTGACTGTGCTGTGTGTTTCTGTAATTATTATCAGCGTTCTCGGTGTTGCTGATTTGATGACTGGCTCAGCAAAATGTTTTCTAAGAGTAAGAAGCAAAACGCGCAGGTTGATGCTATCTTCACGAACACTGAACCCGCCTATTAAGAACAGGAGACAAAATAAAAATTGCTGGGATAAAAATTTCAAGAAAGATTAGATGATTAAATGTAGTGGTTTAGTTGAGAAGAGACCTAGTTATTTGTATGCAAACCACTGGATAGCAAGAAAAGGTAAAAAGAACAAATCCTGCTTGAGACACCCAAGCATAAAATACTGAAAGAACACTAACATTGGAAAATATGCTCTTCCAAATTTAACCTACTTTAGTATAAAAACAGTAGTCAGTGTGAAAGTTACTAATGTAACAATAGCGGGTTCAAAGTAGTCGCCTTCTAAAAAGCAGAACGCGCCGGGCGGTGTTCATCGCCTTGAGGTACGCAGCCAGATTTAAGTTTTTCCCTACGAATCTTGCATAATCAGTTGACTCTTTCGATTTTTTTTTAATTACTGCGCACCCGAAGCTGTCGATAGGCATCCAGTAACCAATAAGCGTAAGATGCGTAATTGCTAAAAGCTGATTAACCTGTCAGTCGCCCTGCATTCTACGTCATCGAACGCTTTGCTCAAACAGCCTATTTTTTCATAGCCGAAGAACTTTCTGCCCTTCCTGCAAGGAAATCGATCTATGCGTTTTTCAGCCGATATGACTCATGAGATAAAAAAGGATGTCTGAAGGAAAAGGGTGAAAGACAAAAAGAAAAAAGAAGGAACGAAAGACAGAAATATGGAAGAAGGAACGAGGAACGAAAGAAAGAAGGAAAGAAAGTAATGGGAAAGGAAGAAAGGAAGAAGGAAGGAAAGAAAGAAGGAAGAAAGGAACAAAGAAAGAAAGGGGGAAAGGAAGAAAGGAAGAAAGGAAGAAGGAAGGAAAGAAAGAAGGAAGAAAGGAAGAAAGAAAGAAAGGGGGAAAGGAAGAAGGAAGGAAAGAAAGAAGGAAGAAAGGAAGAAAGAAAGGAAGAAAGGAAGAAGGAAGGAAAGAAAGAAGGAAGAAAGGAAGAAAGAAAGAAAGGGGGAAAGGAAGAAAGGAAGAAAGGAAAAAGGAAGGAAAGAAAGAATGAAGAAAGGAAGAAAGAAAGAAAGAAAGAAAGGGGGAAAGGAAGAAGGAAGGAAAGAAAGAAGGAAGAAAGGAAGAAAGAAAGAAAGAAAGGAAGAAAGGAAGAAGGAAGGAAAGAAGGAAGAAAGGAAGAAAGAAAGCGGGAAAGGAAGAAAGAAAGAAAGGAAGAAGGAAGGAAAGAAAGAAAGAAGAAAGGAAGAAAGGAAGAAGGAAGGAAAGAAAGAAGGAAAGAAGGAAAGAAAGGGGGAAAGGAAGAAAGGAAGAAGGAAAGAAAGACAGAAAGAAAGAAAGAAACAAACAAACAAACAAACAAACAAAGAAAGAAAGAAAGAAAGAAAGAAAGAAAGAAAGAAAGAAAGAAAGAAAGGAGCAACGGAAGAACAAAAGAATGAAGATTAATTGTTCGCTTTGCCAGTTGCAGCCGAGTTTTCCGGGAGATAGACGAAGCAGCAAGGGCGAGAACAAATATGAGACTGAAGGAGAATTCGCGACGACAACATGGGTGAGCGTCCCCAAAGAATAGCGAGAAGAGTCCCTCCTGAGGGAACGCTTCTGAGTGCTCTCGAATGGGAACACACAGTATTACACCGCTATTCACGCGCCGATTACCGAGGCGCAGGAAATGAATGCGGAGACCTGAAACAACAACACATACGGTTAGCTTCCGGCAGCATTTGTGGTACGTCGCCTTCTTTGGTCTCCTTATTGCTCCGGCGTTCATTTTTTTTTATTTGCTAGACTGCTTTGAAAGCAGTAAGGTTACTCGCTTTAAGAGCAATATGCCGTGCTGCGCGTAAGTTGTTTGCAAACGTTTCAGTCGTTTGCCGGGGCATCCTTCCTTTTTTCTCACATTAACCCTTCACTGTCTACATACTTACGATTCTTGTTTTACTTAGGTCCTGACTGCTTCGTCTATTCTAACCCTCTCCTCAATTTGAAGCCGGAGACACACTGTCGTTTACTTCTAACACAATATCTTCTGGTTTCGCGGCAAAAAACAGAATTTTCAGAAAGCCGCCTATTTAAATGAAAAGAACGTTGCCGGAAAGCCAAATAGTTTTTAAGCCTTTTAATGCTTCATTGCTACCAAAAAGTCCCAAATCAGTCGGCACCCTTGAAGAAAATGCTAATTTCAGATGTCGGTTGCATCAGACAGCGAAAACCTGTGACAGCAGCGAACGGAAGATAGGTTAGGCGCACGCGCGCTAAAGGGGAGGGAGGGTGATCCGCATGAAATGAGCGACGGACTGTTTAGTTGCAAAACAACATTTCCCAAATTACCTGGACGACTGCATTGAAATTTGTCGAGAACACTTGCGCGAAGTGGACGTTGATTTCATTCGTATGTTTTTTCTCCCCTCACCCCTTTCCCCCCGTGCAGGGTAGCAAACCGGCTATTCTTCTGGTTAACCTCCCTGCCTTTCCTCCTCCTCCTCCTCCTCCTCCTCCTCCTCCTCCTCCTCCTCCTCCTCCTCCTCCTCCTCCTCCTCCTCCTCCTCCTCCTTATCTGTTCATTGCAAAGTGTTCCCTCTTACATCCCTGCAGCGTTTAGATCTCCGGTGATCTCCCGGGTGCGCTGGAAGGCACGCGCATCCTACATGCAATCAGGTCTCGATTATTTCCAGCACCCAGTCTCCACTCCGGCTTGATTAAACGCCACTCAGAGTGGAATTCGTGCTCTGTGCAATGAGATGTGGTTATGTAGAGAACATGAGCACGTGTACGGGAAAAATATTGAAAAAAAAATTGGAAAAACCAAACTTTGCTCACCTTGCAGCATACGCGAATAAGTCACTGTCCCGATGGTCTAGAAGGCCTTCATTGCTGATTTTCTGGCCTTTATTTTGCTTTGAATTTGCTGCGGTTGCAAAAGTTCAAGGACCTCTACTACAGATATGGTCTGAATAATCAGCCACACTGATTCGCCTCATACTTTGGTGAGAAGCGCATCGGTGAGGCGTTGCATTCTTCGGAGTGTAAAGCCTACCGGCTCCCGCCTTTTTATTCAAACACAACGCGGTAGGTATGAGGAGTCAACCTACGCGTCAGCCAGTCCCGTGGCGGCTTGCCGTTCTGTCATCGGCGGAGTGATACGTAAATCAAAGAGTCCAGGTGTATTTTTATTTCCGTGGGCATAATTTGCGGCTATATTGTCTTTGACTGAAACTGGTTATTCATAGAAACCTAAAAAAGTAAATACTACTACTACTACTACTACTATTATTATTATTATTATTATTATTATTATTATTATTATTATTATTATTATTATTATTATTATTATTATTATTATTATTATTATTATTATTATTATTATTATTATTATTATTATTATTATTATTATTATTATTATTATTATTATTATTTATTGCGCCAAACATTAAAAAATGTTTCTCGAAGTTCTTTATAGCGCTACAAAAAAACAAGGATACAGGAAGAACTACACAGGACGGGCGCTGTGTCCTTGTTTTTTTGTAGCGCTATAAAGAACTTCGAGAAACTATGCTTCACCAACTAGACCCACAACGTGTTTTGTTAATTAAAAAATGTCCAAAAATACATCAATACAATACAAAAAAATAAAAGCTAAAGCGAAGCCACCACTAAAATGGCTGAAAGGCACTCCACGCGATGGCTGACTCCGCCTACCTACCGCGTGGAGTTCAAAAAAAGGCGGTAGCCAGGACGTTTAATCCGATTTAATTAGGGCAATCGGCCGCACAGGATAATAATTTGCAGTTTCTAAGAATGACCGGAACGTGTAGATAGATTCCTCGCGGTAAAAAGACGAGTTCAGATCTCTCTTTAGTGCACCTTTAATATTATAAATATATGTGCGAGCGGAAATGGTGACTGCCGTCAAACATGGCCACGTCGTCGTCCACAGGGAAGTTGTGGAGAGTAAAACGGCCACAAATGGCAGAGAGGATCGATGAAAAAAAAAAAAAACATGCCTTCTACTTTCATCGCACCCAGTGAAAGCGCCTAGGTATTAAGGGCAGACCACTTAGCGCGGCTGCTGGCTTCTAGACAATGCTTTTAGGAATGCAACAGCGTAAGCGGCTTCCAGCACGCATAGGGAAGAATGTGTGCACGCATAAATAGTTGACGCTGAGCCCTGATTCCGCTCCGACAGAAAGCAAAAAAAAAAAAGCTGCTGGCAGAGGAAGATCCCAGCCACCTATTTGCTCTCCAAACAAAAAGAGGCTCTGCTACTGCTGGAAGAATGGGAATAGAAGCGGGAATCTTGCTATAGCTCATATCAGATAGACGAGCACCGGTGTGGAAACAAGGATATAGGAGTTAGTTTTAACGGCCCTATCGTTATGATATGAATCGCATGCTTAAAGGCCTTTAAAAAAGTAGGCGAAGGATGGATGTGTTGAGAGGCCGTACATAATATATATATTTTTTTGAGCAGCCTAAAATACTCGAAAACAAAACTGCCTCAGAATTGAGAATAACGGGACGAAGTGCCTTCATCACCTATGGTGCTGGCCGTTTCTTTTGCACTAGCTTGCGTTCCCGTTGCAAAATGTATGGCTACACGCATTTATTATTTTCTTTTGAGCGGCGCACATTTAAGCGCGCATAATACTGTCTACCGCTCATCCCTAGCTCACAAGAATTTAATTGGCAGCTTCACAGAACGTTGTGATTGATTGTGACACCAAGTAAAACATGAATGCGGTTTTCAAACACGCTCGCGCTTCTGTGCTTGCGGCGGTAGTGTGCCTCCGATTGACCTCGTCCGAAACTGTTTCCTCACGGAGCTGTGGAGCATATGTTACAATGGCCGCTTTACTTATTTGGTCACCGAGAGGTACGTGATGTTGAGAAGTTCCCCCTTTATTTCTTGCCCAGTGGTCTCAACTCTTACCGCGACGACATTACAGCTTGACTCTCGAAGGAAAACGAACTCGGCTCAAGATAATCAATAGAGTTTTAGCCGTGCGTACGCAACGGCATAGCGCACGCAAGGAGTTTGCGGGGACGGTAGTGCGCATGCGCAGAACGCAAGCGCAAGCCTTGCGTATTGCGTACATACGCTAGCCAGCGGACTTTGCGTTGCGGCGCTTGCGTGGCTTGCGTGGTTAACGTTGACAAGATGGCGGCGCCCTGCTCGCCCGCTTCGGAATAAATACATGTCGCCGCTGGGTTCTCCGACGCAATAGCTCGCTCAAATGGCGGCGGTTCGCTTTTATTTCGCCTACTCTTCTTGCCCACACGTAGCGATATAAGCGATAACTAGCCCCTGTTTTTCAGATTATTTGCCGATTTTCAAGCTCCTAGGCCAAACTAACTGCAATGTGTTTTCCTCGTAGCAACGACACCTGGTGAAGCAGTTTTCTATCTTTTGGCCAGTTCTTGCATTTTCTTCTGTTTGCATAGTTTTTCATCTCTGAACAAAAAAAGGCTCGCAATCCACTCACCCTAAATTTCAATAATCACAGACGAAATTTTATTCAACCGAGCGTTGATGTGCTTTGACGTCTTGTCGCTAGATGGCGCTACTGTTTATGCGTGCGCATGAGGGACGCTACAGCACGGCCAACTAAAACTATACTTCGGAGCGGAAAGCGTAACGCACGCAGCGCCGTAGCGCTTTGCGTACGCAAGAACTTGCGTACGCAGAGCTAAAACTGCCTAAAACCAGAGGAGGACCATGACTTCGCCTGAACCAGTCTGTACCATTTTCAGATAATCCGTTCAGACACACTTAAACACAGAGATACTGGAGAGACTAAAAGATGCCAAAAGATATACACGGAGAACCGTAGCTCTCCGCATATTTTTCATACAATTTCGATGTGCTTTATGTTTCTTTTCTGCACTGAGCGCAACATGTCGTACAGAGTACGTATCTCTTTCGGCCTCTCTTTCTGTTGTTCATATCGTAAATACACATTAAATACTATCGTATGACTGATACCATACCTATATGGGCTCCATATAATATTACGCAAAAACAGGGAGACAAAGTACGCAACTACTGGAATCACAAACGGAATGTTTCATTCTGAATATCAGCGGCGTATAAAATCACACCCATCTTCTTAATTGACCTTTTTTTTTTTGCGGCGAAAAGTGTCGATTTCCATGGAGCTAGAAGTTCCAATTAACTGAGGTTCGCAGGTACCAGTGTTCATTTATATATTTTGTACATATTTCAGTAAGAGCATCACACTACGAAATAATGAGCAAGACGAGTTGGCTAAGAAGAAGGAAGGAGTGCTTTGCGCCAAACGGTAAAGGGAATTCTTGAGCACCATTTTGGGCGTAAACTTTTTTCAGTTGCACTTAATTTTAATTTCCCCTAGGAAGCAGGAAGAACAAATTGCAGTAGACGCAGTTCGACACCAGTCCTCTGATTGTGCTCCTTTCAAATGTAATGGAGACGAGATATGCCTTAGGGAACATTTCCAATGAGTTAGCTCTAATAGAGGATAGAAAATAAACCCTTCATACATGTAGAGCAGTCTGCGGCGCATCACATTTCCTCACCGCTCTTCGAAAGGGAAAGAGAGAAAGAAATGATGAGAGGTGAAAAGAAATGTCTCGCATCAAGACGCATAATCATGACAAAAAAAAAAGGCGAATACGGGCGCTGGCTGCATACGCCCCGGATTACAATTTCAAAAATCTTCCAGCGCGAAGCCATGCCTTGCGGCCCCTGGTAAAGGTGGTAAAAAGTACGGACCGAGTTGCCCGCATACGGATTCAGCAGGAATAATGCATGAGTGCGTAGGAGTGAACGTGGGAATAGAAAGATATAAGCAATCGGAGTAACCCTTTCCGGGGTCTACCATCCTGGCTTATCACGACATACGCTTTCTATGCGCACGAGTTCAATGCATATGCTTATGCGCATGGAATACACATCACCCATTTTTAACCCTCATTAAGCATATTTTCAAAATGCCGTCGACGCTCAGCAAAACATGGACACAGCTTTCATTCAGTTCTTATACACCTACGACGTTAGCATATATTATCTTCAAAATTGCACTCAGGTATGTCTAATCTTGTCTAATGCTGTCGCCTCGCCAGTCTTGTCTTGTTTTGCAAGTTCTTATTTCAAAACACAGATCGAATGGCATCGGTCTTACTCTTCCGCGTGCTCCGAGTACTTTTATCAATTGAATTTTTTTAAAGCAGCAACCGAATGGAACGGCCTCACCCACCGTATCGATTCCATAACCTGCCCGTTAACATTTTTTAGTGCTGTAAACTCCTGCATTTCATAAAACACACCCATTATGTAACACCTCAAAAAAGGGGTCGTTAAGGGGGTAGAGCGATCGTATGTGATATGATGCTCTCTTTTATGCGTTGCATATTGCAACCACTCAGTTCAGCCCTTGGGCGCAGCCGGACAGCCACCAAACCACGTGACGTGACGTCACGACAGCCGGAGGAAAAGCTGGGCCCCAACTCGCGCGGTCGCGCGCGGCCGCAGCCACCACCTGACTCCCGCTCCTCCCGCTAGGGGCGCTGCGCCGGCGCGTGACATCACGGAGAAAAAGCTGGGCCCCAACTGGCGCGGTCGCGCGCGGCTGCAGCCACCACCTGACTCCCGCTCCTCCCGCTAGGGGCGCTGCGCTTTGATTGACGTCACGGCATATGTATAAAAGAGCTGCGCTCCTTCGCCGGGACAGTCTTATAGCCCTGTCACACGGGCATTTCGAGGGCCCTCGAACCGATAGTCTATCGACTCAAAGGTGATCGAGCGCTGCTACACGGGCAGTTTCAATGGCGATCGAGTCAATAGCCTATCGAGTCAACGGAGCAGCACGGAACTCCATCGAGATATGCAACGCATTCTTGGTTTAAACAAGTTAAGCCTGGCCATTTTTTGATCAGCAAGGCTCGTTGACCAGGAAACTGTAGTAGCTTCATCGACATCCGCAGTAAGACTCAGAATACGCGGAGGACTCATAAATTTATTGTATGCCGAGATTTCCAGAAAAACTCAAGCATAAATACGACGACATTAAAGTAGTAAGCCTTAATTGCCCCATTCAGTGAAACCCCTTCAGAGTGTGTGCGTGGGCATGTGTGTGTGTGATAACACTCAATGGTACCCATAAAACATGGCGTCCTCGAGCAGCCTTCCAGGTGGCGGTTAAAATAATGAATGGTCGCGCGAAGATTTTCGGGACGACCTGGATCCCACAAGTCCCATAGGTGGCAGCACCTTCCATCCCAGGGCAGTGGCGCACTGCTTAAGCACTACACCACTGCCACAGGAGTGGTATGCAGACTCCCAGTGATCTTTGAATGTTATATAGAGACCAATTCTGCATATAGGGGCATTAACCCATTAAGCAATGGCGTCATACCCTTAAGGCCGAGCCCGGGCCGCAGTACGGCGGCGATTCATAAACAGGTAAATGGCGACTGATCAGCAGGCTTAGCAGGTCGAGCTCAGCTCTGCGCTATCCGATTCCTCAGACTAACACAAGAAGGAAAAGCACCCGGAGCTTTACGCTGCTAACTGATCTATTGCAAAAAAAAAAAGTTAAACGCACTTAAGACTACTTACCTGCTGTGAAAGCGAACGTATTTGTGTGTCATCCGTACTAGTTATTAAGTACTAATAATGTGTTAAAGGCCTCTCCAGTGAAGGCTTTTATGTCAACGGTTTTACGTTCAATGGCTATAGGAAAGACCACACAACATTCGCCCACATATAAAGCGGCGCTTAAACCAAGCCACTACGTCGCTTCCCGTTTAGCTAAAGCCACTTCCGGTATGATGACGTCCCTTGCGGTTCCACTTTCAGCTTTACTCCCAGTCTGATGACATGACTTGCTATTCTGGCGCCGCGGTGGCTCAGTGGTTAGTGCGCTCGGCTACTGATCTAGAGTTCCCGGGCTCGAACCCGACCGCGGCGGCTGCGTTTTTTATGGAGGCAAAACGCTAAGGCGCCCGTGTGCTGTGCGATGTCAGTGCACGTTAAAGATCCCCAGGTGGTCGAAATTATTCCGGAGCCCGCCACTACGGCACCTCTTTCTTCCTTTCTTCCTTCACTCCCTCCTTTGCCCCTCCCCTTACGGCGCAGTTCAGGTGTCCGCCGATATGTGAGACGGATACTGCGCCATTTCCTTTCCCCAAAAATCAATTTTCACTTTAATTTTGACCACGATAACGTCGCGACCATGGTTCCAAACCCACTTTGGAAGAATTTTTTTTTTCTTACCTGATAATGTCGGAACTGATAACGCCGTCATGAGGTCACGTGGGTTTTCGCCCCATTTCTCGGGGGTGGTCCGCCAGCGCCGGATTTAGATGAACCATACAAGGCTTTCGCCCTAATGAGTTCCCAGCTACGCCTTCACCCTGGGCTTTCTTTCGCTGTTTTGTGGGACTTTTTTTGCGAAAATTCCGCATTTTCTCTGTCCTGATTCCTTTATCGTATATCGGTGTACGTAAATCTGCTCTAGAAAATGGTGTGGGCTTAGGGAGCAATCTTTTATTATTTTTAAAATCTCCGCATATATTTCTCCGGTTATGAAGAAATTCGCCCGGCTCTGCGTACGAGCGGCAGCCGTCAACATCACAAGCATCAGCGATCACGTGACTACCCCTTTTCTGCGGAGCCTCGCACAAATTTTTCGTCATTACGTGAGGCGGGATGTTGGAAAAAGCTGCCATGAAAGCCTTTGGAACAGCTTCCAACGGAACATCATGAAATGACAGGATGGGGGGGGGGGGGCAACTTGTGTGTCTGCGCAGTAGCATCCGCAGCAGTTGTGACAAAACCACCAGTGTCGACGTGGCAGAGATGTCCTGTGGAGTCTGCCGAGGCGGAGCGCCGTGCTAGGAACGTTGCGCGTAAGCTGCAACCGCTTGCGAGCATGCCGCGGGTAGACCAGAACATGAACGCTTACAGGACGCTGCCTGCAAACGAGGAGCTCAACAACATGCTCATGTCCGTGCCAACACATCCCTCGAGCCATAAAGCACTTTGGTAACCCTGCCAAAACGCAATCGCGCAATGATCCTCCGCGCGCGCATTGGCTGCGTATGGCCAGGGGAACGACGGGTGCGTTACGGAATCGCGACGAGTGATGTGTGTGACGGATGCAGTGCAGTGGAAACACTAGAACACCTGCTCCTTCACTGTGCCGCGTTCGCCGATGCTCGTCGCGATATGCTCGCGGCCTATAGGGCGCAGGGCATACTACCGGACTCCATCAAGGCGCTATTGTGGCTGCAGGGCAGTGCGCGCACTCGCGAGCGAACTTTGGTGAGCCTCTGTGCATTCCTCGAACACATGGACTTGACGTCCCGTATGTTCTCCGTGAGGTAGTTACACGCAGTGACCGAACGCTCCGCGAGTTCTACCTTGAACGATTAATAACTGGACGCCACACTCCAGTTGTAACCAACACAGTGCTATGCGCGTGTGTGATTTAATTCCTCTAAAATGAACTAATCACGCGCACAACCTGGACACATTTCTTATTGTGTAAATAGTTTGTACATATTACTTCTCCCCTATCCTCTCTTCATGTCCCCTCACCTCTTTCATTTCATTTCTCCATTCTGCCTGCTGTCCTTTAATTCCGCTGCCCCAGCTCAGGTGCTTCAGTATCGATGGCAGATGCCGGGGCTAGCAAAAATCTTTTCCTTCCTTTTTACTATTATTTTTAATAAAACCACTACCACCACCACACTTTTCCCCGCCGCGGTGGCTCAGTGGTTAGGGCGCTCGACTACTGATCCGGAGTTGCCGGGTTCGAACCCGACCGCGGCGGCTGCGTTTTTTATGGAGGCAAAACGCTAAGGCGCCCGTGTGCTGTGCGATGTCAGTGCACGTTAAGGATCCCCAGGTGGTCTAAATTATGCCGGAGCCCTCCACTACGGCACCTATTCTTCCTTTCTTCTTTCACTCCCTCCTTTATCCCTTCCCTTACGGCGCGGTTCAGGTGTCCAAAGATATATGAGACAGATACTGCGCCATTTCCTTTCCCCAAAAAACCAATTATTATTCACCACACTTTGATGCGTGGAAGGAGCATTGAAAAGAATTGCAACAATTGCAATTGAGTGTTTTGTGTCTCCTGCCTCTTTTTGAAAACATATAGCTTTTCTACGCCATGTAAAGCTGACTTCGCCGTGCCTGGCACAGCCCTATACTGCGCATGCGCCGAAATATTCGGGGACTGCGTAAAAATTATGCGCACGCACACTTCATAAATAAAAAAAACCGGTGTCCAAACCGGGAATTGAACCAGGGCTTCTGGCGTTCGAGACGAGGACGCTTCCTCTCCGCCACGCTGTTTGAACATGAATAAAGGCGCGTCTGATGAATGCACTGGTATCTTAGAAACAGCAGGGCAGAGATCTTGGCCAGTTGGTACATAGTTCTAAGGGAAAATACCAGCGGAAGGACGCAGACACAGAGAGGGACACAGAACGAAACTCCCTCTCTGTGTCTGCGTCCTTCCGCTGGTTTTTTCCTTAAAATTTCTTAGAAACGTATCTTCGAGATCTGTACTGAGGCATAAACAAGTAATTATGAGCATGTAAATTACAGATGTCAGAATTAAGCGAGTGTCATGTGTTTCCAGTACACTTACTCCGAGCTTGGCGTGCAGTTGTAGCGCCATCCTGTAGGCACCCACTGAAACCCCCTTCGCCATGCACGGCGCAGGCTCGGCAGCTGGTCCGCGCATCTTCCGAGTCTGTGCCTTTCCTGAATGCTGATGTGCCACCTAAATCAGCGCATGCTCTACCACGAAAGAACGCTATCGCGTTTCACTCTTAAGGCAGATCTTAACTGTCTCCCAAGTTTTTGTTTGTGTGTTTGAGTGACGGTTTTATTCATGCTCATATCACTCAGGTGTTGTGACCACAATTCCCTTCCGGTGTATCGAATGTGTTGCTTTGTTTTGTACAATTTGGTTTTCCATGCATTTTGGTATTTTATATATTTAAGTCCCTCCTGGTTTGACAATTAGCCTGCAGTAGCCTGTAAAATAAAGAATTAAATAAAAAGCACGAAATGAACCATCTTGCTCGCACCATCCGCATTACCGCTGTTATAATAACCATGAAATGTTTATTCTCTTTTCCTTTTCATTGTCAACCAGACAAAAACTACGATAAATCCGGCTGTCAAGGATGCTTGCTAAAGATGTACCCGCCTGCGTGACCTTTCATCAAGCTGTCTCGAAACCCGAGAAAAACAATCACATCTAAGATCTACCGGGCACTTCATGCCTCAGCTTAGCGCACCGATGTTGACTTAAAGATATCAAGCATTTGTTGCACTTTAATATGTAGTACAGAATCACTCTGATGCCCTCTTCTCTATCTTACAAGTCTCGGCAACCACTCTATGACCACCGTCATCATCCCTGCTACATGCACTGCGCAAGAAATACCTTTAACACTGATCTTCAATCAACTTAGCCAGGCGCCAGCTGGAGTCCCATTGTGCCCTCAAACTTCGCAATCTGCTCTACCCACCTGATTTACTGCCGCCCCTGCTACAATTACCTTACCTTAGAATACACCCTGTTTGTTACAAGACCATCGGTTATCTCTTCTGCGCAATGTATTTCTGCGCTGATGTCCTTTTTTTATTCTTTTATGTTAGAATACCATTAGCTCTCTTTTATTTCCTCACCCAATCTGATATCTTCCTCTCTCTTGTTGAAAACCCTCTTTTCTTCCTTTCTTTAGATAACTGCGTTGTGAGGCATTGTAACTGACACCTCTTCATTATCTATGATGTTTCTTCCCGATGCATGTGTGTCAACAATGTAATGATGTCAAGCAATCAAGAACAAGTGTTCACTTTTTTGTAGCAATACCTTCCTTTTAAATAACTCAGTTTTACTGTCTTTTATTCATACGGACCTAATTCCTAGTGTGAACCGGCAGTCACCTGGTGAAACCAAGTCAACATCAGTCGCTATACTGACTAGGCAGTAAACCCTAGCTTTTGTCGGAGTTTGTTTGCTACGGCTAGCATTTTCTTCATACGTTTTCTTTCCCACCTAACCTTAGTAATTATAACTAACGCATCGGACCATTGCGGTGCGATTTATGTAGCATTCTTTCCCACCTTCTCCGATGCGCTCACGAAAAGCTAGAAGGAAAAAATAAACTAAGTAAGAAAATATTTCTCGCATAATATTGCTGCCGAATAAACAGCTAGAACTCTGCAGCCCTATAAGGCAAAGCAGTTTGTTTTCATGGAGCTCCTTGGCTGCAAACAACGGAAGCATGGGCCCTTGCGGCGCGGAGCACGAGCGCAGTCCTTGTGATGTGTAGTTTCATGGTGTCCGTTTGTATCATCCAGTGAGGCACAAGCGTAAACAAGAAAAAAAGAGCTTTATTTATGACGTATAATAACTGAGCATCTACGGCCAGAGTGGCCTAAAAGTGATTTCCGTTCCCACCTGTGCTCATGACAGTGAGGTTTGCACAGCCTGGCGTATTTGTGACGTCGAAAGTCAAGAGAAATGGTCGAGTACCGGTGTGCGTTTGTTCTAGCGACTACGCGCTGACTCCACTAACACTGTGAAATCCCTCAAGTTAAAAGCCAAGACCGCAGCATGGACGAGAGGGCGATATAGTTTTGGAGCTTTTGGCGCAATACGAAACTGAAGCAAGCTCTCTGTTTTTCTCAAGTCCCGGAAAAAAATTTGATAGTAGACTCTAAACGAGGTTCTCAAGGAGTTATATTAATATTGGTTCTGTACACCATAGCTGTTAAATCGGAACAACTTTTTCGAATTATCATCCCTCATCGTCTTAGTAATGTTTAGCGGGAAAATATTTTCAAAAGGTAATTTCTTCTGCCTCTCTTAAATGTCATTGGCAGCATATTAATACTATATATTTAAATGCGCCGTGCAAATGAAAACAGGATTGACGTCACTTAAATACGTGCTCAGCGCTCCAGCGTCTAATGCAAATCGTAGGAGTTAAAGGGTTGAGACGGTCATGTAAGGGTAACTACGGAGTACGTATTCAGCATGTGAAGCGAAACACAACGTATTATCGTTAAGCACCTTGGCGAACTGACGAAGGTGCAGTAATGTTGCACTCATCGCAGTCAGTGCTGCAACCACAAGGTTTCCACCTGAAGGGCGCGGTGATGTGCTGAATTCGAAACGGATATCAATTATTAGACATGTCAGCGCCATTTTGAAGCGGATTAGTACATGTCCTTCAGTCAGTTAATGTTAAGAGGGCACTCAGGGAGTAATATTTGAGGTAGGCTGACAGAGAAAGTGTGAAGACGAATATAAAGAAAAAATGCGTGCTTTGCATCGCGCTTTAAGATATGTGAAAGCTGCAGTCTCATTCAACAGAGATCCTACACTTCCAACATTTTGTTAAATTTAGTGTACTCGTAACTATTCAGGATTTAAAACGTAATCGTCGACCAAAAAACAGTGAAGTCGCTGCTTTGCAGGAGCACCGGTTTAATGCCAGCTATTTCTATTGTAGCAAAATTTTCTAGAAGATATGTTTCTTAAAAAAAGTAAATCTTTGATTTTAGATTTCGCACTCAATTTTTCCATCTGTCTGACTGCGCCCACTTCGGTCTCTGCACTCTTATTGTATAAAAATCAAATCGTTCCTTCCACAACTTCAGTAGATGAGTACTTTTTTTTAAATCTTGTGGTTGAGTCTCATTAACGAGAGTTCAGGAAACAGAGGCCACATTTATCTTTATGGAAAGCGTGACTTGTGAACACGTAAACAGCAACTTTGCCCACCAAGGGTGCTCGAAAATCGTTGCGCGAACAGCGAGTGCTATTATGTCCTTATTGCTTCTATCATAGTCAAGCAAGCCAAGTGTTAGATCTTGAAAGGGTTTGCTGCGCCGCTACATTTGAAGTGAATAAAAAGAAAGGCAACGATTCGAAGCTAGTGCTCGTTGTAATAATGGTAGGGCCTGAGTAATTTGATGTATGTAAAGCTACAAGTGGTTCTAGCTGGTTTTTCATGTTTAACTTTAACTTCTTAAAGGAGCGAAAGCCCCAGAACATCCGCGCATGCCCATCAACCACAGATGAATAGTAGTGAAGTCAGCACCCTGACGGTACCATATTTTATTTGTTTTTCATTTCCTTCTTCTTCTCGACCGCTAATATAAAGGGAATTTCCCTGCAGTGAAATCAGTTAATAGTTTGCGCGTTGTTTGTCTGTGTAACTTTTGCTTCCTTTGTTGTTCACACCTATTAGTAGCGCGTTAATTAAATTACTCTGTGTAAACTGTATGCTGGCAAAAAAAAAAACGTGGTGCTCTTAAAACATGCATGCACACTGACGTCACCTCTTAGGTTCACCTACAGAGCCTGACGACTATGTTACCGCCAAGAATGTCTGCGAGGGGCTAAATTTCTAGAATAAGAGCAAGATATCTACAGTAAGTTAAATTGGAAACTCTCACGCACGCAGACGTGCACACACCTTCCCCCTCAACCATCAGGCCTTGGTTTCATACAAGCACGGCACGGTCCCTTGTGTACGACAGTCATGGCGATTCCTGCTGAAGCAATAGCTGTGAGCAGTCTGTCCACGTAATCGCTGTGTATACGTCACAACCAATGTCCATGTACACTGCACTCATATTTCACACTTCGAGTCTTTCTAAATTTCCGGGAGGCCTTAAGCAAGCAGCGAAATATTGGGAGCACCCAGTTCCTTATCGCCGCTCTCTTCAATGAAGGCTTTTAAGTCCCCGCTGTCCAACCCTCGTCGCTGCATCTGGTCCACGGTCAGGTTTCTAGCCACAGTTTATTTTTTGCACTCCAATGCTTTGCGAACTAGTGGCCCCTATAAACGTTTCATGCCACATTTGTTCAGCCTCGTGATGAAATTGTAGCTCTAGCAACTGCGCAACGGCAACGTTTTCCAGCGTCTTCCAAAGAATTTGGCGTCCTGCAATGTTTACATTGCAAGTGCTGAAACTGTGGCCGAGAGATGTATTTTCTTGATCCCCTCAACATCTGTGTGAAGTTCATCTCGATGGTTGTTCTTCCTTTCTTTAACGCACTGTTTCCGCAGATCGCCCTTCACTGGCGTTTCCGCAAGTAGAAGTCACACTTCGACTTGTTGGGCTTGTCAAGAATGAAGCAGAATGTTCTGTCGCTACGATCACAGAAGAAACTCCATCATGCGTAGTACGTCGTACTCCATTGAAGGACGGGATCCTCACTTACAGCTCTCGTAACTCACATTGAGTCCGGTTTCGCTGGACTAGAGAAATCCCCTAGAGATCTGTGCTAAGACAACCGAAACGTCGACAAGAATTTTGGATTTGGCCTAGTTGCTCCAAGAAATAGTGGAGGAACTGGTGGAAGGTGATGACAACAGTACCACCATTAAACTTCGTCATAAAAAAGACACGTAGCCTCTCGGGATGTTCAATTTAGTTGACAGCTCTTCACCCTGTTCTTCGCATAGGTCCTGCACCCGGCCCTTCATGAGTTAGGTGGTGTCGTCCGCTTGGTGATCTGCCCATGGGCCGAAGGGAATTATTGTCCTCCATGTCCTTGATGTCCTTGTTGGTCGCGTGAAAAGTACTGCTCGCTGAGGGCGCTTGACCGAGAGGCAGTTCATCCTCACACGACAGTACCTCAGGGGTAGTCTAGGTAGACCGACCAGTACACGGTGTTCAGGATGACGAAAGACAGCGGGAAGACTACCCTGGAGATCTTGTCCACAAGCAAGGCGCGGTCACGGCGACGCGGTAGCCCTGTGTTTGAGGAGGGTGCTGTCTCAATCTTCTGCGTAGGCGCGCCGTTGGAGAGCCGCCTTGATTCCTTGAATCAGGAAAAGAAGACAAAAGAAGAAGAATGATTAGACTAAAAGTTATCTTTATTAAGTCGCAACAAGCGCCGTAACCGTAATCGCTAGCTTTCGCTGAGTTTGTGTCGACACCCTGCATATCGAGAAAATAATTGCATGGTTGCTACTGACGCCAACATCTTCTAACTTGAGATAGTAATATTAATTCATTTGTGCTATTTTTATCCCCATTTATTACCGCGAAAACGTGAAATGGCTGCCCATGGGTTTCGGAGTCATGTCGCCGGTGTTGCATGCGGCATGGTGAGGAGGAAGTATAGAAATAGATAAGTAGGAACTTTGAACCCGCACCGGGGAAGAAGCAGGTAAGAACAGGCGAAAAGAGATTAGTATGGCGCAGCGGTCGCTTGCGAGAGCACTCCCTGCTCGTAGGTCATGGCACTACGCCACGCATCTGACTGGGTGAGGTAGAGCGACCAGGTTGGACCGCATTTATGCAAGCATGGAAGAGAATAGGTGAAAATAATTTCGTAAGGTGCAATGAAAACATTCAAATGCTATAGTATACGCTCGTGAAACGCTTTATTGAGGAAAAATACCCATATAGAATTTTGATTCACTTCCCTTTGATATTTCCTACCTCAAGGCTGAAATTTAGACGACACCCATCCTCGCTTAGTAATATAGCTGTTGCTTATCCATCGCAGTCTATCATTGCAACTCGGTAGACAACATTCCACAATTCAAAAACTCCACGAAAAATAAAGGCGATCTGCAAGGGAATAAACATTCGAAAATGAACACATTGCACGGTTCTATTTTTGAGTGCTCATAAATGAACTGTCGCCCCTTGCACCTTGTTTTACACGGTGCTTTCTTAGGAACCGTATGCATCGTAGCTTGTCGTTGTAGCATTTAAAGGAGGGAACATTTTTAGGGTAAGATCAAACACTACCAGCTTCGACTCCTTTAAAGAAAGTGGCTCAGATTGTCGTCCTCTCTGTGGCCAAAGAACCTGCGAGGGCTTAACCGCAGGTCATACATTAGGATAAAATCAACACACACAGCTTCTTTTCAGGAATGGGCCACCTAGACCACAGCTTTCCAGGTGGCACAGATTCAAATGAGCTTAAGCCATACTCAACACGTCCCTCCTGGACAAGCACTTGTTTCTGTCCTTTCTAAGCCCCCTACCCCCCGGCGCCACGTTGTCTGCGAGCACGAAGTGAAAGTGCATATTTTGAATTAGGAAATAATACGCCGCAGGCGGCGGCAACGCGGGTGTGATTTAAGGTGGGCATGTTCCTCACGGGGTTGTTATGAGAAGTCTACAGGGTGCGTCACCTAACATTTTACACAACTTTTTTTAAATAGGCCTTTTGAGTTAGAAGAGCGCTTTTTTCGGCATAGGATTATCAGCGGTGTAGTTCTTAAGAAAACAGCTCAGACCTGCTAACCAGTAGGCTGGTTGACTAATATATAATACACAAAATTATTAACTACTCTTGTAAGCTCGTTAATTATTAAGAGGCATGTAGCCCACCGTAGCTAATACTCATATCAGTTTTTAGAATTTCGGAAACGCTGTTGCCCTCAGCGCTGTGGACCAACAAATTTTGGCTATATCTACGAGTTACGTGCACTGGAGAGTTCGCTTTGCCTGCAAGCTTCTCGAAAGCGCATAGATTTTGGCGCGATGTGGGCAAAATTTGTTGGGCCACAGCGCCGAGAGTAACCACGTTTTCAAAATTGTATAAACTGATGTGGACAATACTTACGGTGGGCTGCACGGATCTCAGTAATTAAACAGCCTAACAGTAATAGTTAAGAAGTAAACTATTCAGTATTAGTCACACAGGTTGCTAGTTACCACATCTCTGGCGTATTCTTATGTACTACAACATTCGCAATGCTGTACCGCAAAACCGTTCTTCTAACTCAAAAAGCCTCTGTTTTAAAAATTGTGTAAAATGTTAGGTGAAGCTCCTTGTGTACTGAAGCAGCATATTGGGTAGGTTAAGGTGACTTTGCAGCAGCGTGCCGCTCACCGTGACCTTCGCGGCGAGGTTGACGGGCCTGGCCTTGCGGTAGACGAGGCTCTCGTCCGTCTCACCCATGAGGATGTTGACGAGCGCGTACTCCATGAGCGAGGCAAAAACAAACACGGTGCAGGAGGACATGAAGATGTCGATGGCCTTGATGTAGGACACCGGGGGCAGAGACTTCTGCGACTGCGCGTGCTGCGTGGACAGGGTGAGCAGGCTGGTGACGCAGAGCGTCACCCTGGCCGGCACAGCCTCGGGCTTGATCCAGAAGGATATCCAGGACATGATGACGATCAGGCAGGTCGGAATGTACGTGTGGAACATGTAGTAGCCGAGCCGGCGCTTCAGTGTGAAGGTCACTTGAATGCAGGTGAAGTTGCCTAGACGGAAAAAGACGCAAGGATAAAAGTGTATTTCCGTATCTGCTGAGTGTATTAGTGCGTATTGTTCTAAGCTTATGAAAAACGTGGCTTCGTAAATTTGATATCTATGTTGATCATTCAGCATGGTGAGGTGGATGCGCAGTTGTTTTCTTTCTTGCATTGCGCACTATGTATATTCATCTTACTAAACGAAGGTAAGCCTTCTTGTCGAACTGTTGGCAAGCTGCCTGAGGCTTCCCCCACCCTTCTTAACTTCGTGCTTCTAAGAAACCCATATGCCTGTCCTTTCCGCACCAAGTATGTGCTAAATTGTTATAACATCCAGAAAAGGAAATGATTTCGTTTCAACAGGCCTGATAGAACGTGGCTTCCACATGGCAGCATTCACGACAAAAGGTGGAGTATGATTCATAAGATTGACGTGAACAGAAATGCCGTGGGCGCCATGTTCGTTATTCTGAAATGCTTCTGGTTCCTTACCGTTCAGTGCAATTCGCAGAATACAGCCTGACCTTGTCTTTTTTTTGTACAAGTGCTCATTACGACGATGGCTATGGTGCCATAGATGTCCTGTAAATAGCTCACAGATTTTGAAAATCCTGTCTGCTATTTGAAAATGCTTGAGCTATTATTCGATCATGTTTTTACTATACCTGTAGAGTATACAGTCGTGCAGTCGCTGAGCGCGGTCTCGACCAAGTTGTGCTGTGGCAGCTCGATAGCTTCATCCACCACTAAGGGCACGTTGTCGTCCCAGCTGAACACCAAGTCGTCTGTCGTGTACGACACTGTAAGAGCGAGATTGTCATTAGCATATCAAGCTGGTTTAAACGTTGAACTGCCCCAGAGATTCACGTTGGCATTACTAAGACTGACTTTGAATACAAAGAATTCACCTTACTATATTTCAAGGATAAACCCGTCTGGAAAATTGAAGCTCCTCTTCTTCCGTGCTAAGCGGTAACTTCTGCGTAACCGTTTTTTTTTTGCATGCAAAATAGTCCTTATTTTTTCACCAGAACCCTTACAAAAATTGTCTATAGACAGTCTATAGACTTCTTAAAGACTCTGTTGCCTTCCTATATTTATTTTTGTCTATTCATAGTCTATACACTGTCTATAGGCAAAAGTCTACTAAAAGTGTTTGGCCATAAATTTATTGATTGTCTATAGGATTTGTATTGTCTATAGAATTTTATCTAGGGTTTGTCTATAGAGACTCTATATACTTTATAGACAGAAATCTGTGCACAGTCTATGGACTGTCTAAAGAAATATTTGTACGGGAACAAAAATTTCAAGAGAACTCCTCGTCTGATGTAAAAAGGCGAATACGAAATGCAGCCATTACGCATATAACCAACACCTACACAAGCACAGCTTTCCTGGAGATCAGCATCTAGCGCCATCCGTTGCCGGCCACGAACTTAAATGGGAGATCTCAATCTTGATATCGCGAGAACGCTAGAGTGTCCCGAGAGATTCCACGAGAACAAGGTGATTACCATGGCCACCACATCGCCCTTGATTCAAGCTCTGACCGGGGAAATATTATCCATGCTCACGCCAAACATTTCCTATGGACGTAGAAAATCAGTGGCATGTACTGCAGAATAAAACTTTTCGCCGTGATTCTGGTTGTTCAGTGCCCCTGGCATTTGGCGGCAGCTGTGAAAACTAGACGTTTTTGTCCAGAATTCCTGCGCTTGTTGCAGAGAAAAGGTTTGGTTTGGTTTATGGGAGTTTAACGTCCCAAAGCAACTCAGGCTATGAGAGACGCCGTAGTGTAGGGCTCGGGAAATTTCGACCACCTGGGGTTCTTTAACGTGCACTGACATCGCACAGCACACGGGCCTCCAAAATTTCGCCTCCATCGAAATTCGACCGCCACGGCCGGGATGGAACCCGCGGCTTTCGGGCCGGCAGCCGAGCGCCATAACCACTGAGCCACAGCGGCGGCTGTGTTGCAGTGAAAAGGGCAATGGAGTGGCTAGAATAGACTAACGCTGTAAAAGCTCTCGAAAGGATAAGCCGTACTAGTGATTATTATTATTATTATTATAAAAGCCAGACGCGGACAACTACTACGCCCTGGGAATAATACACGACGAGAGAGTGCTCAAATTAATCTACTTCTTGAACAGTCCATTTTATCTGCATAAATGTAACTATGAAGTGCCTTAAAGGAACAACAAATGTGTACAGGCTTAGAGCTCCAATGAAGCAGACGCACGTATCATAAGCGGCTGCTTGTGATAGATGCATTTAGCAAAATCAAAATCTTCCCTTAACGCTTATTGTCCGGTGCATGTCGATGGACATTGCCCGGACAATAAGCGTTTGTGGCCACTCGCTACAGAAAACACATGCATGTGTCTGGCGCATGCTCAGCCACGATATTTTGCGACACCGTCAGTCATTTAATAATAAAATAATATTTATGAGACAAGCACATATGTTTTGAAGGAGGCGAGCAAATGAAAATGCACCAAAGGCATGTAATCTGCATACTCACGGCTTTCGATCTTCATGGTGCACACTTGCGTATCATGTGGGTACGTCTCGAACTTCATCGCGCAGGAAAGTAGTAGCGTGAGCCTGCGCGGGACACAAAAAATAGTGTCGAGTTCTGGATCCTATTTAGGCTTGAGAATAGAAATTAAAGGCCCTCTTTACCGACCACTGCAGCCACATAACCACATATATTTTGTCCCGCTTGGTAAAGTACCGCTTCTTATAACTTTTTGCTTAAAGTCCATATTGCGCTGTAAAATTTCTTCCTAAATTATATGTACGGCGCGGCGTAGGCAGATTTTATTCAGACGTTATCGAAGTGTTGCTATTTCGCGCCAGTGCGGCTACACAAAACTATATACTGTGTTCCAGCTCCCTCGGAGTATCTTAGCCCGTTATACTTAGTGGTACGGGCAGGGACACTTTATTTTTCGTTCTTTTTATAGTCCCACAATAATTTTTCTCCCTCTGAGTATTGAAGAGCTGAGCGTGCTCATACTCATTAAAGCAAAGATGAAGTCAGCGAATGCAAAAGGCATTTTAAAGAATCCACGACCTAACATTCACGTTAGTCTACTGCAGCCTCTCTTACACAAGCCACTGTGGCCGGCAGCTCCCTTCCATGGTCTTAGTTAGAGAACCGCTAGTCAGCCTTTTCAATAATACAAGAATTCAATACGTAGATGTGCTCTTCCTATCTCTTAAATGTTTTCCATTCCTTGCCTACCTCTTCTAGGGAAACACGTATGCCATTTGAGCATATCATAAAACTGGACTGATTTTTCCACACTCCTTAAAGAAACTGTAATCTCCAGCACTAGCAGTGTGTGAACCTTGCTTAGCCTTCCAGGATGCTTCTGGGATGAAGAATTTTCCATAGCAGATTGATGTTCCGTCAAGTATTCGGTGAAATACATAACATAATTAAAAAAACAGAGTTCATGTTTCGGCACTGCGCACTTACCATACAAGTCTCCAAGGTTGAAATGAATACTAAAATACCAACAAAAAGAAAAATATTCCTTTCAAGTTTGCACAATTAATGACACCAACGTTACCATATAATGCCTAAAGTAGACAGTTGTAATGATTCTCTCGGGCTGTACTTTGATGCACAGCTTCCAAAGCGAAATTGTAAGATTCTTATAAGTATATTAAGATGGTTAGGTTACAAGATTCATCAATATGAGTGAAATGGAGGCAATTGTGCGCGGCTAAAATTGCAATAAATTGTGACTCGTGCCCGTGTTCTGAGGGGAAATAAATTTGAGCTGAATTTCCTTCGCCAGTTTCTCTCTGCTGCTTTGTAGTGTCTATGCACAAGCATTGCAGCTCGTATAACTTTATGCACAAAGAGAGCCTGTGCGATTCCAAACCTTGAAGGGGGTGGATATGTAAGCATTTTTTATCTACCACTTTCCATTTTTTTTTTCCACGCCCGAATCGTGGCTTTGCATTTCCTGAAACATTTGATCCTATGATGGCCCAATCAGTTGTTTCGCATTTCAGCACTGACCGCAGCTGTTCAGTGAAAGCAATATGAACAATCCAAGCGGGGCTGTCCACTTGGAGTTCTGACCAATGCCTGATAGGCGCTCGGGACATTAAAACCATTCAGCTGGCGGATGGGCATCACAATGTGACGTATAGAACTCTTCTTTTCTTGCCATTTCGACCAGTTAAGAGAATGCCTTCATGCACTGGTCATTTGCACAGCATTTTGCATAAATATGAATTAAATACAGCAGTAATTTCATATGATCCACCGAACCATTGTCTTTCTACGAAATGATGACTAGCTGAATTACTGTGTGTATTCTAGTTGCCATAGGACAGAGCATTTAAAAGTTGCTATCTAATTTCGTAATGAAAAGCACCAGCAATGCACTGCTCGTTGAGACACGCGATGAGCAAACACTCACTTGACCATGTAGAGTATGCTGCCGTCCGCGTATAGCCATATGTAGTGGTTTGGTATAGTCATCTCCTGGAACGTGACGCGCTTGGCGTTCTTGAAGAAAGAGTCTGGCCTCCACATCTGGTGCAACCAGTTCACGGGAAGGAGCCGGTACTTGGACGTCATATTCCGCGGCAGCCGCAGTCGGTGGTCGTGCCATGACTGGGACATGAAGATGTCTGCAACGTAAGTCTGCGCGAAATGCATATCCGACCCGGATTTGAGACAGTAGTCTGTTAAGAATGGCAAATGAAAACAGCTAAAAAATGGGCCGTCAGAAGCAAGGAGGACCAAGCACTTAATTCAACAACGCCTATTTTATTATTGAGCTCAGGACATGTTATGTACTGAAGGATGCCGTATAACTTAAGGGCTTCTCGACTTTAAACTTAGATTGAAATTTTAAGTAGAGGAGGGAAACGTAGTAATTGCTAGCAGCTTTTTACTGCTTTTTCATGCCCTTTTTCCGCTAGACCTAAGGACTTTTGCTCCATCGGTTCGACTGGAATCTTCTTACGATGGATTTGGGGCGCAAAGTTTGAGAAAGTGTGGCAACCTTTTTTTACATGGTAAAGGTCGTTAGTTTTTAACCTATATGTACCTAGAGGAGAAAATTTTGAGTACATTTTTTCAGTTATAAACACTCAATGGTTTTAGCAAAAATTAGGAGTTCAATGACTACTGAAAACGAAAAAAAAACTTGAATATTTTTCTCCCAGAAAGATAACACAATCAAAATAGAACAGCACAGCATGTGCGCACGTGTTACCCTCAGCTACTCAGCACATAGAATAGGTGACAACCATCAGAGAATATTAAATACAGAATGCTACCAATGAGGCTAAGTAATGAAATGTAGTTATCGCTCATCATCGTGCGAGCACTGTTGATGATTCCTTAATCGCTTTTATATTGCTTCACTGTTTTGACACTGCTTATCCAGGTTTCTGTCAATATAGTCGACTTGCTTTCTTTAATGTCGGGTTTCTACTAATTTGCTTTGCTTATGTAAGGGTGCACTATTCAGAAGCGCCACCAATTTTGATTGCTTTCGCTAGGCTTCTGCTTCTGCCACGATTTTAGCTGTGGGCCCTTTCAGGATGTTTTCTGGGTAAATAAATAAATGAAAGAAAGAAATACAGTGTGATATTTTTTAATCATACAAACCTGAAGCCGCAAAACCTTTTTTTCTCAAACCGCTAGAGATACATCAGCGCAGTCAGTGCAGGTGGATTATACAGCAAGGCCGATATTAAGTACCTGGTAGATTGATTTATTGGGAATAAATGTTCAAAGCGACTCAGGCTATAAGAGACGCCGTGGTGAAGGGCTCTGGAAATTTCGACTTCCTGGCCGTGCACTGTTTAAAACAGGCTAACATATCAGCCTTATAATACATAAGCTGACAAGAGTAGTCTCATTCGTGATCCGGCCAGCGTCACGATCGACTGTGGCCGCACGCTCTCGTCACCTGTAGCGGCAGGCGCACGGTGATATCCATCGCACCAGCCCCCGGACATCCGGTTCCTGGCAGCGAATAAAACGCACGCTCCCGCCACTTTCCCCGGCAAACGCGAGGCAATTGCTTAGCCTCATTAATGCGGTGTGCACGGGAAGACCTGGCCTCCATTTCCGGAGTGCAAATGTTTTCCGCTGAGGTTGTAAACCCTGCCTGTCTCGTCGGAAGCCCTTCTTGCGGAGTCTTCTACTTTCAAGGAATGCTCCGTTGAGGTTTTGTAGCTGTCTGGTCCACTCTGTGTGATATTTCCATGTGTAATAAATAGCGTCTGAGTGTGTACGCATTGTTATCATCTCTGCTGCTGTTCCGATCGATCACGAACCCCCTCCGTGAATAGCGGGCCCAGACGCTGCATCGGCGGAGTGGGAGTGCGTGGAAGACTGCCCTCATGTCGTCGCAATGCACACCACATTATTGCTGCTGTCTTATTTCCCATGGCGAAGAGACAAACATTTCTATAGTCCTTCGTGTTGTGGAGTTCAAACTGTGCAGGAGTGGTGATAGTCATTCTGAATTCATAAAACGCTGGGACCTCCCTAGCGCAGGTGTCTGTCTCGTTCTCGGTTCCGTCTTCAAAAAGTGCTGTTACTTTTTTTCCTTCAACCTCCCTAATAGTTCGAATCTCGCCTGGACTTCTTTCATATGTTTCCTCATTTTCTGCGAATTATCTCATAAAGGAACCTTGCTGCAATAATCACCACAGGAAAACAATGATGACGAATACGTAACCAAGCAAAACGTTTTTCTACGCCAATACGTCTTTAAATGAAATCTATGAAAAAGAGCGCCGAAAAACCAAGGACACAGAGAGAAGTATCATGCCTTCTTTCTTCTTTTTTAGCTCTTTTACACTCCATACGATCACACGTATACATACACGAAGTGCCTCTTACCATAGAACCCTCGTCGATGGAATCCAGGCTGAGGACGGTGACATGAAACTTCACGGACGTTGCCCTTCCTGCAATCAAAAATACTCATTAAATTTCTTAGAAGCAAATGTTTACATTTTAGTACCTGCTAGGGCTACGTCACTAGCTGCTAGCGGCCCGAATAAGTCTGCGCAAATATGAAGTGCTCTTCTCCTGTGTTAGTGAACCTGATTTCAAATGAAAAAGGTTATGGACATCAACATATTAAATACATTGATTCCGGTATTGTTTAAACACCACGCGATCACTGCAACATACGATTCTAAAAGATTCTTTCTTCATGTCATAGACAGATCACGAAGCTAACTGACCTGGCGATGTGCGTATAGATAAATCAAAGCAGCATTGGAACATAAAAAGAAGGGGAAGGCTTTAATGAAGGTTTCGGACAATTGAAGCTAATCAGAAAAAAATTGGCAGTGGCTTAGCTCGGCTATGCCAGGATATATGTAGCGAAGGCTAAGGCATAGCTTGGTTAGCCTTGGTTAATCTTGATTGCAAGTCTAGGTTAGTCTGGTTGTCTGGATATCTGTTGTCACGTGGTTGGTCACGTGGTGCGGCGCGACCACTGTGGGAATGCGAGCATGGCGAAACTGCGGGTTCGTGGCCAATGCAGCTTTCGCTACAAAACGGCTTTAATGCAGGCATTCTACAAGGACACATTCCGATAAAATCTTCGCCAGACCCCACAAGACACATCAGCCTCTTGCAGGCGTTTTGAAACGCACCAATTCTGCACCGTAATTGCTACTGAAAGTCAGACAGTACTGCCTGTGCACCCACGATCAGTTTTCGAGAACTGTGCAACATTAGGGGTGCTCCTAACAGCCTTTTAAGTTGGCTTCTTCTTCTCAATCAGCTTCTTGCTTAATGCGGCCAAATACCTCCCATATTTTTCTGGCACTTGGCAGTATTCACAACTTTATTCTGAGTACGCATTCTGCCGAGCATGTATTTAAGTTAGCAGAAGCTGTTCCTTGTTTCTTTTGTAACTTTCAAGTTATAAAGCTTTAAGTCACTTGGCAGACACCCGTGCGAAAGATGATGATGATTATGGATTTTTATGGCGCAAGGGCAGCTATGGCCAAAGAGCGCCATGTCACAATGTATTTTTTCTTTTTCTCAAGGTGGGGTCAGA
Source organism: Amblyomma americanum (assembly GCA_030143305.2). Lineage (NCBI taxonomy): Eukaryota > Metazoa > Arthropoda > Arachnida > Ixodida > Ixodidae > Amblyomma > Amblyomma americanum. The sequence continues at coordinate 17,328 of JARKHS020021732.1, read as the reverse complement.
GACCCATTTCCCAAGCATTTCACCCTAAATAAGCCGAGCACCAGACCAGGGGAAAGCTTGTACCCATTGTATCACCGGTGGGTACCCGGCGGCACTGGGGATCGAACCCCGCACCTCCCGCATGCGAGGCGGATGCTCAAACGCCTAGGCCACCGCTGCGGTCGCGTGCGAAAGACCATGAAAAAGAAAAACACATCTCGAAGACCAGTCAGATGTACGGCTGAAAATTGTCTTCTGTACATTTGTGTGAAGGTGCCAATATAACTCAATTTTTATTAATGCTGACAAACCGAACTATAGATCGGGTTTGACGAGGACATTAATGCATCTTACTTTCTCTTACTCAATAACACAGTGAACAGCGAATATATGGTTGTTGTAAAGTATGCGCAGAGCTGTAAGCATTATTGTTGTGCACTTCTACAAGTGTTAATCTCAATAAAAGGCAGAGGAGTAGCCTCGTAATAAATTACTGCTAAGATGGTTGGATTAGAAAAATTAACACCCAAGATTTATCATCTCCGCTCACCGTGTTCTCTCGGGGGCGCAAGGTTGTCGTAGTCCTGCGGATTTGCCGGCAGAATGGAGGATATGTCCAGGTTTTCGTCGCTCCCCATGCTGTTCCAGTTTGAGCTGCTGAAAGAGAAAACTTATTAAAAGAGGAAAATATACGAAGTCTTCGGTTAGTTTATTAAGCGAGGCATTGCATTTTTTGTATCTGAAAAATCCTCAACGGAGTTTTTTACTGGCGTCAGAAGCAATTCCCAAAAACAATTAAAGAGCCCTAAGGAAATATGCGCTTAAAAGCAAGACGTACGACAGGTGTCTTAAAGAAGCTTCAGTAAATTTAGTAAAGACCAATAAACGTCGCAGAGTGCCCTGCAGCAATACAACTAAATGTAGTACAGAAAGTGGTAACCTAAAGATGTAATTTTAAAAAAAGCCACATCTGCCAATGCGAGGGAATGTTGGGTTGCATAGCAGGTATGCTTTCAAACGAAACATGCATCTTACAGCCCAAAACAAAAAGAATATTGCGGTATCTTAGGTATATTCCGAAGGAATTCTTGCACGGCGTGGAAAACTCAAAGGCATGGAAAACACGCTTTTAAGTTCTGCAGACTGATGCTTCAGGATTTGTGTTTGCGACCAATTGCACTAACTGTGTGCTTTGGGGAGCAAAAAAAAGTTGCTCTAGGTCGGTGGATGAATTTAGAAGTTGCCGGGGACAGGGTGGCCGCAGCTGGCACAGGACAGGGTTAATTACAGAGATATAGGAGAGGCTTTTGTCTTGCAGTGGGCGTAGTCAGGCTGGTGATGATGAAGATGGTGCATTTAAAGCCTGGAGTTCCTCCTGCTCGTGCCAAATTATTCATTCATATGGTATCTAGAAAAAAAAACAAATTCCAGTGCTCCTAGCGGTATTTGAACCAACGCTGTCGCATGGTGATCAGGTTCGTTTTCGACGTCTCACAAAGTTCTGCCAGTGCCACAAGAACTGACACAAGTTGGAATGTCCAGTAAGGTTTAGTATTGGTATCGTGATGGTTTATGGGATGCCATTATTACATCACCATGGACTTTCTGATTGTAGTGCTATGAAGGTTAAACATTAAAGAGAAAACACAAGACGGAACTCTTTTGTTTGTTTTTTTTCCAAGGCAGCCGACGCGTGCATCAGTCCTAACGGCCTACCACATAGATATCAAACTATTTGGTGGAGCGAATAGTCGTTACACCCCGTGAGCGCGACGTGCTTGCGTTGAATACGACCTGCAAGACCATCACAGTTTCGCGGCGCATTAAGAGGCGATGTATACGGGAATGAGCAGTCTCAGACAATGACCCATTAGCGGAGAGTCAGCAGACGTGGTTCTTCCCACAAAGGATTCTGTGAGAGAATTGATTCATACTGCGGAAAGAGTCTGGATCGCGGAAACGTCCCGTCTTCCCTGGCCTCTGACATTCCGCAAATCTCTGAGCATTATCACGCGCAGCTCAGACAAAACCGGCCACGCGCTCCTGGTAGTCTGCGAAAAATATTTTGCAGGCTGCGCAGTTAAGCCTCGCAGCGTTTCACAGATGCACGTTTCCCATCAGCGTCTCGTTCCTGCCCGCTATAGTCTCTTCAAGAAAGCAACGGAACTTGCATTACTCCCTAAGTTAGGTCTAAATTTTTCACTTTGCGTGTAATAGGGCATTCTTACGACTGTTGGCAAGTCAAAATCACCACTGAGAAAAACTAAAGTGTCGCAAACGTTTGTATTTTCCTCTCTTCGCCTGCATGAACAATTTACGTTCTTTATTTGGTTTTTTCTCTTGCTCACACAGCCGCTGGCTGATGCCAACGTTGGGCTGGGTAGTTGAGGTTCCGTCAGCGTGCTTCTACAGGTTTTTTTTTTTTTTTGCAGTCGTAACAAACTCGGTTTTCTGGTCATACATCCGTTAAATTTATGTCCGACATCCACAGATGTAATTTTTCTTGTTGGGGTTCAATTTGAATCATAACATTAAAAAGGTATTAGACATGCCATGCTTGGCTAATACAACTAAAGATTTTAATTAGTAACAGCTTAGACACGAACTGAAGCAGATCTCAAGAAGGACCACCAGATAAGAAGGCAAAAAAGTAACTGCTGATATTTGCAGCTGTATGCCGTGCCCGACCAAAGAATTTCTCCAGATGTCCAACACCAATTATGACTTTCTCGATAACCCTTCGTTTTTAATTTTCCCTCTTTTTATCTCACTCGCTCTTTATTCATTACGGAAGCTGAATACAGGTACTTTCACACATGCTTCCTAATTCCTATCTAATTTAATCTGCTATTGCCAACTTAGTTCCATAAATCGATTCAGTCTCTACCTTTTGTTCCGTTCTGACGAATCTTCCATTATTCCATTTCAGTGGACTGTTCTGCTACACTGCTCCTCCATCGATATAGCGTTTATTGAGTGTCAAAGTTATCAGGCACTACAATCCTTGCGAAAATCTGAACTGGTGGCTATCATGATAAAGGCAACTCTAGCAAGCATCAAACATTAAAAAAGAAAGATTATTATATTGAACTCATTTGCTGAAGTCTGTATCAAGAAATAGTTAAGGATAATAAACTAAAAGTTTTATTAGTTCCTGATAAGACTTCAAGCGGCTTCCCTACGCATTTACAGGACATCTCAAAGCCGGTGTCAACTTCCCGCTAAACTTAAAAGCACACCAGACAACTTTAATTTCAATAGTCTTTGCAAATAAGCATGCGAAAAACACTGAAAGAGCCACTGTCCCTTCAGAATTTTTCTCGGCGCTCGGGTCACACTGTCTAAAGTAGCCACGTGGAAACTGGAAACGTTCTCTAAAAAATATTGTGTAGCCACTTTCCTATGGATGCGTTCAAAATATTATACTTCTAGCATAGCTGAGTAGTCGCAGTATGACTAAACCCCTTTTAACTTCCCCCTGATTATCGCAGCACAGCACAATAACGCAAATGTCTCTGAACTTACCAACGATTGCGCACTTCACAACTAAGCAGCAAGTGAGGTGCGTTTTTCTCGGTGCATTTGACCAATGCCGCTTTGAAGCATATGTAGATAGATCTTTATTCCAAGCATTAACACATAATTGAGGGGGAGGGTAAAGGCATTCATAGCGTGACGCTGCCCGCCCTCCTTAGTGCACAACGCAAGGATATGCATTGTGGTAGAGCATGTGCAATTTCACTCTTTCAAATCCCACAGAATCTTACTGCTGCAATGAGAAGAATCGAAGCCACAGTGGATGAAAGGGTGAAAGAGAAAGAGAGAGAGGGGAGGGGTAGTCCGCAGTACATCGCGCTATCTCGGCCTGCTTGGCGAGCGTGCGCTGTCTCGGTTTTTCGCTGCGCACAGCCGCTCGCCGCGAAAGCAGGGGTCGCGCTACTCTGCGCTGGCTGCTGGAGTGAGATAAGCCGAGATGCGAGGAGGTGAAGCGAGAACAGCGCTTGGAGAAGCAGAGAATGAGAGAGAGCGCATGTGTACGCGTATACGTGTCTTCGCAAAAGAACGAAAGGAAGGCGGACGATTTGTTTCCCTCCCCCTCATAGTTGTGTGCGCTCATCCAAAGCCAAAACGAAGAGCAACTCACACAGGCACGCCGAGCCCTGAAGCAAGTTACTACGTTCCGGCGCGCTCCATGAGGTAGTGCGGTGATGACGCCGCCCAGAAATGCGATGTTCAACCGCGATAAGGGTGAAAGGAGCCAGCGGAGCACTGATTTTGCGGTGGTTTTGTGATTTTAGGATACGAGGAAGTTTCTTTTGTTATTTGTTTTTTTTTTTGCAGGACAAACAGCAGTGCCTGTTTGGTCCGCTCGGCTCAGTTTGCGTCAAATTATTTGAAAACTTCAAACCTAGTAACGATTAGTTAGCCCCCTTTTGGTCTCCAAAAAAAGGTCGTCGTTGTTCCTAAAATCCTGCCATCTGCAGCATTAAGCTAGTGCACAAAGTGATGATGATGATGACAAATTTCAATGGCGTAAGAGCGGCTTCGGCCAAAGAGTACCATGAAACAATGTTATTTTGTCCGCGCAAGGTGTGCTCAAAGACACATTCTTGAAGAATTTCACCTCAGATAAGCTGAGCGGAACGCCTGAGGAAATCTACTACCCCATGTAATAGCGATGGATACCTGCCGGCACTGGGGTTGAAGACCGCGCCTGCCGCACACGCATGCTGCGAACTGAATAAGAAACATTCAAGTCCTACAATCAGCATTATCCTACAGTTTTTCCTGACTGTAGCACTACATCTTGCCCGACGGCAAATGAGAAGATTTAAAGTGCACATTTTCTATTTAGCAAAACGGAGAGTACCCACCGCGGTGGCTCAGTGGTTAGAGCGTTCGACTATGATCCGGAGTTCCCGGGCTCGAACCCGACCGCGGCGGCTGCGTTTTTATGGCGGCAAAACGCTAAGGCGCCAGTGTGCTGTGCGATGTCAGTACACGTTAAAGATCCCCAGGTGGTCGGAATTATTCCGGAGCCCTCCACTACGGACCGCTTCCTTTCGTCTTTCACTTCCTCCTTTATTCCTCTCTTAACGGCGCGGTTGAGGTGTCCGCTGATATATGAGACATATACTGCGCAGTTTCCTTTCCCCAAAAACCAGTTAATATTAAAACGGAGAGTCGAGTGAGTTGGTACATTGTTCGGCTATAAACACTGCGCCGCGACAAGAGACGAAGAGGCAGGACAAGCGCTACTAACAGCTGAAGATTATTGGAGAAGATAATGATAGGTAACTGATACAAATACTTATGTTCTTATTTATGACTTTGAAATTATATGTCTGAATTTGTATCAGTAACGCATTCTGCATCGTGTTGGGAGGCGCATGCGTTCCTGGTTGCCGACCGAGTGTATATTATTCATCTCTTTTACAATAAACATTAGTTGTTAGTAGCTCTTAATTGTCCTCTTTTTTTTTCGTTCTTTGAACCGGCGCTGAGTTCAGAGTTTTCTATTTATCATTACCCATAATGCGGGTCGATAAAAATCATTCCTTTTATGATGTCCTCAGTGAAGGCATCATCAGAAAAAGAATTCTCGGAGGCTTGGTGAAACAGTGCTGATGTACAAAAACTTCTGGATAGAGCTGGTTCTCTTCACTCTGCCAGGCTCTCTTTTTGAGCTGCAGGTGCCCAGGTCCACTGTTGGATCTTGGCATGGTCTGATCGAGTGCTAGCACATCTAAGTGGGATGCATGTTTTTTTTTAATTCTAGAAATAATCTAATGCAGAAAAATTATGATTTCTGACTAATACGCGAGATAGCTGGGTCGTCTTATGTTTGTGCGTCAGCACTGCCAATGTTCCAGGCTACTTTCGTATTACCTGGAGATAGGGTGGACACTCATACCAACAGCTTGCAATATGTTTATTTCTTATTTTCGCATTGACCTCGTAATATTTGGTCGTACCGAGATAAACAAAAAGCATCTGCATTTTATACTGCCATAAAATGGACCTTGGTGTCAAGCTAGAAATAACATCTCCTTTCGTTCTGAGTGAGCGGGTATGCTACCACATTTCTCGCACAACTGTCCGCGTTGCTCTTGCTTGTGCCTTTGTGGCTATGAAAGATGATGTGTTACAAAACAATGCAAACCTGCTCAATCTTGAGGGCTTCTTATAAAGATTGCACAATTCATTATCACACGTTATCTCTTCTCGTGTCTTTCTTATAGTCACTGTTGTCGTCATGATTAAGTAAGAATTATTGGTCAATATATCAAAAACAGAAAGCGTTCATGAAAAGCAACCTCATCCCATTCTATCACTAGAACATTTTCGTGGATTTCACAATTTCTTCTAAAAAATTCTATATAGAGTTGTGTGCATCAATGTACTACCCATAGAAAAACGTCCTATGGGCGTCTGTGGAAATAGCTATGTCCGTCTATGGCCTTTTATGAACGTCTATAAGCACTCATAGAGGTGCTTACTGCCAGCTATTGAAAAATCTATGCCACTAAAGCTGTAGCTTTGGAACCATACAACTGTCTTAAGCTCTCTATAGAAAAATATATCTGCCTCTATTTACAGCTGTCGATAGAAATAGGAAAGGTTTATAGCTATTTGGGCCAAAATCCTATTGCCGGCCATAGGGCATTTTTGTATGGGTACACATACGCAGATGGATTGGGCGCAACAATAGTGTTATGAGAAATAAATAGATTGATGTGAAGAAGGGTTGTTTATGAAGGAAGAAAACACAGCCGTGTAGGCGAGAAATGGCACCGCTTCTGAAAAGCTTTTCCCAATCCCACGCGCACTTTTCTCAACGTCGGCGCCATTTTGAACGCAAGCGGCAATGATAATACTAGGGAAAATGCCTTCAGAGAATGGGTCCGCCAGAATGGGACACACGTAACTTGGACCTTCTTCGTCCGCTTGTGTTTTTCTCGCACAAGTAGGCGCTCGTAAACTTTACTGACATACTTATTCGCGAACGCTTGCTGCGTTGCTGTACTAGGTGAAGAGAAGATGCGGCGAAAATGTTTGCGGGAAAGCATCTCGCTGCAGCATTTATTGAGAATCCCAGTAGTCTGAAGTATATATTGTTGTGGAAAGAGCTTGAACGCATTTGTAGACGCACTGAGCGTAAATAATTCAGCGAAGTGTAAACATCAGGCTGAACGTTACAATCATATCCAAAGCGAATTTTTGCGAATCTCATGACAATCGATCACATTTGCTCTAGATGCAATAAAATATCTCACTAAAAGGAATTAGTGAAAAACAATACATATTAAGGCACTCATTGGTTCTTATGTGAAAAAGACTGCCACCAAAAGAGAGGCAGTTGTATACAAGCTCAATAGAGAAAGCTGTTTATTTTTTATTAACATTTTTATCCTTGACTCACCTCTCATTTATAGATGAGAAGATAGTTTTCACGTCCAAAATTTCAAAACTGCGGCCTGCATATATCTTAAACTAAAGACTTGATTATCACCGTTATTTTGTCCAGGTAATGTTTTCGAGTATTCCCCTTTTTTCCAGCCGCATAATTTGTGATATGCGCTTTTAGTGAAACAAGTAGGTACTTAATAAAAAAGTTGCTTTAGAAAGCAAAATATGTCCACCTCGAACCCTTCAAAGTGGTTTAAAAACTTGTACATGGATATATCAGAGTTCCATCTTGTGGACTGCTGGGGCTAGCTAAGATAACCTTATTTCCTAGCGAAATGAACGTGCTCGCATAATGAACGCTCCCCTACTGTTGCTGTGAAGAGTAATTTTTTTCCATCGCGTCAAATAATCACCCCATTCTTTTACCGCGCAGTCCTCTGACGATGACAGTGAATGCTAGCATTCGTTCTCAAAATGGCAACGGGAGGGCTCCGGAATAATTTCGACCACCTGGGAATCTTTAACGTGCACGGACATCGCACAGCACACAGGCGCCTTAGAGTTTTGCCTTCAAAAAAACGCGGCAGCCGCGTTCGGGTTCGAACCCGGGAACTCCGGATCAGTGATTAGGGCGCTCGACTACCGATCCGGAGTTCCCGGGTTCGAACCCGACCGCGGCGGCTGCATTTTTATGGAGGAAACACGCTAAGGCGCACCTGTGCTGCGCGATGTCAGTGCACGTTAAAGATCCCCAGGTGGTTGAAGTTATTCCGGAGCCCTCCACTACGGCACCTATTTCTTCCTTTCTTCTTTCACTCCCTCCTTTATCCTTTCCCTTACGGCGCGGTTCAGGTGTCCAACGATATATGAGACAGATACTGCGCCATTTCCTTTCCCCCAAAAAACAATTATTATTATTATTTAGTTAATTTAAGTAACTGGCTAAATTTAGCAATGAGTTTTCAAAACAGAGGCCACGGTTACTTTAGTAAGCAGTAAATTTGAACACTTCTCTTTTCAATGTTGCAATCGTTTTAGCGCAAGAGCTGTAATAGCTGTACCACGCGATATGCAATGCGCCTAACATGCGCCGTATGTGCTTCTGGCCACTGGCCCGTACATCGGAGCGGGAGAGGCGCCATTTCAGATAGGCGTGAAGCCGTGCACAGGCATCACTGACTAGACTCTGAAGACAGTAGTGGTCACTACGTGACGTCACAAAGTGTAACCTGGAGCGAATGAGCGGTGTGTGCGCAAGAACGGCAAGCGCGAGCGTTATTTTCTAAACGGAAACTGAAGATCACCCTATAGCTCGAGCCCTGCTGAATCTGGGAAGACGGAATTCGTGGTAGCCCGCTTTCCTAACCACTCGTCTCCCTCTGTCAAGGCCTGACAAGATTGTGCCAACCACGGCAGCCTCCCGATAACAACACGCGTCCGATACTCACGCCGAGACCGAGGCTGCTGCTGCTGCGGCGATGAACAGTGCGAGTGTCCCGTTCCAAGGAAGGCGACCAGGATGGCTCATGTCTCCCGGAGGGGGGCCGCATCTGGCTCGGCCGGCGCACTGGAATTTGGCCTCATCCTGCGGCACATTGGAAAAAACAGAGTAACATTTGGCGCGTGAGTCATTCAAAAAAAGGTGGAATGTTTACCGCTGTCTTATTGGAAAATTTACTCCATAAAATTTCTGCAGCCCCCATAAAAGGGGGCTGCAGGTTAGGTTAGGTTAGGTTAGGTTGGATTGGGTTAGGTTAGGTTAGGTTAAGTTAGGTTGGGTTGGGTTGGGTTGGGTTGGTTTGGGTTGGGTAGGGTTGGGTTGGGTTAGGTTAGGTTAAGTTAGGTTAGGTTGGGATGGGTTGGTTTGGGTTGGGTTGGGTTGGGTTGGGTTTGGTTAGGTTAGGTTAGGTTAGGTTGGGTTGGGTTGGGATGGGATAGGTTAGGTTAGGTTAAGTTGGGTTGGGTTGGGTTAGGTTAGGTTAGGTTAGGTTAGTTTAGGTTAGGTTGGGTTGGGTTGGGTTAGGTTCGGTTAGGTTAGGTTTTTCTGCATCCCCCATAAAAGGTGGCTGCCGAAATTTAATGGCGTAAATTTTCCAATAAGACAGCGATAAACATTCCACAAAAGGGTGCTGCAGAAAAGGAGTTGGTCGGATGATAACAGGAAGTTTTTGGGGAAAATAAAACCGCACCTGTCACGGGAAGGGGTTACTTGGAGGGGTATGGAGAAAGACTTTATCTAGAGTGGATGCAGGCAAACTAACGATATCAATGAACCCTCCCTCTTGACCCAGTAGCGTGATGTTGTTAACAATGGAAAGCGATTTCGTAATTTGGCACATTTCAGGCAAATTATTTCAACGACCATGCCAAACTAAATTTTTCTCCCGAGACTCTGTTCACGTAAAAGTTGTATCGCGATATTACATGTATCCTGATCTTTGTCTTTTCAGCTATTTCGTTTGTCGTGTAAGCCTCAATTGATGATTTCTTCTTTCTTTTCATCAGATTATAAGCGAAACAAGAGCGGCGTTACATCAGGCGATTTCTTCGATACCATTTCTTTTTTTTTCTCCTCGTTTTATAAGCGAAACGAAAACGCCTTTACATCAGCAACAACTTTTTACCGAGGATGGTACAAGAGGAACGTAGCAAGCGCTTGAACTTCACTCAAAACCAGAATTCTGACGTAAACATCCAGCTCTAAGATTTCAATACAGAGACCGAGCCACAGTTTCCAGGACTTAATCTCGCCGTGACAAAGCCAAGAGACAGTCCGAATTCGGCTAAATTAGTAGTGTTCTTTAATGTCTGTGGCTTGCGGAAGATAACAGAAATGAGCGGGTGGACATTGCGTCGTATAGTCCTGCCAAGATCAATATTCAATCAGGCATTTGAAGTTGTGTGCAGCAAATGGCGCGTGAATGTTTCAGTTGGGCCTTCTCCTGAATTCTGGGTGGGCACAGCTTGTCTGCGACATGCTCACGACGTGATTTCATCCTCAGAGAGCTGTTCGCAACGAAAGCAGCTCCGCAAATGTAGGAAACGGGCCTCCACAGTAATTCCCTTGTCGTCTATCTCTTCACCTTGTGTCGTACTCCTATTTTGGTCTTTCTTTTTTGCTTGAAATTCTGTTTTGCGCTGTAATTCTGCTTTTACTGAGAGTCTGGCTGGAATTCTCATTTTGCTACGTTGATCAATACAAAAATGAATGCTATGGTCTTTTTTATGGGCTTAAGCTTAATAGACTGTGTGGAGAAACTACTAAGCACTGATAAAATTTCTCAATAGTCATAGAACGCCCGCCAACTTATATATCAGCATTTTGAAGCCCAGAAAAAGTAATACATGCAGAGTAATAATGTAAATACCAAAAAGCGTTCATGTTCTCGCGCTTGTTGTTTCGTCTTTTTCGCGCTGTTTACAGCAGATACCAAGGAACGGGTGATATTTTTAAAAGCGACCAGTGTGCAGTGCACTGTGAATATTCTAGTTACCCAGACTTATTTTAATGCTCCCGAAGCGCTAGAGCACAAAATGAATGAAACTTATACGTGTATGCTCATTCTCTTGGATCTCTCTTTGGCCTAAAGTGAATATGAGAAGCGGGGGAAGGGGGTGAGGGGGAGAGTCAGCGGTTATACGTGGTGCCAGAGACTACACTCCCTGGCGAAAGCCAGGAGGGAGTCTTGCGCAGCCATTTGTGAGTTCCGCAATCACGCACGAGGACTGACTCATGGATGAAATCCATCCACATAATGATACTCAAACAAATTATTTTCTTAACAGATGATCAACGACGGCAGCAGCACCAAGAAGCCCATTTCGAATTAGTCATTTTTTATCTTTTGACTAGTTGACTTTTAGAAATTTATTAGAACCAAAATTTAAGTGCTACAAAAGGCTCTGCGGGCTTTTATTAAAGCATCCATAATATCAACTTATTAAGCAGAAATTTATTCGCGCGGAAAATGACTCGTCAGTTGCCGACGTCCAAAAACTGTTATTAATTCAGGTTCCTTCTTTCAATCAAAAGGTCATCTTGAAAATTTGTCTAGGATTCAAATCCACGTCTACGTTGAAGTGAATAAAAGAGGAACCACCATACAATTAGAGGTGTAAACGATACCTTCTAATAGCAGAGAGGCATTTGCGACAGCGTCGTTAAAAGACGCGCATCTAGAAGATACGAGCTGCTTAAAGGATTAATGAACTTCGTTTTCTAGAGTGCGAACATCTAGGCACAAAACGGTTTTGCCAGCTACTTTATCTGTTCTCACTAGCTGAGGCCGACAAAATTTAGAGCGGGGCAAGAAAGATGTGGTGAAATAAGCTTATTTGCGTTGATAGCTTTGTGCGAAAATTCTAACTGTGATAATCTACGAACAATTGAGGGGAACGAATTTAATTCCCCGTGCACTAATTTTCCTCGGCTGCTGTCGGTGCCCTGCCAACGCTATAAAAAATTACTGTCATAGAGAATCAGCTCAGCTATGAAGGTAGATTGTGTAATTATTGTTGAAATATCGGCTCATTATTACTGCAATTTCTTTGGATTGGAAAACCTTTGAGCACAACCGTATAAAGAAATGCTATACTGGAACTCCAAAACAAGATTATGCCGGCAGTCAGACTATGCACAGGACACAAAGTAACTGCATAAATTGCAATAAAAAACAAAACTTTTGGCTTGCTCAACAATAAAACGAACGAGGGGCTATCTATACTCGGGAACGCGGATATAGCGTTCCACGCTCCGTTATAAAGCCTTCAATATTGAGACCGATGCGGTCTTTTTGATATACATCAAGCGCCAAAATTTCATTTTGAACGTTGCGGTGGAGCAAGGAAATTCTCTCATTCCTCAAAAAATAAATTCTTATTCGCGTGTTTTCCACGAAGTGCTGTGAATTGCGACCCTAGGTATAAAAATTCCTTTAGTTCGGTATCGCATTCCACTACTCCACGTCAGGCTAGATATGCGCCCGGAAGTTACTAGAATAGACGGGGCTGCATGCTTTTGATGTTGCATAAATGACGATTATTAGAAGTTCGCAATAGTAAACAATTTATTTGATATTGCTATCAGTGGTAAATGTTTCCAACGTGAGTTGTTTTAGACATACGAATACGAATACGGTTTATTTTCATGTTTGTACAAAACATGGGGAGATGGAAGAAAAAGCTACTGAACAGCAACTTGACAGGCTCGCATCCCCCTTGTTTACATAGGCAACAGCAGCTCATAAAATATACACATACTGATCAGCACACACACACACACACACACACACACACACACACACACACACACACACACACACACACACACACACACACACACACACACACACACACACACACACACACACACACACACACACACACACACACACACACACACACACACACACACACACACACACACACACACACACACACACACACACACACACAAACACACACACACACACACAAAAACACGTTTTGATGGATATTTTACACATCACTAAAATTGGTGAAAGACAATTTCCGTGTAATGTATAGTTACGAAACGCAGTGTAAGTATGCATGATTGAAAATGCTTCAAAGATTTGAAAGAACAGCAGTTATAAAACCAAACATAAACATGCCATCGAAGGTAGTAGCTTTCAATATGGATAGGAGATAACAGGCAAATGGTGCGCCATTACTTATCGCTACTACTTAAAGCCACTTATAGTCATTACTTATAGCTTGTGCTCGTGGAAACGATCTTGTGTACGGCGTACCACATATAAAATTACCCTTACTACGGGCTTTAAATGTGCAAAGACGCGATCGCTCGGAAGATGTGCAGCTATGCTTTAAGATAGCCCAACTTACTACCTACAAGATTAAATACTAAACCACACAGGCCGATTTTAAAGGTAGCCGATCTTGCCTTGGCAAACATCCGTTAAAGAGTTTATGCTTCGACCTTTTAAAGCAAATGTCTCTGCTTTGAGGAAAAGGCAGTATTTGCCACAGAGTACTCAGTTTGGAAATAGTTGTTTAAAAACGGAGTCACTGCATCGTTATTGCGGCAAAATTTAAGAGGAAAAAGCTGCGTAGACAGGTTTATTGAAACACTTTGAGGGCTCTAGTTGCGGGAACTCCTCAAATCGCAGCCATTCACAGAAGACTAAAAACGCATCGAAGCATACTGAATATTCACTCTTCTCGGCATGTCGTAACCACAAGTTCTGGAAATGAGGCAGTATGTCAGGCCCCCTACTCCTTCAGGGGTTCTTGCAACAACAGCTTCTTTCGTAAGGGCCATCGAAGCTGAAAGGCCACTGTCAGACGCACGCCCCTCTTTGTGCGAAGCTTTGAAAACACACTGGGACGATTTTGTTCTCTGCTTTGGCATCGCGAGAGAGTTTGAAACGGTGGAGGAATCACCTCTCTTCGTTTGTTTATTTAAGTGGTAAATGATAGCTTGTGATCTCCTTCGCTTCTTTGAAGCACTAATTTGAAGCGCAGCAAACAATAGGAACCTACACTTGGTATTCTTTCATTATTGTTACCTGCGTTCTCATCTTCCAAATTTCTTACACTACATTTGGCTGCCATAAAATCTGGCTGCTGTCTTCCGCTCTGCAGGCCTTTTCATGGGCTTCTGTTTCACTGCCATCGGCTGAACGACGACGCTTGTCTTACAGCACGAGTACCACAGTAACCTTATTCTGTGGTGAGCCACATGAATAAAAAAGTAGTTTTGATGCATACGCTACTTCCTTTCCTGCACAGCATACAGAGGTTCTGGTGGGAACAGTCACATCATAAAAAAAAAAAACATCTAAGGACCCAAAGAAGTGGAGTTACCCGCCTCAAGGTAAGGATGCACGGCAACATAGTGCCGCATCATGAGGTGCGGTGAAGGCAGTCTATTACGCTAGAACACAAGACATCGCTGTGTCCCGAAATCTACGAGTGACGCATGCGATACCTATGAGTGGTCACGTTGGCGCCTGTTGGAACGTGAAGACGTATATAGTCACTGGGCACGCAATGAAGTCACAAACAACACACAACATGCCGTATCAGCAAGGTGGTAACTACATTAACAACCAAGCCATATCGCCTTTACTGCATGCCTTATCTGCCAGGCGACGTCTTTTCACAAAGAGGCGTCACGTTCGTCTTACGATTAATGACATGAGATAATCTCTTGTCAGTGAATAATATTGCCTTCATTGCTTGAAGGAGTATAGACACCTAATTTTGGTGGAAAATTTTCTTCCCTACAATGATGCGGAATAGTCTTCTGCGTATGAATCACCATATGATTTTCGCCTACGACTGCTAAATAATTTATAATCGATTTTTTTCTGTCATGCTCTTTTGATTTCGGTTTCAACAGCCGAACCATGGCTGTGACGTCAGAGTGTACTTTTGTGTCACGTGAGACATGAAAAAACGTCCATATAACCTCTGCTTCATCGCTTTAATTTACTGCAATGCTCAAGCCAGCCTTGCTCAAGAGCCAGAATGACAACGAATGTGGAAGCAACGATTATATCGCAGTTTTTTTATTCGTCACGTGACCTGTAAGCACACATTGACGTCACAGCCGTAATTCGGCTGTTGAAACCAAGACTGACACAGCAAAAGAAAGAAATGCGATAATAAATTGTTCAGTTGTCGTAGAAGAAAACCATGTGGTAATCCAGGTATATTAATTAATGCATTACGCATCATTACAAACAAAAAAACACGCGCCCAAATCTTAGGTGTCTATACTTCTTTTACTTCCAGCGATAACAAAAAAGGAGAGCACCGGAGCTCGGGTATTCATTTCTTGCTGTTAGGAAGGTCGAAGATTATTCATATATCTCTGTCATATCTTACTACACTTGGTAAATGCTGTATCGTGCATATATTTTATTTAAGGATTTTAAAGCCAGCTCCAGACACATACAAAATTCATACCAGATTAAGAGGGGAGCACGAATCTTCTTGTGCATCAGTGTAATTAGCTGTCAAGATAAACGTGAAAAAATTCATAACCCATGACGTTCTAATCTCTACAGCGTGCTAATCTCTACAGAACAAATTTTCTAATGCCTTTCTTGTTTCAGTGACGTGCACAAAATTTATAACGCCTTTATTTGATACAGACTAATCTCTCTTTTGTTGATACTGATAACTTATTCAGCCTGTCGGCCTTAAAAGTGTTGAAAGTAATTTAGAAACTTTGTGATACCTTAATCTCAGGCAACACGTAATGAAATGGATGGGAAGTTGCCTGAAGGGTGTACCCAAGGGTAGATGAATAACTTTGCGGCAAGCGAAACACAACCTCCTAAAATGTGTCGCATCAAGGTAATCAGGAGCCTTGCGCACAAGAATTTTACTACGGCTTCCAATTTTCCCTTCGAATAATCCTGCGAAGTTTTATGGCTACGGCTAGGCGAGCAGTCGCTTGTTTTTTGCAGTTTTCTCCAAGAAAGTGCTTTTATACCTTTATATTATACCTCTATAGAGATACTCAATAGAAATTCCTAATTAATAAGTATAGATTGATCTTTCATCGGAAACACTACTGAAATTTATGTCTCTGAATGCAAATGTCGTCAAATTTCTAGAAAATCACAATAAAATTTCCGCAGCTTTTGCATTCAAATCTCTTGCCAAATAGGGTAGTATTTACGTCATTTTCATAACTCATAGTCCCCAGGTCTCCCCGTCTCACTAGAGCAAAGTCACTAAGCCTGCGTAATGCCATGACGTCAACAACGACTCGATAAGGCGGCTACTGCGGCTGGTACTCCTTTGGGTGCGTCAAAGAAAGTATTTTGAAGTGTGCTTCAAGGATTGCTTTTTCAGTTAGATTTTCCGTGCTCAGGATTTATTCATCGACAGTGTCAGTTTAGTGATCGATGAAACAATGTGCTGTGCACATATGGATGCCAAGTGGTTCGTGTTTTCTTCAACGAACGTCGCATAGCGGGTGAGCGGAGGGATTTGGAGTCAAGCCTATTTTCGTGCCAAGGGACAGCAGTGCTTTGGAGAAGACCGTACCCTTCTGCAGTGTTTTATTCATCGTCAGCATAAACTCTGCGGCAGTGCAATCCTTGCGATGAAAAAATTAGTGTGCTGTGCGTATTTGCAAGCGCCGTCTGTAAAGATTTTAGCGAGGTGCATTAATCTACAAACCGGTGAATTTACTTGTTGCACATCGTTTCGCACAGAGTCATGGCAGTTTAGCATGCATGCGTCTGGGGTTTTCGTCAAAACAAGGGCGGAAACAGTGTCATGGTGCGCAACCTACATCTCTTGTGCGGTTAAAAGAACTCCCAGGGCCAGGCAGATGATGTACGTAGAATAAAAGAAGGCGTCAAGGTGAAACTAGAGCCCACCGGTGCCCTTTTATTTGCATGACCTAGTGCCTAGCGGTTCCCTTATAAGTAAAGCGCGATAGTAAGTTTAAGTAATCACAAAACTGTTAAACCCGATAGGATTATATGTACCCCGTGTTACTGGATTTTGTGGTGTGTTGGTATTCTCGAGAGCAAAACCTGAAATGAAGTGTTCTGCGATATAGCCTAAGGAATTCGCAAGAGAAGCGTACTCCACTGCAACGAAGGAGCCACAACTCCGTCAACAGAACATAGCAGATTTTTAATAAATAAATAAAAATACTGAACACGAGAGCAGTGTTCGCATCCCCAACCACCCGTTCAATCAAGAAAAAATCCGCATCAGCCAGCAAAGTGTTTTTTTTTTGTCATACATCGATGGCAGGACGTATTGCATGTTTAGTTACAGTACTAATAAAGGTGGTAGTACTGGTGCGGGTGGTTCGCGACATAAATAATTAAGGTACCCTTCACTCCAACGGCATGATGACAGGGAACGGGCAGAGTATTTACGCCATCTCGTTCTATCAGGACCAAGCACTAGACAATCCAGATTTTA